>VWYI01043079.1:0-73896 GCA_013399455.1 Anthoscopus minutus
TGGTTTGCTGACGTCTGCAGCTGCGCCTGAGGGGGCTGGCTCTGTGTTCTTCTGGAATCGAATTCATTCCGACACCCGGCTTTGCCGAGGCAACTTCCGCTTTTCACTTGACGACCCCCGCCGCCAGCCGGCCCCACACTGTGGCCCCGTGCTGCGGCGCAGCCCCACGGCAGCGCGGCACAGCCTCGTCACCACTGGCGCGGTCGTGCTCGCGGCGCCCGCCTCTCCGTCCCGCTGCACCTGCTGCACTTGGTCCCGCTGCCGAGAAAATATTCAGACAGCTCCCTGATGTCGCGAGGGTCGGCGGACCTGGACCCTTGCACTGAATCAGAGCTCTCTCCGCTGGCGCGCCCCCTGGTACCCCCCAGCTCCACATGGTTTGGTGCCGGCCCGTTTGCCAGCATGTCTGCCAGGTAGTCTCAGGAAACAGAGTGTCTCTGACTTTCTCTGTGATCGCTTTGTTCCAAAGTTTCTTGTCTATCTTTTTCCATTCTTCTGCTACACAGAGCAGTGGGNACTTTCTCTGTGATCGCTTTGTTCCAAAGTTTCTTGTCTATCTTTTTCCATTCTTCTGCTACAAAGAACAGTGGGGGGTGGCTTTAGAAAACCCATTTTCTTTTCCTTATACAATAAGCTTTTCCAGACGTCTATTTTCTCACTGCTTCCCCTTGCTTAGCAAGGATATCTTGAAACAGTTTTTCTGTGCTGCAGAAAAATGGAGATTAAATTCTGAATTGTGCGGCGGCACTCCGGTGACGGGTGGAGGTTCACGACTCTTCCTACCTGCTGTTGCCTCTCGCCCACAGTCAGCTCCCCATCTCAGACTCTCCAGCCCCAATCTGTGTTCTGTGTCCAACCACTCACAAATTCTCTTGGGCTGTCTACCTGCCTTTTAGGTCCCTGTTCGGGCACCAAATAAAGAGTCCAACAGAATACTCACTCAGTTCGATGGTGAGCTTCGCTTTATTACCCAGATAGATGCATTCTTACAGAGCTTTTCCAGGGTTCCAGAGGCAAAACAAGCTGCTATTGGTTAAAACTAATTTGTTTACAATACACTTCTATGTGAATGGCTATATTCAAATATTGTGCCCGTCTCTGCCCCCATCCCATGAACAGTGCCCCTTGTTTTTGCATTCCTTTCTCTGTCTCAGGCAGTTTCAAGGACACTATCTGCTTACTCTGAGCCAGGTTGTGCAAAACAGGCTTCATACAAAACTTTTCCTACATTGGGAGTCAGTAAATCTGGGCTATGTGACAACTCCAACTTGCTAGTGAGCGCATAATTGTCTCTATGGAATGAGCTCAGCTGTACTCTGTGGGATTAGATTTGTCTAAATTAGAAGAATATTGCCTCCTCTATGCTTGTTATTATGGTTTGCTCAAAGTAATAAACAGATAGGTCAACTCTACCCTTTTGTTTATAGAAAACAAAATTTACTGATTTTCCTAGCTGGTCCAGGGATCATATAGCTTAATTATTTCTTTTTATTTTCCTTTTTTTAAAAATTATTTTAATCTTTTTATTCTTAGTTCATTTGTGATTCAAATCAATTGAAGAACAAAGAAATCTCATATATTAATTCATATAAACTGAAAAGAGAGTAACTCTGAATTAATCATACCTTTGTTCAATGTGACTCTGCCCCTTGAAGATATAAAATAGAAATCCAAAGGCCTTCCTGACAAAATATATCACATCCAAGTCAGTTTTTCAAAGCCATACTTTTCAAAGCTCCTTGTACTTTTGATGCACATTTTCTAACAGTGTCTTAATATAGTTTACTCTTTAGCTCTAACTACTTTCAGTCTAAGGTATGATAGCAGAATTTTTCAGAAGCTCATGTTGTAAAGGGTGTAATTTTATTTTCAAATGATACCAGTAGGATTTAAACTTGCAAGCCTGAATTATGTCAAGCAGCAGACACAGAAGGTGGACCAGAAGTTTGCCACTTTCATGGGAGAATAAACAGCACAGCATGACAAAATACTATAGTTATTACTTGCCGTGAAGGAAAATGCATTTTCTCTTAGGCTCGATTACTTATCTGAAGAGGCTGGAGGCCACAAAGGCACTTAATTATCAGTAAAAATTTTGCTTAAAATCACATTCTGATGTTGCCTTTACAACAACTCTACATTCCTACCTACTTTACCCATACTGTCTTAAACCCTAATGAAGCTATGTTAGCTCAGGAAGTCTCTTTTGATGACTTGCATCGTGCTTGCATCTTTCATAACAGCAGTCCAACTTCTTTTTCTGCATGGAATGCACCTACAGAAATCACTTTTTCTACACAGGATTGGATTGAATATAGAAATAATTCTTTACAATAACCTGTTGGTATTTAGATGTCTAAACACAGGCAATTACATGCAAGATCGGTATCTAAGCTCTTACTGCTATCAATATGCCTATTTCTTATGTTCCTAGTTTTTGGAAGGAGTCTTGAAGTACAGAGGGATATGAAAGCTTTTTCAAACTCTCAGAGTAGAAGAAAGAAGAAATGAATCCATGTCTCAAAAATACCATGTCAATCTCTTGCCTGCCAACTTAAGTGGCATGGTCTTCCTTTTATATGTGTAGGAATAAGCTCTCAATGTATGCCTTTTTTCATAGCCACAGAAAAAGAAATAGAGTAGACAGCTTAATGCAAAAATTATATATGGACAAGAATACTTTCACAACAAACATGAAAAAAAATGCATTCTGGTTCATCCATTAATGTAATCTTCATATACTACAGCTATTATTAAGCACATGGATCATTCATTAGGTTTGAGGTAGTTTAGAACCTTCTTAGGTGTGTGTAAAAAGTTATAGTGCAAACTCTTGCTTGTTTTAGTAAAGATTCAGTCCTGTCAAGTTTAGTGTATTCAACTGAGTATGGTAAGCTGTAATTTTTGAAGTGTTTTTGGGAGAAGTATGGGCTCATAACTAGTGAAAATATAGACAAGAGTGTAGGGAAGATGGAGTCTCAAAGTCTGCAGTATTAGTTTTATTGCTTTTAATAGGCACTCCAATATCAGGGTCATTGAGTTAGTGGATAAAAGAAGCTTTGTAACTTTAGCTATGAATTTTAAACTATGAAAGAGCTTAGAGTTAGGAGAGTCACATGAAACTAATCAAAGAAAGCAAATAACTTGCACTGTTACTGGCTAAAAATTACTCTGTTTTCTGGAAGTTTGAAAGCCCATTGATAAATGGAAGTACCTGAGATGGTAAAACAGATTAAAAACACAAATTCAGATGGTCTCCTGATAGGAATCTAGCAAGCAAGCACAGTATTTTTTTCAAAAATATTTGACTTAGTTTACATCACTTCATACTTGATCCCGTTCTCAGTCATTAATTTGGCTTAAAAGAGTGTCCTTCAACTTCACTGGGCTTTGGATCAAATTCTTAATGGACATAACAACTCTTGTATACAAGTCAGTGAAAACTCAACTGTATGCCCAAAGCATTGAATGCTTCTTCTACCCATAGAAGCTTCTCTTAAAAAAGATAATATCTTTGCCTAAAAGCATGGCTGAGGTCCGTCATCCACTGCAGCACAGTGGATAAAGAATGATAAAAAAACCAAGCAGAACTTCTTCCTAGATCAGATAATTATTCTGGGATATTGTAAGATGTTCTGATGAGTAAAGGCTGTATGTTATTTGCATTTTCAAAACTGGTTAAAATTCAAAGCTATTATTTTGTTCTGAGGATCTGCACTGCAGTGCTGTAGTACTGCAGCCTGTATTGCAGTCTGCACTGAAATTCTTTGTAAAATGCAAGCTGGGGCAACAGAGCAATGTCTGCAGTAGATGTACAATTGTACAGAAACCCTCAAAGAAAGCATGTATTTATTTTGTGGTTCCTATTGATTCAAACAGACCAGCTTTCTACCTTAATGGATACCGCTGTGGCTATTAATCACATCTTGCTGTTCATAAATAATGAAGATTATACCCCAGTGGATCATCAGCTTCAGTTTGGAAGAATGTTATAACAGGATGAGAAACTTTTGGTGGCTTATTTGGCATTTCAAGTAACAACTCTTTATGTTCTTCTGAAAATCATGTTTTGATGCACTTTGTGAAGTGCCTAATATATTTTAAGAAAGTAAGTTTATCCTTTAATTGGCTCCCGTAGCTGTTTTTTTCTCTGATGAGAAGAGTTTTGCTGTCTGTAAACAGAGTTGTAAAATCTGTCATGTAAAGTGGCATAATCAGGGCATACAATAACACCAGTCTCCTGTAATTTTCTTCCTATGACATCCACACCTGGCAAAGACAGAAAGTGAAAACATTCTAATTGTAATCATTCCCATTTAGGCAGAAATAAGGATATAAATTCTTCCTAGCATTCTGACAAAGGTATAAAAATTACTATTTACATATCTAACATGACCCCTTTACCTTTCAACAACTAGAAAGAAATATCTTTCACAACTTCTAGAAAACGAATTTATTTCCTGTTTTTAAGATTTACACTATAGAGTTTGAGTGAGGTAGAATGAATGAGTTCAGGAAGGCTTATAGCTGTAGCCTGAAATTTTTTATTACCTAATTTGCAAAGTCAAAACAAATATTTAAGATTTTGGATTATTTCTACTATTTTTCTTATTTAAGCAAGGAAAAGGCAGAATTTTCTAACTCCTTGTAGAGTTCACTAAAGATAATACAAATATTATAGATAAAGAAATACAGATATTGTGGTCTTTCATGGAAACATTGCGTTATTCCTTATTTTGTTGTTTTAGTCTAAAATCAAAATAATGTTAATTGAAAGCATATGACAGTTCTTTATACATGGCAGTTCTTTATACACAAATATGACCATCTAGGAACAATTACTGGATATCTTGCAGATAAAAATAAAAGCAACTTTCTTACAAGATTTGTGGCTGTCTTAAAGATTTACAATAGGCTCTTCTTTAACATACCTTGGAAAAGGATATGAAATTTTTTATCAGAGCTGAATTTGACTGTGATTCTTTGAACTGGCCCTCAACAGCTGAAGTCAGTCACAGAATATTAGGCTGGCCAAATTTGTAACTCAGAATCTGTCCCTCCTCACACAATGCCACTGAAATCAGGGAGTAGAATAGAGCACGTTAACATCCACAGAGCAGAAGAAGATCTCGAAGACAACTGGTAATTTTTGTAATTTAAAGTGAGACTTTTACTCTGGCTGACAATTGGCATTTGCATACAGGCCACTTTGGAAAAGGAGAAGGCAGATAGATATTTGTGCATGATCCAGCTCAGGAAGAGACTGAAACAGCTCTTATGAAAGATGACTATACCTCAAAACACAAACAGGCCACTTGCATATTAAAAAATAAGTCTGCCCTAGTCTTTCCATGTGATGTGAATCTACCATATTTAAGTTGATGCATTCATATTGAACTTCATATTGTGAAGGTAAGATCAACTGAGACACCAATCCTTTTCCCTTTCCTCTGTAAAGTCATGCTGACAAAGAGCATCGGTCATAGGCCCACTCATGCTTACCAACTTGTTGGCTAAGAGGCACCAAAAGATTGGAAAAGATTGATCAATTCATAAAACATTAATAAAGAAATACTCACCATGATCTTCAGAACTTCTACCAGGAGCTTGTACTCTGAAATAAAAGTCATACTAGCTGGTCTCTCTGTCTCTTTCTTACTCTGCAAACTTTGGAAATACTTCTTGCCTTGTCACCAAGGCCAAACAACACAAATTCAGTCATGGCTCCTTTTTGTCAAGTTTTACAAATACACAAAATAAGATTCTGGATAAAACAAGAATGACGCAATGGTAATACTAAGATTTATATATTTGTTGATACTATAAAATATTATTTGTAAAACACTCTTTAAAATAAAGCATTTACAAGGGTTTTTTTTCTGAAAGTTTATTAACTAATAGATTGATCTCATTCTCAGTGAAGTCAAAACCTTTGACCCCTGGAGTCATGACTTTGTATGGGCCTAGATTTGCCTTTAAACTTTTTTCAAATTATTTAATTGCTAACTAGGTTGTTTTATTAACCAAAAATGAGTATATGATGCATCCATCAGCATCAAGTTATCTGATATACTAAGAATTTTTCCATAGTATTATACTACTAGCTACTACAAGCACATGGAAAGCTGTTTCGTCTTCAAGGGATAATTTTAAAAAAACAAAATCAAAGAACTAAGGTTCCTGATGGTTTCTTCAGTTAGAGTGAAAGTTGCATTGTATTTGACCTTGTGGATGAATTTTAAAAAAATTAGTTTTTAAAGAATAATTGATGGTATTATATTTCTGATATACAACAAAAAGCTCTACAGTAAAGTTAATGTATCATCTAAACTTCACAGTTTTGCTGGCATATTAAGCTGTCTGAAAAGTAGAACTATCTGCTGGGGAAAATGCCACCTGATGTCTGAATGCCTCCATTTGGAATGCCTTATCAACTGGAAACAGAAAAACATGCCAGCAAAGACACAAGCAGAGATGCAACCTGAGCCACACAAGCAAATTTTAGCAGCTTACAGTGTTTCCCAGGACTGTATATTTGCCATGACAGAAACCTGCCAGTAGAGTCCACACCTCTGCTACAGAACCTTCTCCAGACCTGAAGGAAACCTAGATCCAGCAGGAGCGTACATGCATGCTCCTGAAACAAAACCCAGAAGGCTGAGCTAGGCATCTTCTGTTTCATATGAGCTGTTAATTTAAGCAGAGCCCAGAAGATGAGGAGGACTGAAAGAACCTTCAGTCACCTCACTGTCACCAGGGTTCCCACGAACAACCCAGAGGAAAGGATTGCCTGAATGTTCTATCGGATGTTCAGAATAGAGCACTGATGTTGGTTTTCACTCACTGCTGGAAATTTCCTTACAAAGACATGCCCACATCCCCTTTCCCATAAGGGAAAGACACAGCATGTTGGAAAGGATAGACATTATGGGAGCACTGCCCTTCTGTGCTGGCCCACCGAGACACCCTGTGCACCGCCAAACAACAGCACGGAGGATGGTGAATGTTAGAAACACTTGCATGTTAGAAAAGGACACAGGTAAAGCCACTTCCTTTCTGTTGTAGCAGTAAGGATTAGAAAGATGCTGGCAACACTAAAAGAAGGAATGTTCAAGATATACACAGTAAGAAAAGTCATACAAGTTTTATACATATGATCCATCCGTCATGTGAAATGGTGGGATCATAAACCCAGGTGTTTTAAATGTAGTGACGGATTCTTTGTCTAGAAGGGGAAAAAACAGAGGGAAACAAAGAGATAAAAATTGTCTGAAGCTTGAGGAATCAATTCCCTGGAAGCCATCCTGCCCAAACACAAAAGAGGGAAGTAATCTGCTGGGGAGAAATCAAACTGAGTTTTGAAAACCTCATCATCTGGCTGATGACATTTGGGGCCTCTTTGACAGCCACAGTGGGAAACAGTGAAACAAACAGTAGTTTGTGAATTCCCTTAAATATTAGACAAGCGACTGAACATTACCAGAACTGTGCCAGAAACATTCAGAGTCTTTCTTGTGTTTGTTTTCACAGCACCTCCTTGCATGAAGAGATGATATTAATCAATTATTGTGATACATTTCAGAGTCAGGTGGTTGAAATTGTAATTTCCAACTTTTTACCCATTAATCAAACACTTCATCACTTTACTTGCTTTCCCCCTTCAAATTCTTTTAATATTTTCATCCACAGAGAAAAGATAACCTCTTCAAGGACATTAATTAGGTGTGCCAACAGCACTGCTCAAACAGCATGTTTACAGTAGCCATGAATGCGAAAAAACAACAACCTCTAACGAGCCTTGAAAAACCATGATGCTCATGAATTTGTGCCAACAGAAGGGGCTAGCTTATGCTATTAATGGAAGAAATGTCCCCTGGCCTCTGAAAGTGTATTTTAGAGAAAATGATACCGCATGTCACTACCAGCTGTATAAACCTGACTTTATGATTCTGTTTTCCTATGATTCTTCAAGTGAAGTGGCACCTAAGTCCTCAGAGTGGAGAAGTAATTCCACTTATCATGACTAGAAGGAGAAGGATTCAGCTCCTTGGATTTAATTTCTTTGGAGTAGTAACTACAGTTACTACTGTAGTTAGCCTTCTGAGCTTTGTACAACCATGACTACAACTTTTACTCCTTGAGGATGACACAACTATTAATTTTAGATGTTGTTGTGAGTGGATAACTTGGGTTTGTATATTGTTGACCAATCCAGGTTTGTCAACCCAGCAGTGCAAATGGATGTTGACAAAGTTAACAGAGTAGCATTCCAAAGCAGAAACATTTGACATGAGTACCAGTGGAGTGAATCAGATCAAAGCACTCTCTACCCAGTATCTCTGACAGTTACCAGTAAAATGAAGCCCAGGGGAAGAGTTTTGAAGGTGGTGAGGTGTTAACAAGGTCCTTCTGTAGTGCACCCCATCTGCTGGCATTCTGCAAATAGACTTTCTGAGCCAGGATTTTCATTTGAACTAGCAAGTTCATCCAAAGTCTGATTGGCTGGAAGAACAAGTAATGTGGTTTTGGGTAATGTGTTTTTGGCTTGTTCATTAGGATAGTATCACCACGTAAATAAGAAGGGTTGAAAAGTAATTAAAGTAATTTAGGTCATTGTTAGAACCAGTTACTCCTTTAGAGCAGAACTGCAAAAAGAGAGAGAGAATTGTAATCCAAATCTTGAGAGGAGCACATCTGCTAAAGAAGAGGCAGTAATCTACAGGTGCAAGTACAATTCTGTCAGATATTGATTAATGAGTGTTGACATATTGGGCAATATTTTCTTTTTTCATGCTTTCCTTCATGCAAAACCAATATATAAGGAGTTTGAAAACTGCACTCTCTTAAAAATGACTTAAAAATAATTTAAAAAACTATCTCAAAAAATACACATATATAGAGTGGATATATATACATATATATACACATATACAGATACATATATTTATTGCAAATTTGTTTGATTTATTATTAATCTCTGCGTGCAAGTAAGCAAAGGATAAGAACCCTTACCAGGAAAATGTGAAGTGTTTAATTTATTTTCCCCTAGTGTTTTCAGGATGACTGTTTGTTATCAGTATGATTGCAAAGGCTATTCCCAGGTTTTCTTGTCCTTTCTTTGCTCCCTATGGAGACTTGGATGGATTCTCTCCACCCAAAACAAACTTGTTCCTCCACCCATCAGAGATAACTTTTGTAGTTGTACCAACATCAGAGTGTAAATCCTGTTCTGATAAATTTGAAATGTCAATTCTGTGAATGAAGCTTCACAATATGTTCTTTTGAGCAGTTATAAACAAGATACGAATATTGTATCTGACATAACAAAATCTGTACCTCATCCACAGCTTTCATAAGGAAAATAAAACCTTCACATCATTACACTGGGGACTTCTTGGAACTGCAGTTGGAGATGATGATTATGCGGAAACTGAGACTTATAAATGCTTTATTGTTTTGATGGAAATCGGCCAAGAAGGCAGATAAAAGACTTAAGAAGAGCTAGCTAGGAAACAAATCAGAGACCTAAGTGACCCTGCTGGAAAAATAAATTCGGGAACTTAACATCTGGTTCTTGCAGTTGTCAAGTCACTCAGCAAATGGTCAGGCTGATTAGCTGTTTGCATGCAGAATGTGGGGACTGGAGCAAAGACCACATCCTATCAACAGTAGCAGGCAGTGCCAAGTGACTACTCATAATCTGCAGTGACACTGACATAGGTAGCAGATAAATAATGTTATTGTCCAGATAAATAATGTTAGTGTTCGTGCTTTAGTACATCTTCACTGGTACAATCATGCAAACAATAAATAGTGATTAGTTGGTTGTTAAGGAAGAGTACATGGAATCTTAAGCCTCACACAAAACATTTGGTAGCAAATTACCTTGGACTTTGTTGCAAACCTTTGACTGAGGCCAGGTTTGCTCAGGCCAGGAACAGTGCTTCCAAATGTTTCAAGTCAGATTGCACCGGTTTACAGTCAGTGACTTACTGATTTAGCTCAAAATAGCATTTTGATGCAAAATGACAACCATTGAGCTTGAGGAAGGTTTTTCCTTGAAAAAAGACTTAAAAATTAAGGATGTGGGAAGCCCTCTTGGAGAAGAAATGTCTTCTGATGAATGCAGCAAACATGCAAGACTAACAGTCTACCTAGGCTGTACTTACATCACACAACAAAAAAAAAGGAGATTTAGGCAACTACAATGTATTTGGAACCTGAGACAAAAAACCTGCTCAGTGTGGCTTAACAAAATGCCAATCCAGGCATATCAATCAGCTTGGCTTTTGTCAATCCTTGCAATGTGTGAAGCAGGCATGGTGCCAGGGCCACACTGTTTGCCTGCTCCCAGATGCCAGCTGTCCTTCCCTCAGATCAGTGTAGGTGCCTGTCCTGGCCCTGAGGCACAAAGCTTCCTTCTCTCTGGGCCATGAGTTGCATGTGCCAGCAGTAGTGGTGACCCAGCAACTGGTCTTTCACTTTTATTCAGCATTGGTCTTTTATTCAATACTAATCAAACAAAACACAAAAACATTTTCTTTATTATTTAAGGGAGAGTAAGTGGAGTGATAATGTGTTTGCTTTGCTACGTAAAGTACAGCAATGTGTTTGAAGCTTGTTTCTGTGTTTCCTCTAGTCTGGCCTTTGTCCAGGATGGCAAATCCAACAGCAAATGCCGGGAGATACCATTCCCAAAAGTCTGATGGAACCACAGTCTTCTTTCATGATTAGTTGTTCTCACATTTAAGCATTTCAGCATATTTTGCTTGCAGATAAGTGCTGTTCCAGTATAGAAACAGGGCACTTGTGGGAATCTTTCAAAACTTTCTCATTTGTGAAAATCAGTCTTCTTGCCTAAATAGTCAGCAGCAAATAAAGGACCACTTTTTGATGATGTAACGATTAATGAGAACATAGACAGGGTGCCAAACACAAAACCTCACCTTTCCCCCCACTCCCCAAACCCCTAGAAAATACAGAAATTTCACTGTTTTTCTGTCAAGATTCTTGGTAGTGAACCATCTTGAAAGGCTACTGTTGTATCCCCAGACAGTCCCCACTGTAGCCAGGGATCAAAGACTAAAAATGCAGGCTTTCCTTAGGACAGCAGTAACAGAGGACTCTCTCTTTTTCTGCCCTGCTTGCTTCCTGTGAGCCATGCTGAGTGCCACTCAGTTGTTTCCTTTGGAGATGCACTTATTTCCAGCAGATCTGAATGTGGTGGCAGACTTACAGAGCTAATTTGCTTGTAACATTCTGTTTTACAAACACAGCTATATTTTCATTCCTTGCATTTTAAANTACAAACACAGCTATATTTTCATTCCTTGCATTTTAAAATTTCTAATGTTGGTCCACAATAGTTCCATCAGCTCAAGGCAGACAGAAGTCTATAGGCTAAATCATGATTTATATAATCCAGTTGAATTTTACAGTCTAAATAGGAGGGAATATCGGTCCAAAGTTTTATTCAGAAGCTCAGAGATTCATTATCTCGTCTCTTTCTACAATCCCTAAAATAAACCTCTTTTCCTCAAAAGAAAAATCTGCTTCTGTTGCACATGTTAACCATCAAGCTGATTGGACCATGCTCAGAAACCCAACATTTCTAGGTTACAGAAGTAGCAGTTTAACAATCAGGAAGAATTTTTTTACTGCAATGTAGGTTTCTTGCATTTTTAAGGCGAGCACAAAGCTCATTAAAGAGCATTTCAGGATATTCAAGCCTGAATATCAACCTTTCAAAGGAACTCTGCTTAGCTCTGGTGAGGCTGCATCCTGTGTCCCTCACTATGAGAAAGGCATTGAGGTGCTGGAGCATGTCCAGAGAAGGACAATGGAGCTGAGGAATTGTCAGGAGCACAGGTCTGATGAGGAGTGACTGAGGGAGCTGGGGGTGTTTATCCTAGAGAAAATGAGGCTCAGGGGGGACCTGATCAATCTCTACCGTGACCTGAGAGGAGGGTGTAGCCAGGTGGGGGTTGATCTCTTCTCTCAAGCAACAAGAGGCAGGACAAGAGAAACAGCCCCAGACTGTGCCAGGAGAGGTTAAGGTTGGATATTTGAAAAAACTTCTTCACTGGAAAGGTGTTCAGGCATTGGAACAGGCTGCCCATGGAAGTGGTGGGGTCACCATCCCTGGAGGTTTTTAAAAGACGTGTGCATGTGGCAATCAGGGGCATGGTTAGTGATAGGCTTGGCATTGCTGGGTTAGTGGCTGAACTGAGTGAACTAAAAAAATCTTTGCCAACCTTTCTATGATTCTATAACCTCGTGTTCATTAATTGTTATTGCTGAATTGATAAGTCTTTGATTTGGATAGAACACATGAAACCTTTACATTTTCTTGATCTATGTCACAGTTTGAGCAGGGCAGTGGAAATGCAAAAAAAAGCTGATTTAATGAAACACAGTCATGTTTCAGGGTATTGCACTCTCTCCATTAAAATTCTTTTGTAAAACAAAAGCATGCAATTTCATTTAATAAAACCAAACAACATAGGCTACTTCATATGTTATTTTCTTTCAAGGTTGATGCATGTAAAAAATCTGCATTGCATTAAATAGGAAAGGAGTGTAAATATGACATATGGAAATCTTCCAGAGGATTGAACTGTGAAAAATTATTTAATGCTGCAAAATATTTTTCTTCTCTCTCAGCAAGCAGCATGCATTTCTTTCTAAAGATAATACAAAACTTTTCATGTGCTTATTTTAAAGAAATTTAACCAGCACTTTGAGCAAAAAAAAATCTCATCTTTTTACTATACTGCTGTATTGGGATTCTCTCTGAAGTCAAAACAAAAGCAATGACTTTAACATAAGGTCTTTAAAATGAGGCTCATTCAATCAGTGTATATCAAAATCAACTTTGTTGAAGTAAAAGTCAATGGTACAGAAGTTACGAGGTTGGGGTCTGTTCCACTGAGTGCAGTACAGTTACCTCTGACCTGCCTCAGTGTGAGATCAGATTCAGTCCAATATAGATAGACTTGCACATTCCATTTAACTCCAGGAGCAGGCGTGAGACACACAGCTGAAATCCACATCCCTGCTTCCCTAAAGACAGGGTGTCGAGTACATTCATTTGGAGTTTGACAGGATGAAGCACGGGAGCAAGTTCAGAATATTTGGATTTTAAAATCAAATGCCTGCAAATCAACACCTTTGCTTATACTGTCAGAACCTAGCTACATGTCTCTGAATTTCTACTGTATGAAAAACAAATATTTAAAATAGAGAGTATGCTTAAAGTGTGAGCAAAATTATCTGCTGTTCCAGAAGAAATCCAGAACTCTGGACTTAATTCTTGGCAGATAAATACCTTTTGTTTCATCTAAACTTAATGTTGACATTAAAAAAGGACAAGACGAATACAACTTGGTTTTCTAACTCTTCTGAGTGTCCTGCATGAAGCAAGATAACAAAGCTGGCTAAAAAAGTGGTGCAAGTATTTGGTGTACAGAGGTTTGAACTAGATGGTTACATGCAGAAATGTTTTTATATTTACTATAATCCTTGAACCGTCCCCAATTCCTACAACTCGCCCAAAGTGCACTATTTTTTAAAGTTTAAAACCATTTCAATAAGTCTTTTCCATTTTTGGTTTCTAATTGCATCTAAAGTGCCAAATGTCTCAAGGAAGGCTGCTCTCTCAATTTATTCAAGATGTTTGAATACATTTTAAATCCATATGGAAACCCAACCTAAGTATAAAGCCTTTGGATATGTCACCTCATTACACTCCTGCAGGCTCCAAAAAAACAGTGCCAACCCACCCACCAAAGCTGTGAACACCTCTGCCTCACATTGCACGCTCGTTATGTTAAACCAGGCAGCAAGCTGTTAATAAAGATCACACTGTCAGTAGAGCATTATAGACACCTACTTAAGAGTGTGTATTATTCTGTTCCGTTTCTTATTTTTAAAGCATATCAGCAAAATCAGGAGGGAGCCAAGATTTCCTCACAGTGTTAGCATCAAGGAGTCTTGCTAGGATCCCATGGAAGGAAAAGGAAAAGAACTAAACATAGCACATGTGCCTTTTTAACCTGACCCAGGAATAGCCAGACACTGAAGTGAACTCAGACCTTTTCTCTCTTTCCATTCTCATATGGAGTGAATTTCCAAACAGAGGAAATTAAGAACAAAGTGGAGGTTAGGTGATGGTCTGGTCATAACCACATAATCGTAGTAAGACAGGATAGGGAAGTCTTCAAGAGGTAGTACAGTACAACACAAACACAACATTTTCCCTAGAGACGCTTCCTTAATGCATTGGAATGGCAGGAAAGCTCTGAAATCCATTAAGACTTAGACTAGTGAGTGTTTAACTTCCTGGAAATCCATATAGTTTGAGAGATTAAAGACCTAAATCCAGGCAAAAAAACTGCCTACAGGAATAGGGGTTGAGTGACAGACCAGCAACCTATCCATTAAAACAATTGTAATATGATAAGGCTACTGTTCTGACAAACAGCATGATAAATACAGAGTTTTGTTCAAAGTCTATATGCCTTATTTGATGATGCAAGATAACCATAGGAGTGTATACAGAAGCTATAGACTTAACTTGGTTTGTTTTTGTAAGTTCGCTTACTTTTGTATTGTACCAATAGGATGTATAATTTGAAATAAAATAAAAGGATATTAAGATGTCATATCAGTTTTACTTGGTTGTTGGTTGTTCTTTTTCTTTTTTACAAATTCCATACAAAAGATTTATGGATCAAACAAATTTCAAAAAGAAAATATTATTCCAACTGAGTTCTTTGGTGAACATAGACTGTGTGCATCTGTTGTGCTTCCTGACACTTCACAGAATGGCAGATCACTGAGGAGATCAAGAGGCAGCAACTGATCCCAAGAGGAACTCCAGAAGTGTAATAGAAGGGCCCTCTGAGACCATCCCACCCTGATGCAATTATCTCCTGTTACTAGACAAATGCCGAAGTGCCTTCAAGTCACTATCAAAGCAAAATGTCAAGAAAAAGCTGAGATGTTTATTTTCAGAGCTGGAGACTCTGCCCCAGGAAAGCAACCCTGTGAATGACCCTGTTCTTCCTGGCTGCATCAAATGACACATGTAGGTGTAGGGTCATGTCATCTGATAGGCACTAGTGCACAGGAGTGACATTTCTCCACCATGAAATAGGATTCACAGAAGTTAACTATTTAAGAAATAGTCTATATTTCCTGGAATTCTGATTATACTTATGATTTTTAAAAGATCCCTGGTAGTTCAAGATGTCCAGTGAATGTGACACCAAGTTTGTGAGAAGGCCCCCAAAGAGCCCCATTACTCATGAGACAGAACCACATGTTGGTTTGGTTTTGACCAGCTGGTCAATCCATATGGAACAGGACACCTTGTAGAGATGGCAGCCTGAAGTTAGGAACATCTTCCCTGCACATCCCTGAATACCCTGCTGCATTTCAGGAGGGCTTTTCCCTCACCTTGGTCTTTGCTGGGTCTGCTTCTCTTCAGGATTTATGGGAGGAGAGCTGTTTCTGGTCACATGGGTCAGTGACAGGTATCTTCCATTTATTGATCTGTTTTCTTTGTACTATCAAAGTTAGGGCAACAAAATACTGCTTCTCATGAGAAAGGCTTTGAGTTGTAGGGGTTTTTATATAGTTTGATTTTAATGAAATTTAAATGAATTTTGAAGTTTTGCATCATTACCAAATTCAGCACAAAACTGAAAAGAGTCCCTGAGAAGTTAAATTATTTTTTCACTTATTGGAACTTCTTAGAAGAATGTCCAGGAGATGATGTTCCATCTGTAATACAATGGAGAGTAAACAAGCAGCGTTAGGGTGTGGGGAGAGTGTGGGGGGAACAATCTGAGTGTGTAACCTCCAAAAGCACCAAGGAAAGGAGCTCAGGATCCAGACATGCATTGATGATCCATTCAGCCTCGGCAGCTGCTGATCAATAGAAATTAATGAAGTTTCCAGAGCAAGCATACAGAATTCAGAAGCTGGTTAAAAAAATGTTAATGTCAGATTTTTGTTTGACTCTTTCAAAGCATGAATTGAAAGGAAAACAAATCCCCATATTTTCTTGGTTTTCCACTGTGTTTTATCACTTCTCAGTAAAACAGCTGGAGAAAACTACTTTTCCTGGGATGATGGAATTATTATTGAGAAATATAACTGTTTGGCTTTAGATCACTGAGTTGAACTGAAAGGGACAAAGCCTGTCAAAATTCAGTGACTGTTCAAGGCTGCATATAGAACTAATTAGTAGCTTCAGTTTTATTCTCAGTTGCACAAAGATAAAAAAATACCACTACCATGACTTAAGCCTTTTATTGGCAATCCCAAACAGAACAAGATAGGTCAAGCTTGAAAGCAAATGAGCAGGGTGGGGTGGGATGGGGGAAGTTCCCTCTCAATCCTACAGGTGCACTATCTAAGCCAGTGTTGCAGCACATGGAGGAGGCAGCAATAGCAGATTTGTGCTGCCAGAACACCAGATGGATCTCCTCTGAACTTAACCAAAAAACAGAAATGCATGTCGGAATGGCCCGAAAATTCTTCATTTAAAGACAGCAGACCTCCAGCATCTGTCACCAGAACTCCTGAGTCTTCCCAGGCCTCCAGTAATTCCCAGGAAGTTAAAATAGAACAAACTGCCAATGGGGTATCCTACCCAGCCCCAGAATGGAGCAGAGCATAAGGCACAGTGCACCTTCATTGTGCTTGACAAAAAGAACACTTTCAGCACATTTTTATCGGTGTCTGGTTTTTATTTCCTCATTTGTAAGGTTCCTGATATTAAGTTCATCTTAAGGCAAACATTCACTGTGCACTGATAACAAACTGGAGACACTTTGCTTTTGATAGTGATAAAGTGACCCCTTTCTTCCATAAAGTACAAAAACATATTTATTTAGCTAAGTTTGCCTAGGAATTATTCCCATTTTTCTTAGAGTGTACAAGAAACAAAACCCTTCATTAAGGATACAGTGAAGAAAATTCTATATAAAAGTTTTGTGTGTGACATTGGGAAATCACTGAATCATTTCCAATACTGATAACAAGACAGAAAGGCAAATACTGCATGTTTTTCATGTGTTTTTAATGTGACAGGTCCACAACTTTACTCATTACATCTCATTACATTGCTGTATCATTTTAAAACAAGTGGTAATTTAATACTTAGAGTAAAATGTTTGAATTTTTATTATGATGAAGGAGAAAGAATTGCAGTGAACAATTCACTACCTGAATATTATTATTTTATTTTCTGTTTTACAGTTTTTTGTTCACAGACTGTTATTTCCAGGACTGCATCCACTGAAATTCATTGCAAAATTGTGAAACTATTCTAATTCAAAATGTTTTTGAACCCTGGGGAATTTTTCAATGAAGACAATATAGTAAGTATTTAATACTAGTATCAAAGTTATCAAATGTCTATCTTATTTTTAAATAACCATAATAAATATTTATATACACTTTAAACCTGAGTTTTCTTATATTTAAACAGAGCTAGAAAATAATAGTTATGGTCCAATTTTTGATTCGGCAAATATTGGAATTAATTTTCCTTAATTTTTTTTATTTACTCTAGGTGTTCTTAGTTATTACTCCTTAAAATATTCCTTGAGAAAAAAGTCAGAAAAAAAAAGAAATATATGATTGTTTAATTCAGTACAAAATTTAAAGAAAATGTTCATTCTTTTAGGAACAAAAACAGAGGTAATTTTACCTAATTCTAATTGATAAGGTCCCTTTAACTGATATACTTTAATCCTACTTATTTAAGAAAATAAAGGTGCTTTATGGCAGCCCTATTTCCAGATCTATGGCATTACAGTGATTGCCAAGTTTTTCTTGGCTAACATTATCGATAATTATTTTTCAACTGTGTGCATTTTAGCACTTGAACCACAATATTTACCTACATAACAACTACAGAGAGAGTAAAAGCTTCCTCAAATCAGCGTGGCTGAGTTATTTTTGTGATCAAAAGCCATAATGGTAAGAAACCAACATAAATGATAGCTGCTTCAAATGTACAGATATTTAGACCTGCTGGGAGCATAGATCTTTATGCTTTCATGTAACTCACACTGGTGTTTCCAAGCTCAGAACCCATTGGAGAACATTTCTTTATTTCTTGATGTTTTAACAAGTTTCCAGTAAACCTGATAAGTTTATTAACAAAGTCTGTGCTACAGCAGAGTTTGGTTTTATGCTGTAGAAGTAGCTGATTAGTTCATTGTCCCCTGCATGGCTGGGTGCAGTGCTCTTTGCCTAATACAAGCCATACCAGCAGCTTGAAGTTCAAGGCCTTTCCCTTTCCATACTTTAATCCTGAAGGATAAATATGACTGCCATTAATGACATTATTAGCCTGCTGGGTCCTGGCTATGTATGATTTTCCCACCTCCATGGTATCTAGACATACAGAGGGGGTGATGAATATCCAGCTTTTTGAGAAAGAGGCACTGGCTACTTCCCAGCAGCTCTCAAGTACTTAAAGTAGTCTCCCATAGGGCACAAGACTCTTAATGTTTGCATCAGCTGGTTTATTTGAAAACCACTGACACATATTTTCTATGTCCTAGGAACATGTGAGATTTCAAATTCTGAGGCTGTAGTAGTAGACAGGTGTACCTGTGTGCTGTATTAGTTACCATCAGTTGCACTTTGGTGTGTATACAAAAATTGCCAAGATTCTCATTTCTTTTAAACGTACTCATTATTTTTCAAAGGATTAACAAGGGCTTTGCTAAACAATTTCTACAGTGTTGTCTTTCTTTTTAGTTTTCTGTTTGGTTGTCTGAATCTTGTGTTGGGAAACAGGAAGGAAATTTAGCCTGGAAAGAGGGGCAGTACGTGGTTTCACTACTGTGGCCAGACCTCAGGGTACATCTTAAGACTCCTTCCCTACCTCTGATAGGTGAGTGATGTGTTCCTTGTCCAGTCAGCATCTAAAAACTTCTCTACTTACACAGACCCACTCCAGTTTTGAATCCCAGTGAATCCCAATTCTGTGCTGTGGAACCCCAGCATCCTTGGGTGGCCCAATTATTGCCCATGGTAGATTACAAGAAATACAGGACAGGACTATTTTACACAGAGTATTCTTGCTTCCAAACTTGAAGAAAAACCTGGGAAGATGAGAGATCATATTTCTGCATCATTAATCATTTGTGCTAGAATCCACAACTCTATGATTTATTTGCATTCTCTAAAAGAAAGGAAAGTTGTCCAAATAATCATGATTACGATCCAATAATGTTGTAATTCCCTACAAGTCACTCTGCAAACTGAACTTGGATTTTACACTTATGTAGGGATTCACATAATACATTTATATAATTTCATTAGCCAGCCAGTTCCCTCTCTATGAAGGAGGGTGAACAAACAAAAATAGCTCAACTTCTTATTGCTCTGTTTGCTTTTTGATGTTTTGGCAGCCCGGGACAATTTTACACCACAAATAAACACTCCCTAGAGACAGATCTCAGAACGGTCCTGCCTACAAAAAACTAGGGTAAAGGTTCTGATACTTGTTTGTTGGTGCTTCTATTTTGTAATATTCAAGAAAGGCAAAAATCACAACAGAACAGTAGAAATCTGTTTAATGTGGTCAGTTCTCTCATCTGCTTTGGATGGTCAGGCTGGGAGGTCCTTGGAGAAGGTGACCAATTCCTGAAGCAAAAAGGCTCAAGGAATCCTTCATGATTTTTCAAGAATTCGGGATAATTTCCTTTAACTGGAGTTCTTATGGCAAAACATACACAGGGAACAGAAGTCTTAGGTTAGAAGTGGCCCATTTCTTTTTCCTGAAAGTTCAGTAATGCAAGTTTGAAAAATAAATTATTTTGCACACACATCAGCCTCATTCAAAGCTAGCTAGTGGCTCATCTCCAGGCCTGTTTTTGTCCATTTGGTGGGGTCAGCTGTCCTGATTAGGCTTCCCTGGAATTGTGGTGCCTAAATGGGTAAAGACTGTCAAAACTGCATGGTTGGGATGGGTAGTGGATGCACATCCACAGAGCTCTTCACATCCATGAAATAGGTGTGTCCAGTCTAATTAATATTGTGATATTAATTAATTCAGACAGGTAATAAAGTCCCCTGTGCCAATAGTTTTTCTTTTGGTTTGTTGGTATTATAATGGTGTTGAAATTGAGACAGTCATTAGACCAGTGTTCCAGCTTCTGGAGACTTGAATAACCACAACATTCTGATGATAAATGTTTCTGACAGATTCCTTGCTTTCACTTCCCAAATGCAGAACAGCAGTCACTGCAGACATAATCTCATGAGGTCTTTCTTCATGAGCAGCTCTGGGCAGTCATTCTGTCCCTTTTGCTCTTCAGTCTTGAGCTTCTGGGCTGATACCCTGAAGAAAATGTAGATTGTTGAGTTTGCTGGGACTGACTAGAGACAAAATATTTTGTGGACAAGTGTTGAGGTTTTAAGAATATCAGCTGCACAGTGATTTTTGACATGGCTTTCTCCAAAACACCACTATCCTGAAGAGCTGACGAAAAATCATTGCTCTTGGTGACAAAACCAGTCATCCCACGAAAAAACACCACAGAACTTACTATCTAACCCCGATGATCCCAGAGGATTTGTAGTCCTCTTCCCTTTACTGGGCCTCCCTCGTCTTTCCTTTCAGGTCTGAACTCTCTGGGGTCTCTGCCAGCACGCAATCACTGAGACATCTGACAGCCTGGCTCTTCTCGCAGCCACCACTCGGTCCCTCGCTGGGGCTCCCTTCCTCAGCCAGCATCTGCTCCTGCAGGGACCAGCGGTGCTGAGGTGCGGGAGCAGCTGGAAGCATCAGCCCTGTCCATCCGAGGCCAGGAGCGCCGCTGGAGCGCCGGCAGCGGCGGGCAGGGAGGAGCCGCTGCCCCCGGGAGCAGCAGCCCCCGGCAGCCGGCGGAGCGAGGCACGGGCGGGGCTCCCGTCACCCGTACAAAGAAAACCCACCCCAGCCAAAGCCAGACTCTCGGCACCTCTATGACTGCTGAAGGAGTTACACAACTTGAGACAAAAAAGCATTTTTTAAGGCTTTTTTTTTTTAAGTGGGGAGGAAGAAGTTTTTCACTACCTGTCATGCACTGTAGGCACACACATTTAAGTTTTAGTGGCAATGGTGATACAGCTTTTGTTTTCCAAAGTATGTGCATGTGCTCTAAAAAGAGAGACTTTCTGGGAATGGGTAACTAGCTGGAAAAATGTGGCCAAGGTAAAATCTTTCAGGCCCGTTCATGCCTGTGAATTAATTTAGCTTTCCATTTTTCAATCTTAAGTTATGAAATGATCATGCAAAGCATTAACAGCTAAAGTGATCCAAGAGACAGTCTATTATGCCAACTAATCACTAGAGAGTAATTAGGCTGTCAGTTACAAAACACAGCATTTGTGGTATTTCCAAGTGAAGCAACAGCCCATGCCATATGTCAAAACCAGGGATTGGTTCAGACAGGTAAAGGTGTCTTCCTTTGACAGTTGCCAGCTTAACTTCTGAGCAAATTAAAATCTTGTGCCATTGAGCTAATGAGCCTTGGTTTGACAGGCCTTACAGAGGCATTCTCAGTGCAAGCCCACAGACAATGAAAGAAAAAATTCCTACGAATACAATAGATATTTTCCCCCTGATTTTCAACAAAAAGATAGATTGTTACTCATTTCATTATTTGAGACCTCAGGGCATTTCCTTAACACATGCATGAGCAGAAGTTAAGTATCACAACATCCTGAAGAGTTTAGTGAAGGTTGTTTTATGGCTTTTTTGTATGTGAGGTGTGTCTTGAGTCCAGAATTTTTGAACAGTCACCATGAAATTCATGCAACAGGATCCATTTTGAGGGTTAAAATAGTAATTTAGTGGTTCACTAGATAAGAGGCCCACATACACTTAGCTCTCCATGTGCCCGTTCATTTTGCTCCTAGGCTTAACGTAAATTTTTACTCACATTTACCTACAGTTCCCCAAACCCTGCTTCCTGGGAAAGGTAGAAAATTAAGATGCACATAAATCATTGCACTCATGAACATTGTTTTACTAGCATAAACATAGAAAAAGAAAACATTTATGTTCAAATGCAGAAAGAGTAACTGACGCTGACTTTGGGCAACATAAACAAAACCAGGGACATTTTACATTTAAATATGTCATTTAGATCTCCCACAGCAGCTTGTTTGTGGCTGAAATGTCCAGCCTGACAGCAGGAAAAACATCTTGTATCTGCATAAGTAACCATTGCAGCAGGTACTTGACATGGTGATGATGAAACTTCTGGTTTTACAGTAAAAGAGTTATTTACTGAAGAGATCAGTGTAAAATTTTCTGTGGCGAAAAACTGGTGCTATAACGGGCAAAACCCCCATGGTCCATCCTCAGTGCAGAGAACTGCTGTGTTTTTCCTGAAAATATCTATCTATCTATCTATCTATCTATCTATCTATCTATCTATCTATCTATCTATCTATCTATCTATCTAAATATCTGCAGGTTTCATTTCACATAGTTGCAAAATTCACCTTGGGAAGGACTAACATTTAATACCAGAAAAGGAAAGACTTACTAGAGATCAAGATTCTTTGTTTTTATGATTTTAATGTATCTTATGAACAATTTAAGTTTTTCTTACAAAAACATAGAATGCTTTTGGTTGGAAGGGTCTTCTCCTTTAAACCTCCTTCCACTATATCACATTGCTCAGAACCCTATCCAGCCTGCCCTTGGACACTTCCAAAGATGGGGCATCCACAGCTTCACTGGCCAGCCTGTTCCAGTTCCAGTTCCTTACCACCTCCACAGTAAAGAATTTCTTCCTAATATCTAAATTCATCCTAATACCTGTCCTCTTTTGATCTGAAGCCATTTCCTCTTGCTCTATGTATATAAAATCTCTCTCCAGCTCTCTTGTAGTCCTTTCAGGTGCTGTAAGGTGCTGCTTTTAGGTGACTAAAAAGTCACCTGGGAGCCCTCCCTTCTCCAGGATGAACAACACCAATTCTCTCGGCCTGTCCTCATAACTGAGGTTCTCCAGCTCTGTGATCATCTTTGCTCCTCTATGCTGGCTCCAGCAGGTCCCTGTCCCTCCTGTGCAGGGACCCCAGCTCTGGATGCAGTGCTCCAGGTGGGTCTCAGCAGAGCAGAGCAGAGGGGCAGAATCCCCTCCCTCCCCTGCTGCCCAGGGGCTCTGGATGCAGCCCAGGACACGTTTGGCTCTCTGGGCTGTGAGTGCCATGGCCGGGGCATGTCCAGCCTCTCACCCACAGCACCCCCAGCTCCTTCTGGGCAGGGCAGCTCTGGGTCTGTTCATGCCCAGCCGGTGTTTGTGCTTGGGATTGCCCTGACCCATGTGCAGGACCTTGGCACGTGGCCTTGTTGAACTTCATGAGGTTCTTACAGGCCCATCTCTCCTGCCTGTCCAGTCCCTCTGGATGGCATCCCTTCCCTCTGGCGTGGTGACCACACCACACAGCTCGGTGTCATCAGTGAACTTGCTGAGTGTGCGCTTGATCCCCTGTCCCTGTCACCAACAAAGATGTTGAACAGTGCTGGTCCCAACACTGACCCCTGAGGGATACCACTCATTTGGATACTGAGCTGCTGATCCTGCCTGCTCCTCACCAACGAAACCCATGTCTCTCCACTTCTGAAACAAGCATGTTGTGGGGAACAGTTTCAAATGCTTTGCACAATTCCAGGTAGAGGATGTCAGTTCTCTTCCCTTACACACTAGTGCTTTATCTCTGCTGTAGATCAGAGTTTGCTCTTAGAGAAGCCTTGCTGGGTGTCACCAGTCAGTTCTCTATTTTCCACTTGCCTTTGCAGAGTCTCCAAGAACATCTGCTCTATGATGTTTCCAGTCACTGAGGTGAGACCAACCTGCTTGCAGTTCCCCAAGTTTTCCTTATTCTCCTTTTTAAAAATGGGGTTATGATTCACCTTTCCCAGTAAAAGGGATTTTCCATGACTTCTGAAATACAAAGAATAGCCAGTTAATCCATCAGTTCCCTCAGGACCCACAGATGCATCTCATCAGGCACCATGGACTTGTGCATCTTCAGGTTCCTTAGATGCCCTTGTACCTGATCTTTTCCTACAGCAGATGGATCTTCATTCTCCCAGTCCCTGCCTTTGCCTCCATAGGCAGTCTCGCTGGAGCTTTTGCTGGAGACTGAGGTAAGAGTTGTTGAGAACCTCAGCCTTCTCCATATCTTGGGTAACCATGTTTCCTCTGCCAGAGATGCACACACTGCACATATCAGCTCATTGACATGGACAAGAGTGTACCTTAATAAACAGCAGGAATATTTTTCAGTTTCATAGAAGCCAGCACGAATGCTTTGGCAATTGATTCTGGGAATAGCCAGCTCACCCACCGTGCCATTTTTAAGGCTAGCATGTCCAGCTCCAAGTACCAGCAAGCTGCAGGACAGTGTGAGAAATTTCACTGCTTTGCACAAGACCAGCATCAGCGATGCTTCTAAGAAACATTTATTTGGAGAAACAAGTGCAGACATTCAGACACTATATAGGCATTTGGGGATTTCTTCTCTGTGTCAGAACACCTTTTGTTTCATGTATCAACCTATCCAGAGTCTGGCTAAACTTAGACAGCTATTTGCCCAGCACATGCAAGTAGATTTATGAAATCCCAAATAAATAAGAGGAGTAAATACTGCAACTCAAATGTTTACTGAAATTGAAAACATAACAACAAAGCAAGACTTTTTAATAGCATTTAAACAGCCTCAATATCAGCACATGTAGGTGTTTTGCAGAGGTGAAATGCACTTAGGCTCACAGCACTGTTCAGTCACAAAGAGTTACATTGCCTCATTTTCCAAAGAGCTGGAACATAAACACAGAGTTCTCAAATCTTTTACTAGTATCATAAGCCATCAATCTGCTATTACAACCAGAAACATACAGTGCAAGCAGTTCTGGGGTATTACTTACTGCCAAATGAGGACAAAAGGAGAAACATGTAGGAAGAAAGAAAGAGAGTTGCCATGGAAAAAAGAGACTGAAAGAGACAGATATAAGATATTTATTAGTACTTTTCAGTGCAATTTGATAGCAAGAACAACTTATTTACAAGCTACAGTGCATTAGGTCATGGGGAAGAGAGGTTGTATAACCCTGTCTATAGGGTTCTGGTGAGACCATCGCTAAAAATACTTTTGGTTTTGAGCAACTTACTATAAGGGTGATTGTGCCAAACTGGAACAGACTCAGATAACAACAAAACAATTATTAAATGACTGGATTTATGAGGAAAGATAAAGCAGCTAATACATACATAACTTGGCTATGAGATATCTAAAGGGAGACATTCATTGTCTGTTAGTACAGCATTCAAAAACTTAACCGCCAAAGAGGCTGAAAAATCGTATGAATTATTTAGTGAGATATTAAGAGGATGCCGTTGAGGCTAATGAAATAGTCTCCATAGTAATGGTGATAGTGATAGTGTTTGAGAAAGGGCTGGCCCTCAACTATGAAATGCAGCAATAGTCTTTGGTCTTGCTGCCACGTTATCTGCTGCAGGTTTATTGAGAATACATGTATGTAGGCCAGGGAGCAGAAAGCCAGGCATTAGAGGCAATTTCACTCAAAAATTAATTTGTGGCAAATGACAAGGAATTTACGCTCTGGATGGACAAACAGCATGATTTATAAATGTCAACTCTCCAAATCCTTGTAGAAACAAAGTGTTTGGTATAAAGATTACAGCATCTGACTATCAAAACTTGGAAGTTTCTGTGCAGGTTACACATTCACATCAAACCCCAGTATGAACCTTTCTGCTCCATCTGCAGAAAAAACATATGCTGTACAACTAAATACATTTAAATTGCTCAGTGGATTTAAAAGAATGTAATATCCTGCCTACTGGATTTTCCAGCATGAGGGAGAAATCTCCAGCAGTTTTTCTTTTGTTTTTGTGTGAGATGCATGAAACTACACAAACACAGAACCCCAAACTCATTTAATCTCCTTTATTCCCTGGCAAAAAGTGTATAAAAACTTCAGAGATCTTTGGTTCTGCTAAAAAAATAGATTTCATCCATTTCTGCTGTGCTGTTACGGTTTTTATCTGTGGTGTTTTGTAAAGAAGTTGCCAAACAACATCTGTGTTGCTCATGAAAAACAAATGAAAATATTTTCAATTTGTTTAGATCAGCACAAAAATATATTTTCACATTAAATAGTTCTTGTTCTAGCAGCTATCTGATGAAGAATTGACTCACAAACATATGAGTCAGAGCTGCTCCTGGCATTTTGCTGCTTTAGGTAAAATACCAGCCTAAATACCCATTCAATTTATTATCATGTTTGACAAGTTAATTTGAGAGTGCTTTCTATTCAGTCAGAATTTTGTGAGATAATTTGTCTTTTTGATTTTGCTGTGCTTTCTGCTCTTATCCTATTGTCTTCAATCAGCTTCATGCTTCAGCATGTCCTTTTGTTCGTGCTACAATTATTTACTAAGGATATTAATTTTTTTTCCATTCAGCCGCTCTTCATGCATTTCCTCTCTTTTCCTTCCCATGTACTGTTTCACTGGAGTCCCATATCTTCCGCTCTAAGCCATTCCAGTAGTCACACTTTGCCACCTAAATAGCCTTAAGGCTCATGAATGCACATACTCTGAAGGGAAAGTGCCCTTAAAAGAGAACCTTGATACTTTTAAGGCCTGCAGTGGAGAATAAAAGTACAAAGATAGCTAAAGAGCAGAAAGGGCATTAGTTTCAACTGCAAAACTTCCTTTATTCTCTTTTTATCTGATTTTAATGAATCTTTATTAGTGTATTTTAGTATCTGTGGTTTTTCCTTCCTATTTTTGAAATGCTGCCTCTCCAAATCTGAAAGCAGAGAAGACCTTGCAGTCCAATTTGCCAGTGCTGGGGCAGATGGGCACTCTGTCCTTCACTTATAAATAGGCAGGAAGAACCATCCAGATAAGTTTCCTCACCTTGGCTCTGCAGGATTACCTCAGACATGGCTGATAAAGATCCTTGACGCACAAATGTTGTCTTTTGGAACAGGTTTGAATTGGCTTTTGGCTAAAAAAGCTCTGTCTGGTCTCAAAGGATTTCACTTCAGTAAAAGCACTCAGGTTCCTGATCTAGAAGATAAGGGTGTGAGACAGGTGTAACAGAACAGAGCTTTATTGTTAAGACCTGTTTTAAACTTCAGGTCCAAGGCCGGAAATTCATGTGTCCTTCAATCAAGGGACCTTTCCAAGCTGCTCCAAAAAGCTGCAGCTCCTGCAGCTCCTGCAAAATGATCAGAAGCAGACAAATTTCACCAAGAATATGACCTTTTCCTGTCCTCTGCTGGAAAGTATCCCTTGTGAAACCTGTCAACGTGAAGCAACCATTTGGAACATATGTGCAAAGAGCTCAAGTTTACATTAACATTCAGAAACATTTTGAAGAACAGGAGGCAAGCTATACATATAGCATACATTTACATATGTACATACACATTTATAAATGCATTTGAATGCACAATACATACTTATTAAACCATTTGAGTATTCATATTTATTAAGAGAGTGTAGTTTAAAATTTAAGAAGATGGTACATCCAGTCAGGGTTCTTCTCTTAATGTTTTGCCCTGTTTGTTTCCAAGGATAATTTCTCCCAGTTTACCTTCTACTGTTTTCAGCAGGTGTTTTTAAGAAGATGTCTTGTGTGAAATTGAGACCTTAAAATTGTCTCATAACCATATTCAGTCTGTCTAGGGAAACTCTGAAACCTGATGCATGAGAAATACTATGCAAACTGATTATAGAGAAACTGGAAAAATATCCAGGAGTTTGGGAGTGTAGGCATATTTTACAAGCACCATGGAGGCACTTAACCATGGTTTAGACAGAATGTGTTACTCCTTGATTTAGTTTTAGAAAAATACTCAAGAAAATGTGAGGCCTTCCCAGGACACACTAATTTTTGGTTTTGCAGTTGCAGCTGTCCACAGAGATTAAGGAACTTGGATTAGTTCCAACCTTCATTTATACATATTGAAATAGCAAAATTCTGTTTGCTGTGTCACGTGATGGTGGCTTTAAATAAATGCACAAATTTGCCTCCTAACAGTTGGCATTGAGATGAGGATAGAAATAATAGAGGAACATATGCAATATTATGTTTCCTTCCTGTTTCTAATTTAACTGTTACAGTAAGGTTTGAATATGAAAGTGCATATATGAATTTCATTTCAATATGAGACCTGGATCCTCAAACACTGCTTCCAGCTTAACATGTTCCTGCAGCCTCCAGAAACCCATGAAACTGACAGGAACACACCAAACAGTCAAGGGTGTGATCTCGTATCATTCTCCACAGCACAATAAATGAGGCACAGCTATTTTAAGCATTCAGAAGAAATTATTCATCATACAACTCTTAATACATCCCAAATAAAGGAATACAGCAAGGGGCCTGTAGATTTTGTCAATGTGAATAGACTTTGCTCATGGGAACAACTCTGTTGTCATCAGTAGGAGGGAAATACCCTGCAGCAGTTGAAGAATGCAAGAGATGTTTCAGAAATAATTTTCATTGGTAGTGGTGCTCAAGTTGTACTTAAAACCCTGTATTATAAAACAAAACAAAACAAAACAAAATAAATGAATGTCCCAATTAAAACTTCACCATGCACAAATCTTTGTTGAATCTATTATCAAAAACCAACCAGTTAGAACTCAGCTGTGGAAAGAAACAGTTCCTTGCTAATGTTCCCAAACATGCCTGCAACAAAACAGGGGATGTATAAAACATTTTTCTGCTTACCATCAACTACTAAATTCCAGGCACTGTCAATGACATCACCAGGGACCATGACTTAGGTCAATAGCCTGGCAGGAGGTGCTGGCAAATGTTAAATCAACAGCAATCAAAACTGGGAAAACAACATGCTTGCTACCATCAAATTTAAAAGAGAACTTATTGTGCCTCAAACACAGCAGCAGGTTTAATAGAGAAGTAGACATGTTTATGGTTTCAGATTTACAACAAGACTTATAAAAACCTTATTACTCTGAATCCAGTCTGCTGCCCTAGAAACTAAGAATGTTACTTTGTTGAGAAGGATCTGTTGACACAAATGTCTTGCCTGGGCTTGCCATTGTGGTTAACCAAAATACATTTACTAGTGACAAGGTAAATAAAAGCAAACAAGATGCCTCTTATACCACAATACAGTAAGGTTCAAATTGACCAAGCTTAATGCTATGGCATAAATATGCTAAATGTTTAAGGAATTTTTCTAGGAGCTGTTTGCCCTGTTAGACTTAACGTCTTACATGGGACCTACTGAATGGGAATGTGTTTTTTGGTATTACACATACTTAAAGACCTCAACAAAAATATTCAGGGGAGCTGCCATGAATACCACAGTTAACCATACTGCAAATAAAATGGATCATGGTTTACTCTTAGATTAACATGAATAAATAAAATCAATCTTGTCCTATACAGTATATGTACACAGAAAAATTAACTGACAATTAAAGTGTTAACACTATGGGAACCAGGGCTGTACTATAGCAACTATATCAAATGCACAGACTGCACTGAAACTAAACATAGTAGCTCTTTAATCTGCAAGAGAACAGAGAAAGTGGGAAACCCAGCTCTGGCGTCTGAGCTTCTGTTGAGGGATGCAGGGTCTTGAGCAGCTGCTTCTCTAGTAACCAACCAAAAGCATGCCCAGCATCATCTGATGTTAATGGAGAAGCTCCAGGCCACAAAAAACTGGATAGCCAGTCTTAGATTGCCCTTTTGCCATGCAATAAACTCCTCATTTTTGTCTTCCTCTTATGTGGAAGAGAAGGAAGATAAAAAGAGAGGGAAACCACTGAGAAGAAAACAAGGTGAGAGTGTATCCATTTCAGTACACAGTCTCAGACTGAATCAGGCTTGTTTGCAAGCTAAGCAATCTTGAAAGGCACTTACTTCCCTTTCATCTGAATTTGAGTTTTATTAAATTCATGCTTTAAGGCTCATTAATTTTATTTCTAAAATTAAGCTTGAAGCCATAAAAAAGAAAGTAGAAGACCAGCCTCCAGTGGCTTTAAAAAATACCCGATATTAAATCTTGCTCCAGAACATGTCTAGGTAAGTAGAGATAAAGCATTAAAATGAGCTTGTTTTCTCAGTACATCTCTGAACAAACCTAGAGCTTCACATTAGAAGTGTTACAATTAATATGAAAACAAAAAACAGTCAGCAGCTGTTCAAGTAAGGAAAAAAGAAAAAAGGTGAAAGGATTAAGATCATGTGACTGCACAGTAAGGCTGCAGTTTACACTGAGTCACAAATCAGCATGGAAATGGCTACTTTTGCTCAGAGATCACAGATTCCTTCAGGGAAGATCCCCACAGTGCAGCTGTAATTTGTGACAGTGCAACAAAACCGTTCAGTGGAATAATGCTGTCAAGTCGTAGAAGTTTTCCACCTCCATAGAAAAAGCCTCAGGCTCTGATTTACACAGCTTCTCCCTCCTTTTTCTGGCATTTTTCTTTCTTGGTGATGGCAAAGGAAACACAGTATTTCCAGTCACTCTGTATTTAACAATATTTTGCAAAAGCTTTTGAAACAGCATTTCTTACTCTGAGAGAATGAGGGCTCAGGAGCTGGTTAGACACATGGTTCAGTTGTGGAAGGTCAGCCCTGCCCTGAGATACCATTCTCCCATAACTCTTATGTTTAGACAAAGCAGTGTAAACACTTCTTGCCCTTACCATCACCAGGCAGACCAGATTCAGATCTGCTAGAAATGCTCACATGGCTGGGTATTGTGTGTGAGCTAAACCCCAGTAACTTCTGGAAAGCCTCCAAGAAGGAATCAAATGGCTGGCTGACCATGCCTGAGCATCCTGATTTCCAGCTGTACCTTTCCTCCCTGAAAAGCTTTCCATCTGACCCACAGAGTTTCTCTGTCATTAGTTGCAAGGAACGATGCAAGCTAGAAGGAGGGAGACAGAGGCAGTATTTACAGCAGCTGAACCATGTCTCTGGGGGCACTTTCCAAAGGACAGGTATCAGCCATGCTTTTGAATTGTATCCAGATTTACACAAGTTTTACAACCTTCCAGAATTCTGCTGCCAGAGCCCTTTCATCAGCTAATCATCCACAGACCACTGGCAGGTGAAGTCCTCTCCGACTTCCCTGAGTTTCTCAGGAGGTCAATGTGGTTGTAAAGTTACTCTCAAAAGTGTTTGAAAAGCCATGGTGATCTGGGAAGGTTCTTGAGACACAGAAAATACCACTCCTGTGCTCAAGAAGGTCAGTAAGGAGAATCTGGAAAACTACAGGCTACTCAGCCTTAACTAGTCCCTGAAAAGGGGAGGGAACAAGAATTTTTCTATGAAGATCAGAATACTGTGTCAATTAAGGTATGAAAAAACAGATATATCAGATAAAATAGAAGGTAAGTTCATTGATACAGATTTAACTCAGCGTGATACAGGTTTAACTCAGGAAGTCCTTAGTCACAACAATTCAAAGGTACAGAATAATCTTTAGGGAAGATCAGTCTCTGCAGACTATTCTTACACTCTCACTCTCATCACAAGCACTTGCAGAATCACAAAATCAGTGAGTTTGGGAACGACTTGTGAGCTCATCGAGTCCAACCTATGATTGAACACCACATCTCAATGAGACCATGGCACATCCAGTCTTTCCTTAAACACCTCCAGGAATGGTGTCTCCACCACTTTACTAGGTATCCCATTCCTAGTAGTGTCTAATTACCCTTCCTGTGATGAAATTCCTCCTAATTCTCTGCTGCTTTCTGTCCCAGACATGATAACCTGGCAATTCTTACACAGTTTATCCCTATTTACAAGCTATCTCTCAACTGAAATAGGAAATGGCTTATCAAGTTAATGCTCTGGGTTACTGTTCCTTGAAAAATTATAAACAGATTAAGATTAATCAAAATCCAGTAAGTAAATTATAGTTTAAATTGATAACATCAGAGAGAAAAAATGGAGCATTTGTATACTGAATTTGGAAAGCAAAAAGAGGTAAAATATTTTCTTCAAGATTTTGGTAACAAAATTTATGTTTTGAGATTGAAAATAAGACTTCCAAAACCAGGGGTATAGATAGATTTATCTATAGTATTCATATGGCAGAATAATTACTATGCTTTTATATATGCTTCTTCAGAGATCTTGATTTTCTCTGAATACTGCAGGTAAAGTTCCAACATTATCCTCTGCACACATATGTTTAGAAAGCATTTCAGGCTTTTAGGTACTTCTTGGATTTTACAGTGAGCAAGAGTTCTTTGTAAAGGAAGTGGAGATGTGGTTGTGGGTGATAGAACACTGGCGTAAAACTTAATTTATTGTGAGGTGAGGTGTTTGGGTATTATGATTTTGGTTAAGACCTGTGATTTGAGAGTTAGTACAGTTCATAATTGTCCTTTTTAAACAACTGCACAATGTGCATTTTTAATATACAAATAGAAAACATTTGTTACAGTGAAAGACACCTTTAGGATATTGGTCATACTATCTCTTACTGAGGGAGAAGAATGAATTTTATGGAGAAAGATTAAACATCTGTAGAGGTAATAAACTGCAAATGCAAGATCAGCTAGACCCCTGAGCATATTCCATAATAAGAAGAGGGAATGCATGTGCACAGCCTGAAACTCTACATACCAGCTAGATGGAAAGGTACCAGCCAGCCAGATGCTAGAAGGAGAGGCTTTTCTCTGTAGGTCAGCTATAGATTTTCTTCCATTTCTTCAGCTGGGTCCTTAAAAGCACTTTAAACTATGCTGGCTATTTTGTCTACTATGTGTGATGCTTTGATTTGCATTTTGTCTTGACTTGTCTTCAGATTATCGTGATTGAAAGTAGGTAAAGAACTAAAATAATGGAGTAAATCAGTAAAGCAAAACTCTGGGACATGATAGTGTGTTTCCTAATTCCTGTGCACATCACAGAGGTAATACTTCATCTCCTATTTGGACTTTAATAGACAAAGTGAAAAGCAAATAAGATAGGACAGAGAGTGGTGGTGGGAGCAGAAGTGTCTTCTAGGCATTGTTACTGACACTCAAGGCACATTAAGGGTCCTGGACAGAGTGTCCCACTGGTCAGTTTAATTTTTGTTTTCCTCTGCTCTAAAAATGGCAAATCCAAATTAATATTATATCATCAAGACAAAAACTGGGGGTTTTTTCATAACAAGAGGGGCTCTATCCAGCCACTGACTGAATATGACTCAGATTAACCAAGGTGCCACCCCTTAAAATAAATCTGTACCGAGTCTGAAGAACTTCCTTTTTAGCCTGAGTCAGAGCAAATAAGTTTCAAACCATGACAGCATTAATGTTTCATAGGCACACAGCCCATTAACTCAGTTACTAGACTCCATTTTCTGCTACTCATTAACATTCACAAAAAATAACTTTGTTTTCATCAATGCCATATTCTTTTCCTCACAAACTCATTTCCCTCATAAAACTCGTTGTAGCAGAGAAGTGTTGTGTATCAAGAAGGTGCTTGAACCATTCACTAATTTGTGTCTGTGCACTGAAGGCTGCAAGAGATTCCAGTTCGTTTCTTGGTATAATTAAAACTGGGTTGATATGCATGACTGTGAAAATGATTCCTTAACTTTAGGACTGTTCTCACTTTTGTTTTGAAATTACTCATATATTCCTACATTAAACACATGCAACAAAATATGGTTTTCTTCCGTCATTTTGAAACTGAGACAACAGTTGTCCAGTGTTGGAGTGAAGAATGTTTTCATTTTCCTATGAATTTTTACTGATTCTTTTATGCTTCTTGCGCTGGGAAGTAAGAGCACCCCAAGTCAAATCAAATACATTAATCAGGATGGAAAGGCTTGGCTCAGAAGCCCAAGTACTCGTTACTGCTCTCTTGTGTTACCGGCAGATGTCTCTCTGTCAGTTTCGCCCACTGCCTTTCCTCTGATCAAAAATCCCCATTTGAACACTGCTGTGAAAGGATGCCTGGCATTCTTCATTGCACCTGCTAATCTGTGTCTGCATCCAAGTGATTTTGAAAGAAATTCAAAGAATCTGGTTTGTCTAGATGATTTTAAAATTTAAAACAAGATTTTTTTTAAAATGTAACAGCCAAACTACAGCAATTAATTCAACATTAGTTAGGGCATCTTCATCTTGAATGTCTACATGGTATTTATGAATTAATGTAACAGATTAAGTACTAATTAATCAGAAGCACATCACAATTATTGATATAAGGAAAAACAGAGTTTACACAAAAGAAGAAAAACCTACAATAACAGTGGCTCTGAATTTCACATAATCTCAATGCACTTTCTCACTCAAAGAAAATAATATCAGAATGCAAATACTTTTCTTTTTAGAGCTGATTATCCTTAACAAAATTGCCTGAAATTGCTACTAACCAATAGCATAAATACTCCTTTTTAAATAACATCTAATCTAAACAATTCCTCTTTTAGTTAAAATTGTTCCTCTTTGTCTTGTCACTATCTGCTTATGTAAAAAATCACTCTCCATCTTTTAAGAGGTGACAGTGAGGTTTCCCCAGAGCCTTTTTTACTTCCAGCTCTCTCAGTCCGCCTTCTTTAGTTGTTCCAGCCCCTGAATCATCTTTGTGGCCCTCCTCTGGACCCAATCCCAGCAGGTTGAGATCTTTCTTGTGTTGAGGACCCCACAGCTGGAATCAGTCACTGTCATGGAACCCTTTAGGTTTGAAAAGGTGCGGCTGACAGTGACCATCACAGTCAGGGATGCAGGTGCCCCATGGGGAGGCTGCAAAGGGCCCATGACCTACCCTGAATTGTTCCATTTCTGTCATTCCTCACTGACAGTGACTGGGAGAGCTCAGAGGGCAGGGAGCCCTAGAGATGATGAACACAAGCTAAAGCAGAAGAAGCAGTGAAGATAAGCGAAAAATAAGTAGAAAGAGGGCATAGTACAGGAATTAAAACATTGCTCTATTTCCTCATACTAGAAGGCTAAAAAGATATGAGTTCAGCTCTTTCCTCAAGGAGGACACCTGCCAGCCTGTAGGAGTTGAGGGTCACTAATCTTGAGATATTGCCTGATGCTGAAGAGGTTCCACAGATAAGATGTTGAAATTGCCCTGGGTTGAAAAGTTTGCATCAGCTGAGGGTATTTGCCAGAATATTGAAGGTAAGCCCAGAGCTTCATAGATGTAAATTTGTATATACAGAGGTGAATTACGGACCAAATAGCCTATATTTTTGATTAAAAAGGTAAGGGGCAAAACCAAAGAGGACAGGAAGGAAAAAAAAGTAATGACAGAAAGAAAATAAAAGTAATGGAAGTAAATTAGCTGTAACTTGGAGAATACAGTTCTAGTGAATGCCCTGTGTGTTATTGAGCTGAGGATGTGTGCTGTGTGCTGTGATCATGCTGATGTAACATTAGTGAGGACATGAACCTCACTTCCAAAGTTTGGTGCCACTGTGGAGAAGGAGCCCAGTCCCTAGCACAACCTGAAGCCCCAATGGACACATAGACTATTGTTCTAAATAATAACTGTAAGTACGTCTAGAACAACCCCAAAGAGATAGGTAATCTAAAATACAGTAACAAGAGCTACAAGTCTCATTTAATTTCAGATTAGTTACACAAAAGACAAAAAAAACACATCTTTGAGGAATTCCAGGAAGAATTCCCTCAGTTCTCCACAGAATGCTGCAAACCACCAGATAACTACAGAAATAATCCAGGAAATTTCTCCATCATAGCTTTGTTTTTGAAGACGCTACATGAATATTTTAAAAACTGGCTTCAGATTGTGAAAGAATTAGGTGTAGAAATTAAAGCTTCCTGGCATAACACTTTAATGGAACACACTCATCATTTATGGAACAACTGAGCCACATGTACTGGATTTTTGAAAACACAGTGTTTTCTCACACATTAATTCTTTGTTTGAACTAGTGCTATTCCTTGAAGTGCTCTACCAAATGGGCATATTTCCTTCCTTCAGGTACTTGTTAACAAAATCAAGTCTTAGTCCATGTACAAGTGTCAGAAACAGAAAACAGAATGGCAGCTCAGAGTTTGGGGCTATTTTTTATCCTTGTCCTGAAAGACAACTGTGTGAAGAGGGATTTTATTTCTAAATACCTAAAGAAGAACTCCACCTAGTTTCATGTAAGATAGACTTCAAAGAATAGTTATGTCCAAAACCTTCTTCCTTCCATTGATTACCAAAGGAAAAGTCTGGACTGTGCTCCAGGGTCCGGCACCAGTAGATGTTACTGTACTGTCACTCACAGGAGGTTAATATTCCCTCCAACACAGTTTGTCTCTAACAGCATGTTCAGACTTCCCACATGAACAAACTATAAACAAAACAAAACACACACACACACACAAAACCAACCTAAAACAAACAAACAAACCCACAAAAAAACCCCGCAAAACAAACAAGAAAACGCCAACCCCCCACCCTCTCCCCCAAAATCTCCAAAAAGAGGCACTTGAGATGAAGAGGGTAAAATAGCAGTAAGACTCGTTTATAAACAGGGCATACTAAGGAACTGTTGGAAGTAGCCTACACAGACATGGTTAAATACACTAGATTTCAGTGTGTAATAACTTAGGAATTCAACAAGGTACAAAGAACAATGAAGCTCAGCATCTGAGAAAAATGATTTAGTATGGTACAGGAAAGAGGCAAGTTGCCAGTTACTGGACATTATGCATTGTTTTCTTTTTCTCCCCCTGAAAAGCACCTCAGGTTTAATTTCATATTAGTTCTGACTGGTTCAGCTAAATAAAAATCAATCCAAACTCTTTGTTCAAATGGAAATCACATCTATGATTTCAAATAGATTCATAAAATTAATAGATCCTTTTGTCTTTCTTTTCAAATATCAAAACTCAGCTCCATTACTGCTCCTTAAAGCCTTGTACCAGTGTGCTCCTTCTGCCTCTTGCTTAAGACAACCTTTCTAGAGACTTGCTTCACAAAAGAACTCAATTCTGTCCAATCCTCAACACCTCTGTGCATTCATTCCTTACACCTTCTTCTTTTTCCCCTTTTGATTTGCAGCCTTGTTTTCTGACAGCTTCCAAGCTTGCACCTCATATGCTTGATAATTTGCAATACAATACTTCCACTTCACTACAGCTGGTAAAAGTGTAAGCCAGCACCTGTGCAATTCAACAAAGTTGACTTCCATCCTACAGCTATTTTTAAAGAATGCCTTCCTTGAGCCCTTCCCAGTAACAAGTGGTTTCAAGACAAAAAAAAAAAAGAAAAAAGAAGTATTCTTCTGAAGAAAAGCTGTGATGTGAAAAGGCACTAACCTACTGCATTTCCACCCAAAGCAGAAAGAGTTTGACCCATTGTGACAAGGTGAACGTTTCTACAGGAAAAATCAGAAATTCTTAAAAAGGCCTTAAAAAAGCCTCTCATAAGTTTAACAAAAATTGAAAGAAACATATATATCTGCCCAAAGGCAATGAAAGGGAGTTGTAATTTTTTGTATTTGGAAATTAACAACTGAAGACCATGTTGCTCAGAGATCCATCCAGCCTGGCCTTGGACACTTCCAGGGATGGGACATCCACAACTTCCCTGGGCAACCTGTGCCAGTTCCTTACCACCTTCACAGTAATGAATTTCTTCTTAATATCTAATCAAAACTTCCTCTCTTTCAGTTTAAAGCCATTTCCCCTTGTCCTGTCACTCCATGCTCTCGCAAATATTCCTACTCCAGCATTCTTGCAGGCTCCCTCAGGTACTGGAAAGCCACAGCTTGGTCACCCCTAAGCCTTCTCTGCTCCAGGATGAACAATCCCAACTCTCTCAGCCTTCCTTCACAGGAGATGTGCTCCATCACACCAGTGTCCTCCTCTGGGCTCCCTCCAGCAGGTCCCTGTCCCTCCTGTGCAGGGACCCCAGCTCTGGATGCAGTGCTCCAGGTGGGTCTCAGCAGAGCAGAGCAGAGCAGAGGGGCAGAATCCCCTCCCTCCCTGCTGCCCAGGGGCTCTGGATGCAGCCTGGGATGGACTTGGCTTTAGGGAATTCAGTATGGGCAGTGCATTTAGAAAGCTTTCCACAGAACTTTTGATTATTAATAAAAACTTCAGAGAGAAAAAGGAGTAAGTACTCCAAGGAATCTCCTTTTAGAAAAGGAAATACAACTCACACTTGCCAGTTTATGAGCTCCCTCACTAATAGCACTGGATAACCAAACAAGGTAAAAGAAATTGTGGGTTTCATCTCTTTCATCCCTTGAACAAACCATCACATTGTCACTCATTAGAAGTCTAAAGTACCCAAAGATATTTTCCTTCTTGCAGAGCTGTGCAAGTTTATCAGTAGAAAACAGGGATTTGTATTGTTGTCTCCTTTTCTTCTTTCCGCATCTTGCTCAAATTCCTCACCTCCTTCACCTCTGCTTTTCTCTCTCTTTCTTCTCCACCAACATTACTTCTATGTGTACAGCCTTCTCACACTAGGGGTTGGTATTTTTTTGGCCCTCCACACTAAGTACAAAAATGTAAAACCTGCAGTCCTCGGTATGTTACCAAAGGAAACAGTTTTACTTAAAATCTTGTTTTTGCCAAAATATTTTCAAAGTATCTGGAGAGGAGTCAAACCACAGTGGCTCTCAGTTGCATTTCCTTTTACTATTTCCTCAGGTACTCCCAGCACAGCACTAAGTAATTGGATAGTCTTACAGGCAAAGAAAAGAAAAAAAAAAAAAAAGGCTTCATGAGACAGTTCAGTTTGTTGTAGGTTTAAGAATTATCCTTCTGGGGCCTGTGGGGATCAATACAGGGCACACAGTTGCCAAACCTGAAATCCTTGCTTGTGTTAGTTGTTCCTGAAGACAGGAATCAAATAAGACAGTTTGTACAAAATATACTGATTATATTCAGCCCTTGTAATGCTGTTTCACATTACCTCCATTTGGGAAAATTAGGAATCAGAAATTTAAAATTATCTGTCATTTTACTCCGTTTTGGTATTTGATCCTGCCTCTGTGTCAGATGACCCTTTTCCCATAATATAGATACTATATTTTAAGTTTAGACTTACATGACTTACAGAGAATTAACAGTACAGTGGGGGAAAAGTGTCTAATGCAGCTAGGTTTGCTGAATCGATATGCTGTAACTGCTATAATTCCTTTTTACATGCCATCTAACTAAATCTTGTTACATCCCAGACTTCAGCTTATATTGAAAACACAGCTGCAAGTCTTCTTGGTATAAGCCAAACACATATTCTTGTGTACTGGGGGTCTTCCCACAGGCCACCTGTAGTCTATTATTTTTTAATTTTACTTAATTCTTCTCAAGCTATTTGTGATCTTGCTGACATCTCCAGAAGACTTATTCCACATCTCTCTTCAGGCGTATTAAGATCTTGTGAATACAGACCGTTCACTTTGGCACTAAGGATTCTGTCTGCTTCTCTTGATGACTGCTGATTTCTCTCCCACTAAAACTGGAAAAAATGTTCTAAAGTTGAAGTAGGAAAAGGATTTTTGTCCCATGCCTTCATTATCATCATAGAAAGTCTGATATGAATGAATTCTCACTATATTTTTCTTTCTCTGCAGGATCATACTTTCAGGTAGGAAGAGGGATATTGGGCATTGTTTGTTGAAGAGCACATGCGAGATTGGCTGAGGCAGCAGCAGAATAAACATGAATATCACAGCCCACATGACACAGAGTTTACAGCTAGCCCCAGAGGGATGTCTGTTGTACACAGTGTGTGCAGCTAGGGGTTTGTTGGATAGATCTTTCAGTGAGTCAATTGCTCCCTTACATCTTAGAGGAGCCAGTGTTAGCAGATGGACTGTAATGGGTTTGTAAAGAGGAGATGACAAGTCCCTGGAGTACACAGTGCTGCTATTCAGTATATGGGGCCTACTGCAATAATGTCTTACAGCCCTTAAAATGCTTTCTCAAAGATTATTCGCTTGAAAATGTGCACACATAAACAACATATATACAGCTGGAGCAATGTCCAAAACACAGAACCTTTCACCTCAAGCTGGGATTCTCTCATCAGACAGTGTAACAGCACCCCTTTCCAAAAAGTGTTAGGAATAATTACATACTCTGCAGTTTGAGTTGAAAATCAATGTATTCATGCTTGGTGGGATGAAAACTGATATTATTCTGTTCCGTTCCTATGCTGGTTTTGGCTGAATAGCGTTAATTTTCTTCATGGTAACAGGTACGGAGCTGTGTTTTGGATTTGTGCCGAAAACAGTGCTGATAACACAGGGATGTTTTAGTTACTGTTGTGCAGAGCTTACACAGAGCTGAGGCCTTTTCTGCTCCTCACCCCACCCACCACTGAGGGGCCTGGGGGTGCACAAGAAGTTGGAAAGGGACACAGCCAGGACAGCTGAGCCCAACTGACCAAAGGGACATTCCATACTATAGGGCACTGCTGTCAGCATGCAAAGGTGGTAGAAGACAGAGGAAAGGGGCATGTTTGGAGTGATGGCATTTGTCTTTCTGAGTCACTGTTTCATGAGTGAGGGAGCTCTGATGTCCCAGGAATGGCTGAGCACCTGCCTGCCCATGGGAGGTGCTGCATGCATGGATTTTGCTTTACCTACTGAAGAGTTTTTATCTCATCCCACAAATTTTCTCAGTTTTACCTTTCCAAATCTCTCCCACGTCCCACCATGCAAATGAGTGGTGGTGTGGGGCAGATTTGCTGATTAGGGTTAAACCATGACAACTGCCACATGGAAATAACCAAAAAGTGCATGAGAGACAAAATTGTTCTCAGATTCAAATGCTGCATTGCTGTGCACTGCTGATATCCCAATATGTCACAGTATCTTTGTGATCCTGTGAGGTCTGTAGAGACAGATTTGGCTTTATCATTGAGAGCAGTCCTTACTCTGAAAATGCATTTTGGATACATAAGGCAGGAAGTAAAAATACATCATAATTTTTAATTTTTAAATCTTGTTCCTGGGGTCATACAGCAGAAAATTCACTTCATCTTTGCTTGCTACTAGGGTAGTAACATGGATGAAGTAGCCCCTTCTCTTCTCTTAGAGAAGAGGCACAAGGACATACAAGGGATATTTTTCAGCTGCTGTTCCAGGGACCACAACTGTTTATTCTGATTTCCAAAATGAAGGTAAAATGCTTTCTGCCCATAATGACTCAAAGAAGTTACAGAGACAATTGAGTTGAACTCTCTTGCATAGTGGAGGTTTACAGAACAAAGGTGCCAGCCACAGGTTATGGTTTAAGAGGTTCAGACCAGAGATTAGGAAATCTTATCTATGGGACAGCATTACAGTACTGCATTTGGCTGCTCAAAGAAAAGCTGGAATGTCCATCCTGGGAGGTTCTCAACATGGATAATCAGGCACATCACTTTATCAGCTTTGATGTAGAGTTTCACTGGAAGATCACTATTGATGGCAGCAGAAGTGGAAAAGCAGTGGAAAAGAACTTTAACACAGATCTGTCTGTGCTTCATTCCCTTCCGAGGTGTTGAGCAAATGCCTGCAATGAATGGTGTCCTACGGTTTGAATTGTGCTCTGTCTTTCTGTAAAGAAAGCAGGCTTCATAATCCCCATAACAGTCCAATTTCCTGTGTTTTGCCCACTCATGCAGGCACTATTTTTCCCAAGGATTAAAGAGACTGTATTCCCTTTAAAGTATTTATTCAAAAATACTCCAGCTGCTACCTTCTTATTGGTTGCTAAGCTTAAGGAGTAAGATTTTTCAAAATCACCCTGCAGCCAGACTCTAAAATGAAACAGAATTATTTCTTTTTTAACACCATTGTTTTTCTTGAAGGCATCCCAGCTTATAATTGGTCCCAAGTTATTTCTTAATTTCTCCATATTTGTTCTTACTCTGTTGTATTATCATGAGGATAGAAAATATGAGTCAGTAACCCTAAGATCATCCATTTCACTCACTTTTGGGGGGTTGAAACCCAAGGCTAACAAAAAGTGTCAAATATTTCAATAAACTGAAAAAACCTCTACCATTTACCACCCACAGCTGTGTTCACATTTGCAGCAGCATCATAGCTGGTCTAAAACATGTTTAAAGAATTAAGGAAAGTAGTCCCACAGAAAGGAATGTTTAGGCTCTCAAGTGTTGCATCTGAAAAGGAATATATTCTGAGATGTTCTTTTAAATGCAGCATTTAATGTCTGTAGATAAATTTTATATATTCTTTGATGTGTAAAAAAGGAATCTACATTTGCCTTGGGCTGCTGTAAGTATGACCAGTCCCCTTATTTTCTTTATTAAAAAACTTTACTTTTTGCTTTCAACTTTTAATTTTCCTGATGTTATATTCTTGTTTGCAGCTGAATTATAAATAACCACTGTTACACAAAGTCCATTCCTTCAGTATCTACGGTTAAAGAAAAAAAGCACCATTAGCTGGACTTCTCTAGTGCTCATCTATTCTCCAGAGACTTTCAGATCTGTATTTAAGGTCAGAGGTTCAGGGCATTTAGATAAGCTTCTATATGTTTCTCTAGATCTACCTTGGAAGAGCTGATGGGCCCCAGCCATCCAGAGTAGCATATTTTCCTGGAAATGGTGACTAAAGAAATCTTCCACCACCAAAAGCCAAAAATATTAAGCCAAAAGTTAGTGATGACCGTTGTTCACTTAACAGTTACTCCGTGGTTGAAGTGACTTAATTATGTGGAATCAGACTTTGAAGTCTTTAATTGCAGAGTACAAAAAACCTCTGTGAGCTACACCCCCAACAACAGAGTTCACAGAGAACAAGAACACCCATGCTAGACAACAGGGGCAGTGATGGACAGAGATATCAAAAGAACCTTCTAGACCTAGGATGAAGTTTAGAAACTCCAAGTGTTGAGTGCTGCATTTTGGCCACAATAACCCCTGCAGTGCTATAGACTGGGGACAGTGTGGCTGGACAGTGCCCAGGCAGGAAGGGAGCTGGGGGTGCTGGTGACAGCAGCTGGACATGAGCCTGCAGTGTGCCCCGATGGCCAAGAAGGCCAATGGCCCCTGGCCTGTGTCAGGAATGGTGTGGCCAGCAGGAGCAGGGAGATCATTCCTCTCCTGTACTCAGCACTGGTGAGGCCTCACCTCGAGTGCTGTGCCCAGTTCTGGCCCCTCAGTTTGGGAAGGACCTTGAGACACTTGAGTGCATCCAGAGGAGGCAACGAGGCTGGTGAGGGGCTGGGAACACAAACCCTGTGAGGAACAACTGAGGGAGCTGGGGCTGTTTAGCCTGGAGAAAAGGAGACTCAGGGGTGACCTCATCACTGTCTGCAACTCCCTGCAAGGAGGTTGCAGTCAGGTGGGGGTTGGTCCCTTTCACCAGGCAGTGACTGGCAGAAAGAGAGGACAAAGCCTTAAGCTGCACCAAGAGAAATACAGGTTGCATATTAGGAAAAAGTTTTCCATTGAAAGAATTATAAAGTACTAGAACGGCCTGCCCAGGAAGTTGGTGGAGTCACCATCTCTGGATGTGTTTAAAAAAAGACTGGATGTGGCACTTGATGCCCTGGTTTAGTTGAGGTGATGGGGCATGGGTTGGACTCGTTGGGTTGGTAGTTCTCTTCCAACCTAGTCTTTCTGTTGAATTCTGTTGAATTTGTTGGATTCTGTTGAATTCTGTTGACATGGGCACTGTCAGCAATACCACACAAGGTGCTTGAATAAAAATGTGGGTAACGGTCTCAAACCCATATCTGACTTAAGTTTTCCATTTGGTGTGGGACCCTGTTTATTCTATTCTTTTAAAAGGTGGAGAGAGGTCCTGGTACTGCCACATTTTTGGTAATGGCCTAGTGGTGGGAGTATATGTGTAGGAAGTGTGAGTCCTAGTCTCAGTGCTAAGCTGTGTATTCTGAAAATGTCCATAAATAACTTTCTGCAATTGGCTACATTCCCTGGAACTGTTATTGCTCTTAGGAGAAAGTTAATTTCCATTTTGGCAAACAGTGGCCCCACAAATTTTGGTTTTCATGGGAAATACGCAGTACATCCAGAGCACTGCTGAACCACAGGGTGCCATTCCTGAATGAGCTTTGTGAGCTGAAGTTTTAGTTCACAAAGATTGGTGGAAGCGGCTTCACCAGTTTTATGTTTTTATACAAGGTGGGCAGAGTTGCCATGGGTGAGCAGGATAAGCAGGAGCCATCATAATAGCCTAGTCCTCTTGTCAGATCACTGACAAAACTTTCTTGAGGGATAACCTTCTTTGGGAAATGCAAGTGAGCACTACTGAGTGTCACTACTAACCAAAAACATCTTGATATAAGTCAAGGAGCAATAGTCTAGATGATTAAGTTCACTGGTGGTAAATAAGAGGTCCTTATGTTTAATTAGGAATCTAGGATCTGTTCATTCAGTTTAGATACCTAAGACACACACCAGACCCCTAAATGCTTTTTTAGACTTATCTTTCAGTTGTCTAAAAGCAAACCCTTCCCCCCTTATATTGACAGAATTATTTTTCTTTCTTCTTTTTAAAAATGTTATCTCACATCTCATGTCTGATATGAAGAAATATGAATCTTTGGTTGACACATACCTTTTAAAAACCATAATATAAGCTTACCTGGGGTAGCTGCTCTGTAATATGGCAGAGGGAAACAATTTGACTCTGATCCTGAGCCTCTTCATCAGGATTTTATGCTCAGAGAAGGGCAATGTGCACCATTGTGTGGTCTTTAACTTTATAATGAAAGCTTTTCCTGTTGATTTAAATAAAGTAATCCAAATATTAAAAAGCACTTTAAGTGAAATTGTCTCAGAGTCATTCTGCTGATTAGATGGAGACACTGCACAGAGATGCCTGGCTCTGCTTTTCCTCTGAAGCCCTGTATTTCATTTGTTCAGGAATTCAGTTAATTTAAGGCAAAAGTTCTTTGTGGGAGGTTTGCAGGGTATTCACTGCATCATTATACATTTCTTTGTTATGGCATTGACTGATTTGTATCATGTTCTTGTGGTGCTCAGCAAGCCTGGGAGCTTAGCCAGGTCTCTTATTACACATTTGACTACAGACATGAGTACATTTGGGAAGACAGAAGTGTTATTAAACTGAATCATGCTATGTCTTCATTTTTCTTCTTCAGAGTAGCATGATTTAGAATGAATTAAGCCAGGTTTGGGGCCTTTGAGTGAAAGCAGTGAGTTAAACATGAACCTGGTATAGACAGGGCAGTGATTTCTACAAAATTTTAAATAAATTCATTAATCTTAGAGTAGTCACAGTTTCTTCTTACTATACCTCTCAAAAAAACCCCTCAAAACTCTTTAGTGTGACTGCCTCTTGATCTTTAACACAGTTTTATACATTTATGCTTATTTTGGCTCAGAATCAATCAATCTTTTGTCTTTGAAAAAGATGGCTTCTCCAAGTATTGTCCCTTCATATGCAAGCTGATCTAAAGATCAAGCTAACTTCTTTTTTGTGACTCATCAAGAACAGTATGTTTCTGCAAGACAGTTCTGCCCTTAAATTCATGGCTTCACATTCACCTGTGCAAATAACTAAATGGAGAATTTGATCTCCAAAGAAATCACTTGGGAAACTATTATTTTCCACAGAGTTCTGCAGGGATTCTGTGAGGTTAAGGCCCCCTCAACCTCACGTCTCATTAAATATTTTCTCATATTTTTCCCACTAAAAGGGAATAAAAATACATACTTTTGTTTCTAAAGTAGCCAGAGAATTCCCTCTCATACAAATTTTTTAAAATCTCTCCACAGTCTAATTATGGGCCAGAACTGGGAATTTATTATAATACAAATACTGCTGCATTGAGTGATATTCTGGGTGTTTTGATATTATGTTCCAATTCAGATGCATTTCTAAATATCTGGAAGATGAAAAGTCCCAATCAGAGTAGTTTAAATAACAATCTCCTTTTCTTAAAGCTTTTTCCTTCAAAACCAAGAAAGAAATATTAGTGCTCCTGGTTCAAAACTCGCCAATTACACAAGTCATTTTCCAAACAGTATCTATTAAAGGAAAACTAATAAAATATTCAACAATTAAAAAATTATTTAAACTAGGTGGTAAAAGTGTCAGGCCAAAAAAAATGAGTAGCGCTAGCAACAATTCTACTGGGAATGAAGGTAAATTGAAGCAGGTTAGGTGTGAAAATAAGGCACATGTTTTGGAATAAGAAATGTGGTTGAACACAATGAGAAGATAAGAGAAAAGTAAAAACATTCTGTAATGAGCCTGGAGGAAAGATGATTCACCCTAAAGCTTTTCTAACTATTTTATCAGCAACACTAGTTTAATAAAACATTTAATAATACATAAAGAGTTTCCATCTAAGTCCTTACATTTATCATCATCATCATCAAACAAACCAAAAAAAAACCCCAAACCAAACAACCCCAAAAACATGTATTTGTAGTACAGACTTTACACACGCAGGAAGATTTTGAGATATTTTGTGAGCTCAATCAACATTGTACTTGGCTGATGCTTGAGGGGGTTATCTTCAGCCAGAATATCACAGAACATTTGTGCCCAATCTCACAAGCTTCCTCCTCAGCTTTGAGGTCTGCGTTGCTTTAACAGAAGCAGTTGCTGCAATGACTGGAACCAGTCAGAATGTAAGATCAGAAAGTTCAGAATGTAAGATTTCATCCATTGTTAGTGAAATTAGAACCAAAAGCTTACGGTGGCAGCACCAGTGAGGCAGGACCCAGCTGTGAGCCTGAGCACGGCGCAGACAAGGCACTCACGGAGCAGCAGAGCCACAGGTGAGGAGCCGCTCTACTCCTGATCCCAGGATCAGCATCGTAGCTGGACGCAGGAAAACAGCCCCACACAGCGAGTGTGGCTGCTGTGGCCAGTCCTGCACTCTGAACAAAGCTTCCTGCTATGAAAAATGAGGTTCACCCTCCTGGTAATATTTAGTTAGTTTAATAAAAGAGACAAAAACAATAAAGCAAATGGTTAAAAGGGCCGGGTGCTTGGCATTTTGCCAAGAGCGCACCTGCTGCCTTGAAAATACCCTTTATATATCATTTCTACAATCTGTAGCATATTCATAGACTTTAGGCATATTCAAACTTTTCTGCTAACTAGTTTACATTTTCTAGGAACTGTTTAGCATGGCCACTCCTTGAGTCCACCTTTTTAGAGCATGCGTGTTTCTTGGCTTCTGGTTTTAATCCTCTTCCTATCACCTTTTAATTTGGGCCTTGGTCCACTCTTTTTGCAGGTGGTAGGTAACAATACTTGGTGTGTCAGCAGTAGGGCCCCATCATCTGGACACTGGATGTTATCTCAGCCAAGCAGGCAGCTGAAGCACAACTATCAGCTATTCCACTACTATGCTTAAGTTAAAATAACAACTACAGCAAAACTACTTTAGCAAGACATACATATATATCTTGCTATCAATCAATCAGTCAATCCATCTATCCATCCATCCATCCATCCATCTATCTATCTATCTATCTATCTATCTATCTATCTATCTATCTATCTATCTAATCTATCTATCTAATCTATCTATCTATCTATCTACCTACCTACCTACCTACCTACCTATCTACCTATCTACCTATCTCATTCATTCCACTGTTTTGCAAAAAGCCAATATTACACTATGTATTTATAACACTACCGAGGCAAAAGGTCAAAGAAAGGCAATCATCCAGACTTTTAAGAAATAGTACTGCAAAGGTTTTGGGCTGTAGCGGCTGAATGCCCCAAGGCACATGTGGAAATAGCACTGCGTGTTTTTACCTTCCCATGCATGGTTTTCATCTTACTTGAGCCAGTCGACTGTCATCTGAAGGGCTATTTCCCGCCCTTTGCTGATGTATTAGACATAATTACATGAGCAAAAGACAAGATAAAGAGCAGAGTGTTATCATTCTGTCGTTGGTAGCTAAGATCAGGGTGCTTCTCTTTCCCCTTCTCCAGAAGTCTCACGTGGATTTTGACACAGAAACAGAAGAACCGCCAGTGTTGCAGGGGTAACTGCTGATGCGTGTCGCAGCAAAGGTTGGCTCAGCAGATAGAGTCTCTGGCACTCACACCAGGGCTGGGCCAGCCTTGAGCAGAGCTCTGGACACAACTGCTGGCTCTCATGGGATTTCCAAAGAGGTTTATTCCATTGAAAGATCTCCCACAGGACAGCACACATCCCAGATTACAGCCACGGATATACGGGGGAGGAGCAAGGGGAGAGGATGAATGAGCCTGTGAGGGAAACTCAGGGAAGGAGAACAAGGAGGGGTTTACAAAGTATAAACCAATAAAGGAACACTGGGAGGGAAAAGGTTACATGAACCAATGAGGGAATGAATAACAGGGGATGGACAGGGAACATTTGGGAACAAGGGGCAGTTTCCAGAGTGGACTGGCAGCTGGGATAGGAGGGAACACCTGGGATAAACTATTAACGGGGAGGGGGGAGGGGTTATAACTTTACGATAGAAAAAGTAATAAAATCAAATATAGAGAAATTGTATTTTATAAACTAGGAAGAAACCTGATAAAGTATGCCCGTGTATTCCTGCTACGTGACAAAGGCACTAGTGTGCTTTGCTCTGTAAAGGAAGCCCAGTAGTTCAATCAGGAGTGTTTAATGTGTGCTTATGGCCTGGAGGAAGTTTTTAAGTTTCTTCAGCACTCACAAATCCAGCTCATACACTTTTAGGCTTTATGATAGCAGGAAGTCCACAAGGAGTTAATGTTAATATGTCACGGTCCAGAAAGCCAGGATAAAAAAGTTTACTGTGTTTTAGTTATAAATAGACTAATCATATACTAAAGAAAACAAAACTATTTTTAAAAGTCCTTAAAGATTAATATTTCAAAAATTGAAGTCAGTGTTATGGAGTCTAACTTCAGTAGGAACAAAAGACTCTGTGATCATTCCCAAATGCCACTGTAAAAATATATATAGAACAATTTTACGAGAGATTTGAAATGTGAAATGAGCTTGGATTTGAATATTGTTACAAGAAGCCAAATAGTAAACTCTAAAGGCTATTTTTTTTACAGTGGAGGCATCAACAATGTTAACAATTTCAGGTCTGCTTCAAAGCTCTAACAAAAGCCTTAAATGCTTGTAAAACATTAATAATTTCTAAGACCATTTGTTCACAACTGGAAAAAATAATTTCATATCCATGTTTTCTCCTCAGATCATTTAGGTTGGGCTATACTTGAAATGCTGACCACAGTAAGAACCCCAGACATATAAAAGAGCCGGAGAAGTTATGCTATCTGCCAAAGACAACTGTTAGTTTAAGAAGTTGTGTGGTGAAAGCATGTCACACCACTTGCTGGGGTCAGACAAATGCACATAATTTAAAGAAAGGGAGAAACCAACCATAACTTAACTAAAATGTTGAAGACCTGGCATGAGTCTCCTATGTTTTTTTCTCTCCAATTCAAATATAGGTAACACTTCTTCCATCCTCAGGCCTACTAAAAATAGGATTAAAGGAAAAACAAAGTGATGTTTTCCTGCTAGGCGAGTAAATAACAGTGTAAAGAGCAAGCTGGACCCAAAGAGCTGCTTACAGACTGGCAATTCTGCTTCAGGTTCAGTTAACATTTCTCTGAGGCTACAAAGCAACTATTCCCCTGGTACAGAAGTAAAAAGCATTTATGCTTAAACATCACAGCAAGCAAGAAATCTATCTGCAGCCCAAGAATTCTTAGTCATTTAAGGACTGTATCACTGTCTTCAGTAAAAGTGTTTCCTGAGGAAGAATTACAAATCAAAAAAGGACCTCTTTCTACCCTTGAAGATAATCTGAAGATAATCTGAATTAGTCTGTTGCTTTAGATCCATATATTCTTCTCTCTCTTTTAATACTTGGTTCAATTGCTTTTCAAGCAGATGATTGAAATTGGCTCATTTTGAAGACTCACTGTTAAAAGCATTTTCTAAGGTCTACCCTCTGCAGATTATAACAAGCTGTTGTCAGAGTTTTTCCGCATCATTCTGTTATGCTGTGCATTTCCATATTCAGTGTCTTTTGCTCCCAGACGCTGGAAATCAGAGCCAATAAACTAAACTGGCGATGCAGCCAGTCCAATAACCAATACAAGGGGATAATACAGGATCTGAAACTGTGCAACCCCAGTGCCTGGACTGACAGAGGCAGAGCAGAGGTAATCACAGAGATTGTTGGAAATGGCAACAGAAGAACAAACACTGAGGAAGACTCCTTTTGAGAAAGAGAGAAGAGGTGAGACACTTTTAGAAAGGGCTCACTATTTATTCAGGGAGAAAGAAGGTACAAAAATTTTCTATTAGCTTTGAAGTTTACTGTTGTGTAAAGGTGAAAGGGAATAAGGTTAGGTAAACAGGAAAGCCATGCTCATGGTTATCCCAGCCCTTCCAGAAAGAAAAAGAATTGCTGATTAGAAAAAAAAAAAGGTATCATCTTGGAATCTGTAGAAAGTGTGTGATTGCAAGGCAGAGTTTGCTCACATGGCAGAAGACACTTCATCTGTGAAAAAAGCAGGAGCCTCTTGCAACAATGAGTCTTGCAAGACTTAGGAAAACTGAAACATTCTCATATCTTAGCTACTACCTCTTCAATTTGAACATTGGTTCGTTACACATGATTTATTTTTTTACACTGGTCCAAATATGCCATCATTTCCCTTTTCATGTGGATTTATAGGACTTTATTTTTTCATTTAAACATTTTGTGTGCTGGATTTTTTGGTGGTCAAAAAATTCAGTGTATATTAGTAATTCTCATCCTCTTTTCTAAGGAGAATTTACAGAATTTTCCCACCTAAACAAAATATATGACAGATTTGGGGTTGTTCAGCAGGGAGAACAGAAGGCTTCAGCGGGACCTTAGAAAAGCCATCTGCTGCCTGACAAGGGCTACAAAAGAGCTGGAGACAGACTTCTTACCCCCTGTCCTAGTGATAAGACTCTCCAGGTAAGGGCATTGAACTGAAAGAGGGAGGTTTAAATTAGATATTGGGAATAAAATCTTCCCTTTGACAGTGGTGAGGCACTGGCACAGGTTTCCCAGAAAAGCTGTGGATGCTCCATCCCTGGAAGTGCTCAAGGCTAGAATGGGGCTCTGACCAGCCTAGTCTAGTGGAAGCTGTCCCTGCCCATACCAGGGGGTCTGGAATTAGATGATTTCTTCCAAACCATCCTAGGATTCTATGATACATTGCAATGATATTCACCAGTTTGGGGCTTCACCTTATACTCTGGGCTAAAGCAAGAAATTTTTCCCAGTAAGTCTTTTTCTAGTTCCATAGCTGCTGATAACTGTCCTGTATGGGACACATGCATGAGCCAGAGTTGCTATTCATTTCAGAATCTGTCAAATGCCATCCTCCTCCCAAAGCCCTAGATGAATAGCAAAACACTGTTCATCAATTAAACAAAAAGCATTACTTAGTTGCCACTGAGAAAACATTCTAATATAGGAGGAACTGGAAGCAGAAGAAAATGTCTAAAGGATAAGAGTCTGAGTGATGGCAGCTGGAACCTGCTTTTTTACCAAGGTCTAATTTCCTTAGCTGAAAACACACCATAACTGGATGATCCACTCCAGGACATGGAATACATCTTGAGGTTTGTGTTTGAAATCCGGTGACCCTCCTGGGGAAATGGTCTCCATAAAGTTACAAATGTCTCAGATCAAGTGATTAAATTCCCAGTATTACACTGTCACACATGCATTCAGCTGGTTTGTACTTAATAATGCCCAGCTGCAGTAGTCAGAAGTACAGTAGAAAGATGAGCAATAAATGGAGCTGTGTCTGTTCAGTCTTCATCACATTTTGGGCTGATTTCTTTGAGCTTTATACATTAATTTTGACAATAAAGGTGGCCCAGTTTGTAGTTATCTGTACTTCTGTTTTCTTTTTACATAGATCTCCTGCCTTTGACAACCTCATGCTTGAGCAAAACCAGAACACAGTGTGAAACATGCATAAACTATCTACTTCTGACCTGTCTGAAGTCATCAAACAAAACCAAAAAACATCTCACAAAATTTCCATCTGGAAGCACGAGTTGGCTGAGCTGGACACACAAACCCTGTCAAGCCTTCCCTTAAGTCTCGCCAGGATATTAACTTTGAAATAAAGCCTAGTTTTTCTGAGTTCTGTTTTGAAGATTTCTGCCCTATTCAGAATGTCTGACTTGCCATTATTTTAAGAAAGAGGTAAAAGCCAAAGAGTGGAATTTGGAAATACATATGTCATCAGTTCAATTATATTGTTGTCTAGAAGCATCATGCTGGCCCATAAAACTAATTTATGGCTACAATTACATGCATGGGACAGTCATAATAGCTTTGCTTAACCTATCTAGTAGCTATGGCCACTAAAAGTACAGTCATCCCACATAAAATCAACTACTAGTAACACCCTGTAAACCCCATTTCTGCACATTGCCTTAGTAGAACAAGGAGAAGGAAATTTGTAGGGCCATGAGGAATTTTTCAGAACGCTCTTCTTATAATGAAAGTTTCTAAAATCTCATCCCAAGTTCCTATATACAGGGTCACATTCCTGCTACATAAAAAAATTACCACCTGGTTTTAAACCACTAGAAATTAGGGAATTGATTCAGATCCAATATCAACAATACTCATGCCTGGCCGACAGCACTATCATACAACAGGAATAATGAAATGGCTTGACCCAGTGCCTACCTAAGTGAATACAATACTTTCTGTGGGTTTGAGGAAAGCTGGTTGGGAAAAGGAAGAGATGCCCAACACTGATTTAAATATTAACATGGTTAGGTAAATTTTTAGACTTTAAGTCATAAGACTTCATGTTTCTGTAGAGAGGACATGTGGTTTAGTGACTGAACAGCTTAATTTCTTTTAACAGCATCAAAACAGTTGTTGGATGAGGATAAAACACATGCACAGACACAGACAAGAAAACACGTCACAACATTTAGGCTAAAACCTTCAGGTGCAAGTACTAGCCAGTTCTTTGAAAATACTAATTTTTAGAAATATTTTTCTCTGATTGGTTTTCCGCTGCTCTTTGGGAAATGAGGTCTTTTATGGCTCACATTTTGCACTATGATTCATCACTTTGAAACACTGATCATGTCTGGATTGTTGAAAAGCATGGTGTTTAAAAAAAAATAAATAAGACGTTTTGCCTGAAAATTTCAAACTGGGTGTTCTCTGCTCACATATGGATGGATAAATTTTTTATACTCAGTGCTTAAGAAATATTTAACCAACCTCTCCACTCAACCAAGCTCATCTAAGTTAGTGGACGTGAAGCCACTTACTCCTGACCGAGGGAGCTTCTGTTCATTTCAAGGATATTATGTGTCAGCTGTATTCAGATTAAAATACCAACCAGGAAAAGGTACGACATTATCAAAGTTAGCAAGAAACAGGGGATTAATTTGACTGATTCAGGGGATGTAGCCTGGAAACATGTCAAGAAAGCCCTTCCCTGAAAAGGTATTAATGACTGGTGACCAGGGATGAATAACAGGGTGTCATGGTTTGTAAGACAGGTATCTGTCAAGGAAGGCAGGAACCTCCCTTGAAATGAAGAAAAAGAAAAATGTAAGTCCCCACCCTTTCCCTCCAAATTAATGTATTTCAAAAACACGGAGCTCTCAGGCAGAGATATGGGAATAGGAATAACATTTCTTTACTAATATATATATAATAAGGTAAACCAACAACAATAACTACAGTATTAACAATGGAACAGAACAGGGATCCCGTCTTGGCCGAGATGGGAAAAGTGGAGGAGAGGCAGTGCCTCACAAACCCCTCAGCTGGCACTCATTCCCNCGGAGGCCACAAACGGAGAGGAAGAAGCAGAAGCAGAAGAAGCAGCCGTTCCGTCTGGATGATGGCAACAACCTCCTCTCCCAGCAGAAACAGCTCCGAGAGTGTCTGTGCTGCCCTCCCACAGAAGGACCCAAAAAGCTCCACTCCCTTCCCCCGCTGCCCCCCGGGCCCAGCCGATTCTTTGTCTTTTTAAGCACCGATGATGTACCAACCATCAGGGCTTTTCTCTCAGCTAAATGGGGAAAAATTCCACTAGCTAAGAAAAAAAACACAAAGAAAAAAAAAGGACACCTAACCCCCAACACAGGGACTACACATTTACATTATTGTCAAGAATTTGTCACAAGGTGCCGTCACCTTCCAAGCTGCTGTTGTTAGTGAGTCCAGAGCAGCAGTGCTTCTGCAGGGCCCCAGGCTTATTCTGTAAGCAGCAAAATACCTATATAACCAGCTGGAAAAAAGGAGAGCCAACCATACCACAAACAAGTAGGACATTGGTGGTTCATTCATGAACAACATGAGAACCTCTCAGAACGTGTGTGAACAACTAACCCAAACAGAGAACCCAGAGCCATGCAGCTGCATGACAGCTCAGTGTGTGAAAAGTGAGTGTGTGTCACTGCTAATGGGAGAGTGCAAACCCTGTTCAATCCCTCTGGAAAACTCATGCCAACAGTTTTGTGTCAATACAACATAATTATCAACATGTGTATCAACATGATGATTTAGCCCATTCACTAGCAAATAAATTATTATGAGATGAGAAGAAAACAGGTGTGCATTGCTAAACCCCTGGAGCACCCTCCCTAACCCTGCATCAGTAGAAATTATCAAACCAAGTGATTGTTCAGATTTGCCCAAGTCATACAGCCTACACAGGGAAAGCTATAGCTAACAATGCTTTTCAGACCTTCAGGCTATGGATAACAGACACATTCCACAAGGTAGGAATATAAAGTTTGATCTGTCATCTGCCCAGTTCAGTGGTTACTGTAATGTTTCTTCTCTCAGCACCATATCTGATTACCTGCAGGAGTATTTGAGTCAGATCTGCTCAGATCTGAATCCACCCAGCAAGAGTTTTTCTGTACTCTAGGCCTATGTTTCTGCTACCAGGCTGCCTCATTCATTCAGCCCTTGGGAGCACCTTGGAAAAGGATGCTAATATGCTTGTGCAGTGGTACTCCATCAGCTTATTAGTCCTTTGCTTTCAGTTTACAATGTCTTTCCAAATTCCAGAAGTTCAAAATAGGTATTATTTATGAATTCTTAGACTGGGATTCATGGCACCTATTTTTAGTTTCAAAAGTGGAGCAGATTGTGTAAGCTGGCCATCCACACTCCTCCTCCAGGGAGAAGCAAAGCCCTCCAAAAAGCAACTCAATCCAGTAAAAAATGGATGCCTTAAGTAAACTTAATGAATCACCCTCCAGAGGCTTCTGTTGTTCTGATAGTAAGGAAAGCTTGGTAAACTAGTTAGATTACAAGCCTAATTCTGTCTAAAGTTAGCTGAGTCTCATAGAAACACTTTTCCATATTTAAAACTGTGCATTATGAATATATTGTAACTTTGGAAAAAGTCTAACTGGTAACTTTAAAAATCCTCTGAAGGAGGTGAAAAACTGCAGCAACTATATTAAAACTTAAATCATCTTACTCTTAGAAATTATTCAAGTGCAAATAGACCAGGCAAGAGGAAGAACTAAGCTGTCACAGAATTTTTACCACAGCATGCTGGATGCTTTAACTTTACATGAGCCCAATAGGAGACCAACAAAGTTCAAGGCAGGGGAATCCATGAAGGTTACATATATCCTAGACACCTTCAGGAAGCCAAATGTTATGACAGACTAGCATATTGCCCTACATATACCTTGTCCTACACATCTGCTTTTGGCCAATGCTGAAGAGAGTGCATAGGGCCTTAGATGACTTTGATCTGACTCAGTAACCCTGCTCAGACCACAGATCCTCATGCATCTACCAGCCCCATTACCATTTTTGATTCACAGATTTGCTGACTAGGAATTAACACATTTGAAGAGCAGTGATCTAAATGTAAAACACTTGCCAATTAGCATCACCTATTAATAAAGTTCCATCTCAGCTAATTATTTAGAATGAAGGTCTTCCTGAAACTGTATGCATAAAACTGGAAATTATAATTGCCTATTTCACTGACTCTCTGTATGCTTTCAGAGTTCTGTTTAACCCTGTTTATGATTAAAAAAGCATAAAACATGCTCAGCTGAACCCTTCCTTATATTCAGTCTTTGTCTCTTTATCATCTTTTATTTTTTTCAAGGAACTACAGTAAATTCTCACTCTCACCAGTAAGAGCCTCGCACTACTATTTTTGTTGTTCAACCTACTAAAAAGCCACATGAAACAAGGGAAAGCTTACAGCTTTTATGTGGTCACTGCCACCTTTAGCCAAACCAACTTTGGTATCTGGACTCTAGGCATCTGGGTTTTAGCTTTACATCCTGTAAAGGAGAGAGGTAATATCACAGGATGCAGACAGAAAAAATAGAACCAAAACAAAAGTTTAAATGTAAAAATTCTGAATCAAAATTTTCAGACTGTGATGACCCACTTATATGTTTGGGTTAGTTTTCAGTAGAAGCTGACGGATGGTGCAACAATTGTGAGCTGTATTACTGGGGCTTGTGGGATGTTTCACTTCTCCTCTTCAGACTGAGAATTCATCAGAAATATGTTCACAAGGACTTTAATCAGCTGTTAGTATCAGGAATTCCCACCAATTTGGACTAGGAAGAATTCCTGCCTCTCACTTCACACTGTGATCTGCAACCACACGTTACCTAATGTCGCCGATATCAAGTTACTCACAAGTAACTTGATATACCTCCAAATGTAACCAGAAACTGCAGAAACAGAAAAGGGCATAAAAATGGCAACAGGTCATTTCTGGACATAATTTCTGTGCAAAATGGAAGTCATCTGACAGGTCAGGGAAGGCTGGTTTTTCTTGTTTACTCACTCCAGTAATACAGGATCAAAGGCACATCTGACAAAACTGGAAGGCAAGCCATTTAGAGCTGTTGAAGTTAAGAAATACATAACAATAATATTTTTTTCCAAAAAGATCAAGTATTTCCTTAAGTATTGCTAACCTGTTACAGGAGAAACTGAGGGAGAAAGCCATTATAGGACTCATAGAAAAGTTAAGCTCTATGTAATTGTGCAAATACCTTCTCTTACACAAAACATGATTAAATTTTGGGTCCTCATTCCTCAATGAATAAACCAAGAAATACAATTAGGAAGTTGCCCTTTGAGTATGTTTAACCATAATTTTCTATTCATGATCTTCTTGTAGATTCTCCTCAAGATATCACTCATGGATATTTGGAGGTAAGATACTGGATTATATGAATCTTTTGTGTATTCTAAAATGCTTGTTTCAAAAATCCTTAACAAATTATTCAGGTTCTTATCAACTATGAACTCCATTTGACACCTGTAAAGACTGTTAAAAATGTCATGGCAGTCTTCCAAAGATACCTAATTTATTCCAGAGGAGAAAAAGTCCTATTGAAGTAAATCCTAAAATCCATGTGAAAAGTATTAAAAAACTAAAATATAATTTTTTCACCCGCTTCTCTATATTGTTCGTAACTGTATGAGAAATTAGCTAATTAGACCATATCACCTGTGTGATTAATTTCCTCTTTAAGAACCATTTCTTAAGAGAAGCTCTTAAATTTAACCCAGGAGTAAGGCAAAATTTTAAAATTTACTCAGTATTATATTAGGATAAGTCAAAACACATCCAAAAGAACACAAGATAAACTGAAGTACAAGAAGCAGTACACTCAAAACAACACAGAGCTGAATGAGGCTAATCCATCTTTAAGGGGATTGAGAGGCCTGAGATGGTATTCTGCATTCAATTTTAAAAAACCAAAACATAAAACAGCAACCTTTTTGAAAGATATGGATTACTTGGGAGAACAGAATAAAGAGTACTTAAAAAAAAGTTACAAAGAAGCTTTAGGAGTTCATCTTCTTTAGAAGAAACAAGACCAAGAAGAACATGACTGTAGCCCTCCAATATATAGAAGACTGTAAATAAATTCATAGCATCATAGAATCACAAAATAGTTTGGGTTAGAAGGGACCTCAGTGTTCCCCATGTTCCAAACCCCTTCCATGGGCACTGAACACTTTCCACCAGACCAGGTGGCTCCAAGCCCCAGCCAGCCTGGCCTTGGACAGTGCCAGGGATGGAGCATCCACAGCTTCTCTGGTCAGCCTGTGCCAGGGCCTCACCATCCTCTGAGTAAAGAACTCCTTCCTAATAGCTAATCTAAATCTACCCTCTTTCAAATAAAATGATGTCTCATTGTTCCCTATAGCCCTGCATAATTTTATCATTTTGTTATTTTGTGGTACACTCTTAGGCAGATGAATCTCAAGGGAAGACTCCTTGTTCTCGGTGGGAAATCCCAGTAGGCTATGCCAAGGAGGACAAAAGAGAATTTAAGACATGAAAAGATCAAGTGCTTGTAGGTACATTGGAAAAATTGTAGCATACCACACAAGCAGCTTTTGTAATTCCCAAACCTGGTATGTATTCTTTATTCAAAACTAACATGACACAGATGCCAAAACCAACATTGTTTTCTGTGCTGATTTATATTGCGGTAAAAATACATTTTCATACAAAATATTGAATTCATATACAAAACCTCATTTTTTTGTCTTTTGAGTTACTGAAAAGCAAGGCCTTTTGAGATGTCTTAAGGCTGTAATCCAGCCACTTTAGGGATGGACAGCAAGGGCCACTCAGCTGTCTCAGTTGGAAAAGAAAAGGAAAGGCCTAAAAGATGAAGGATAAAGATTTAGTGGAAGAAGCTGCTGCATTATCATAGGCCAATTTCAATATTTAATACCTTATGTTTAATTTATTTTACCTTTCAAAATATTAAGATTTAAATAATTCAATATTATTATGAAAATTTAGTTTTCCTATCACTTTTCAGCTAACTCTCAAATCTTACTCTTTTTCTAATATGCATCAATTAAAGCTGCATCACAATCAGATCCATCTGAACTTCATAAAAAATATATTGTAAATCTTACTGAATTAAGCAAGAATCTCTGCTATTTCATAATAATGTGTAAGGAAGGACTGATGAGAAGATTTTCTATCTCATTCACTTTAATTCCGATTCTTCCAACAGTAAAAGGGAAAAACACTTCCCTTGGACCATTAAGGAAATGAGTGAACCGAATTCTTTCCATGTCAGCCTTATTAATAATTATTACGATAATGATTTTTCAAGAAGAGACACAATGCTGTCAGGCAGCATATTAAGGCAAGACAAGCCACTGTTCATCTGAGAAAAGCAGATGTTCATTTGTTCTATGACAGCTCCTGCTATGCCACTTTTTGGATATTTAGTTCCTTATGAGCTTGATGATGCACTTCAGGTCGGATCTGGACTTGGGAGCAGCTTTACAAATTATCTCTATAAAGGTGATGGCATCCATGACATTTCAGACAGCAAAAGTTGAGGAGATGGGCAATGATTTCACGTAGCAGGAACAAATATAATTACAAAAAGTCATATAAGCAGATAAGAAAGGGTCAGACAGAAGTGTGGAAGGTGTATACATAAGTTATATTTATATATCAAGTTGAAAATTGTTGCAAAATACTCAGAGACTCTTTCAGTAGAAAGAGGCCTACAGAGGCCATCTGCAGTCCCAGATCTGGCCATCCAGAGTCCACCTGCCTGACCAGGCTGATAAAAGTTAAAGCCTGCAATTCAAGGCATTGTCCAAATGCCTCTTAACACTGACAGACTGGGAATATTGGCCATCTTCTAGGAAGCCTCCTCCACTATTCCACCACACCATTTTCAGTGAAACTGCTTTATTTTCCAGTATCTGTATTCATGTGCCAGCATTAATAGAGCACCAGAAGCCATGACTTCAGTTCTCTTTCATACATTTCATCAGTTTCCCAGTGTCTTCATTGTACATACACACCATTAACTAATGGTCTATAAATAAAGTAGGACATGCAGCATGCTTAAACTTTGACTTAGAGGAAGAATTCAAAATGCAACACAACTACTAGTTTTGGTATTTGACTGAAATTCTTAAATTTCACAGGACCTTCAGTGTTCCTTCTCCAGTTGCAGTAATACTGAGTACCTTAAAAGTTGGCAAACCTGGATGGGCACTGTGGAATACAGTGTTCATGGAGCTGTGTAGGGCTCTTTAAGCTTTCTGCTTTGTGTATACAGCCAGGCCAGGGGCAACTTACATCCTGGTTTTGCACTAAAATATCTGTTTTAGAATACTTGTAACTATATCCTCCTTTTATATACACACTTAACAACAATAGAACTAAGAGGTGGTCATTACATGTAATTCTGTGATTCTGCAATGGTGGCTGGAAGATAAAGAAGTCTAAGTAAAATAAAAAATTATTATCTTCAGAGGTGAGGCAATTGAATGAATTAACTTGTAATGGTTCTCCAGAGTTCCTCTGAATTCCATCAGTTCTCTATTCGGCTACTATAGTAAGGGCATTCAACCCTTCACAGTCAGTAGGCAAGGAAGGTACTAAGGGCTTGATCCTGCAAAGGCAAAGTTATAAAATTATGCATGTTTTTGGAATGCCAGGAATGTGCAAAGATTTAGAATTTAAACTTCTTGGATTACATTTTTTAACCCAATTAAATCTGACTGTGCCAGATGCAGTAGCTGAAATTACAGATTTGGAACAGCTATTTGGAGAATGTTCCAAAGTAGATGTAAATCAAGCACCATGATTATTTTTAAATTAACCAAGGAGCAATTTTTTTTTGTTTAACAGAAGTTTTTTAATACCACAAATTCTTGCATATTAGCATGTGTGTTAGCTGGGGTCTGGATTACATCTACATCGCAAAATAAAGAGCCCAAGAAAGAGCAAAAGTGTGGAGAGACTGGGAGAGATCACTGCTGTTCCCCTATCACAGGACAGGCAAGGGAGGCAGTATGAATTGTACAGCACATGCAGATGTGCAGTCCAAGTTTATTCAGAATATTCAAAACCCATGGTGATCTGATACTGATAATATGGATTTTGAACAACTCTACTTCTGCAAGACCTGCTGCACTTCACCAAGCTCATTCCTGGTACCAAACCCCAGCACACTAATTCACCAATCCTGTGGAAGTCAGATGGCAAAAATAAAGAATGGATGTGTTAAGATTATTTTTGTACTTACCACTGTTGACAAAATTGGGCTATCTTATCACTGTGGCAATCTTTCCTAACAGAATCAGGAGTTATGCTCTGTCACTTAGGTAAACACAGTCAGAGCCTCCAGCAAGACTCTGTGTGTGGAAAAAAGAGTATGTCCCTGTTTTTGCTATCCTCAGCTTCATAAAAGCAGCGAACCTGCTGAAAAATGCCAAAAGACATTCTAAGTGAATTGAAAATTAGTTCTGTATCACCATTAAGTGGTGTTTTCATTGCAGTTCTGGATAGGAGACAATTGAGAGGGAAAGTTGTGAGAAAATTCCTTGGTTGTACTTGTCATAAGTTTGCATTTTCTTTTCAGCAGTAGCATACAAAATTCCAGTGACAAGTGAATTAGGTATAAAAACTGCCTCAGCCAATGACTCAATCTTTCTGTGTAATTATGGGAGAAACAGCCGGAGTCAAATAGAAACAATATTACCAGACTTTTAATAACCTACTCACTGAACTGATGGGTTGAGCACGAATGCATTAGGAGACCAGAATCCCCAAGGAAATCAAGGATTTACCATGACACCACTAGTTTCCTGTTGCACAATTTTGATTTCCAGCTGACAATCCAATGAACTCATCTTTAAAGCTGACAGAACTTGTTCTCAAGCATAGCCTATCACTATGCATTTGTGTTTGTCACAAATAGAAAACACCGAAGCCACTGTATCTTCCCATGCCTTCTCTCTGGACTTTATTCTGTACATCTTCAGGTCTCCTGTGCTCAAGATGACCCCGAGATATGTAAAAAGTCCCTTTTCTCCAACCCAGCTGTCCAAGAATGAGTCTGAGATCTTTAGCTCTTGGTCTCAAGGTTGTTTATTGTTGGTTATCAGAAAAACATTTTCAGCCTGGCCTGCGAAGGTCTGTTCAGCAGACCAGACCAAGGCACTCTCTGCCCTCCCCTGGGGCTTGTGCTCTCTTTTATGCTATAAAGTACGTATACTTTACTTACAGTTACTTTCCAATAGCTATCACCTATGTTGGACTGTGTCCTTTTACCATACACCAATACCAAAGTGCCACCATCACTCAAAAGATGGAGGCTGGGAAGAAGAAGGAAGGAGGACAGGACAACGCCCAGTTCCCTCCATCTTGCCTCCTAGCTCACCACAATAAGAATCCTAAATCTAAACTTTTGTGACTTTTACTTCTTCATATTGATGGTAATTTGTTCCATGGATCAAGCTCAAAGTCACAGGGATCTCTGGCTGAATGCCAGGGTCTCTGACCCCCCCCTGCCAGGGTGTCAAACGCCCCTGGCCTGGGCTCAGATCATCCAGGACTGTCAGAGGGATGTCCTGGGTTCCCACATATACATACCCCTCAAAACAATAAACAAAACTAAAAAGCCACCACCACCACAAAAAAAAAAAATTTTAAATAATCCCCCTAAACAAAGTTAAAACAAACAAGCCAGAATCCCCTCAAGAAAACAAAATCTAGTCACCCACCCAAGAATCACCCGGAAAGGGAGAAGTAAATATCTTCCCTTTCTAAAGCTGATGCTATTACTACAGTCATGCTGGAGATGGAGACCATAGGTGCATCATTGTTTTGCGATATATTGCAACAATTTCAGGATTGTTCAACTGGGAAGGAAACAAGCAAAGAAAACTAAGCATGGGTGCCATCCAGCTAAAGAACTGCCTAAAATATGCTTAAATGGGAATGCCTTGAAACAAAGATTTCCTTATGAATTCATTTAGCTTTTACAGAGAATGTTGCTGCTCTTCTTTTTCCAAACTCTTTGAGGTAGGTCACAGTGGTAAAAACAGTTTTATTCCTGTCATGAGCTTTTCCATCAGTTCTAAGACTAGAAACTGTTCAGAGTTAGTTTCTGTATCCAAAAACTCCTTTATTTAGACCTCTAGGTAGCCTATTCTCAAATGGAAAGAACCTGACTTAATGTTAACAGATGAAGTTGTCCAGGAGAACTGTAGAAACTGAGAAGAGAGAAAGCAATGACTGACTCCTCTTGATGTAGCTGCAACTTGCCAAAAAAGTATTTCACTCAGTCATAGAATTGTTGAGGTTGGAAGGAACCACTCATAATCATCAGAGTTCCTCAGAGATTGTATCAAAAAAAATTCACTAAAAGCACTTACAGAGTCAGTTTTAGAAGATCCCCTGTGGTCAACAACCCAACACAGGCATGAACAGGTAGGATTTTTCACAGGAGCTAGTCAGAAGTACAGTTCCTCAAAAAAACCCCCAGTATTTATTGCAGGAAACAGCTGACCCTGATGACTCTACCTGGTAAGTCATCTGCTCTCTGTAGAGACTGACATGCAGCCAAAAGTCCATTAAGTCTTCAAGGTTTTCATAGAATCTTAGAATGGTTTGGGCTGGAATGGGACCTTTAAATGTCACATAGTACAACTCCCCTGCAATCACCTGGGACATCTTCAATTTGATCAGGTTACTCAGAGCCCCATGTAACCTGGCCTTGAACACTTCCACACTAGCTTCTCTAGGCAACATGTGCCAGTGATTCATTACCTTATTTTTAAAAAATTCTTCCCTATTGATAGTCTCAGTCTACCTTCCTTTAATTTAAAATCATTATCCTTTTCCCTATTGCTACTGGCCTTGCTTAAAAGCCTGTCCTCATGTTTCTCATAAACCCCCTCTAAGCACTGAAAGGCTGCATTAAATTCTCCCTGGAGCTTTCGCTTCTCCCAGCTGAACAATCCCAACTCTCTCAGCCTTTCCTCATAGGATATGTGCTCCAGCCCCTGATCACCCTTGCGACATTCCTATGGGCTGGCTCCAGCAGGTCCCTGTCCCTCCTGTGCAGGGACCCCAGCTCTGGATGCAGTGCTCCAGGTGGGTCTGAGCAGAGCAGAGCAGAGGGGCAGAATCCCCTCCCTCCCCTGCTGCCCACAGGGTCTGGACAATTTAGTGAGAAAGCTTTACAAGAAAGCTACATCTTGCTCCTATGCTGAAGTTTCTCAGTAAGGTTTCAAAACCAGCATTTCCAGGTTTGGTAGAGCTCAGCCCAAACTGAAAATATCATCTGTGGAACAGTGCTGAACAGCCATATTCTCACAACAATTTCCATCCAACGCACACTCATTCTGGTACTGGAGTTCTTTAGTTTTAATGCTCTTGAGTTATGGCAGAAGTGGTGTGTGGGAGGTGGCTCTGCCAAAATGCTTGTTACCTCAGGTACTGAATTAGGCAATTAGTCCAAGATGGATGGAAAGAGAAATGGACCTTGAACCTCACCTCTGCATCTTGTTGAAAATTAGGTTGGCAATTAGGATTTTCATCCTCGTTTGACAGCATTCCAGATGTGGAATAACACAACCAGAATAAAGCGAAAGGGGAAGCTGCTTGCTTTAGAACCAGTTCCATCCCCAGTCTGGTTTACTGGAGCTGATCTAGTACATTTAGTGCACTAAATGTCAAAAAAACCCCAAAACTCTTTGGAATGACTAATAAATCTCTGAATGAATTATTACACATTTTCTTTTGCAGCTGGCTATTGAAAGAAATGAAATATCAAGTCCACAATCCAGCTGTGAGAGTTGGCAACAATCAAGACATTCCAGCATTAATAGAGAAAAAAAAAGCATAATGTCCAATTTCTTATTGAATTTACTGAGATTCTTGATGTCAGTGGGATGATGAGATTCAGAAGAGTTCACTAGTATTTCAGGAGTAAGCCAGAAAACTGAGACAAAATACCTGTTTTTTTCACTGAAGCTTGATATATACATAGATATTGAACTTTATTTAGATGCCTGAAAGATTGAATTTCTGATATTCAGTGCCATTCTGAATGACCATGAAAAATGTTCCTTTCATCCAGTAATATGCATTCATACCGTCCTCAGGAAAAAGATATTGTCACATCCATATCAGAACATGGACTCTGTGCCTAAAACTTAATTGGAATGCTTTGCAGGCATTGGGAAAAAGCCAGTTAAGAAAAGAATTTGGTTGCTCATTCAATAATCTTTTTCTTAAATTTTAGTCAATACCAGCCTAGAAGGTGGGTGGTAATGTGTGGTTCTACATCTCAGTCGCCAGTTATGTGCAAAGGTAAAGAAAACATGAAAAGAAGGCTGAAAAACACAGCAATTCACTATTGTATTTTATCACTGGATCATATTTTACTTAAATGCACACAAAATGTTTCAAATTCTGAAGTTTAAAAAAATACTGCAGGAATCCCAGTGGGTGGGGGGGTTTCATAATAAGCTTATACAAGTGCCACTTTCTAATTTGGCAGCAATTTACCCACTGACCTCTCTCTGTGCTTTTTTCCATGTTGCCTGGAATGCCCCTGAGAGAAATACTTGTCTGCAAAATCTACCTGCGCTGTGAAGACTGAAAAAATGCTCAGCTTGGTATATATTTGTATTATTTGTATGTAATATTAGAGGAAGAGAAACTTTTAGCTTCATATAAATTATTACAGGAGGCAGCTTCAAGTATCTCATGTATCCGGTTTTACTGATGGCTGACTGTTAAGTCTTATTTTCTTTTTTACTTGTTATTTGTAAATTGTAGATCTGTTCTTTCCTGTGCCATGCCTCTATGCAGATAAATTAATTTAAATTTTTCTGAATGTGATGGAGTGGAAATTGCTGTGATCCTATCAAACTTAGTTTCTACATCTCCTTGCTAAAATGAGACGTGGCCTGAGTTTAGCATCCATCTCAACTTTTGGTGTCACTATGTTTTAAACACCTTTTAGTACAGAAGTAGCCTTTATAATGCTTTACACATTATTAGGGAATTTTTTATCATCGCCCAGAGAGTAGAAACAACTGGAGAAAAGAATAAAACAACATATCTCCTTGATACAGGGGAGCATCCCAGACAATTTCATGTGAGAGCATTTGAATCACAGCAAGATATGTTTCAATTCAAGACACAATGGAAAATTCATCTGAAACACTGCATGCCACTCCTATCTCCCATGCCTGGATGAAATGAAGCCAGAAGAGCTTTGGTGCATTGCTAGCAGAAGCATCCAAAAGGACATGTGGGAAATAGGAGTTTTGTTTTGCTAAATCCGAAAGGAGAGAGTATTTCTCTCTGCAAACTGAATGACCATACCCCTCAAAACAATATCAACATCAGTGGTGAGAAAAGGTATTTAAACCAAAAGGCGACCTTTGCGGTATTTATACTATGATGTATCAAAAGAACTAGCTGGCAAGAATCAGTAGTGAATGACTAAATCTAAATATTCTTCTTTAAAAGAGCTTTTGTAGAAGGCTTTTGGAAGAATCAGACAACAAAATTCAATTCGTTTCCAGACAGGTTTTAATCTCTTTCTCTGCCTTTCTCTATCATAGCTAGGTAACTACATTTCATGGTTCCTTCCTGAAGTGTCTTCCTATACAACACAGCCATGATTTACCCATTTAAAACCTTGGAATGGATTTTGCATTTTCAGATAGGTTATTGATTTATTGTTACAAGTTGGGACTTGGGAAAGATTTCTTTACCTGTTTTAATTCACCATATCTTTCTGTTATTTGAAACATCAGAAGATACTCTTTCTTATTAATCTAAAGTGAGCATTCTCACCTCCTCATGTATTTTACTTATATACATGAAATTACATACAGGACTCTCTACCTACAAAGGCAAATAAAAAGTACAGGAGGAGACTCAGACACTCTTCAGAGAAGGCCAGCCATATGACAAATTTTCTCCAAAGACCATTTGCATGGATACCACAATTCTGTAAGTTCATGCAAAACTCTTCAACCAAACCGGATCTCTGTTACTAGTCTGTCCATTAAAGTGCCAAGCCAAAACATCAGTTAAAACCCTAAGTCTTGTTTTCAAAACAAATGTTTCACATCCAGCTATCAGTGAAAATACTGATCTGAGCAGAAACTTGTAGCTGCCTCTTTGTGGTTTATTTTCAGAAACACTATGCTGCCAGTACCCAGTAGTACAATGCTTATATAACAAAGCTCTTCCCAGAGAATAAATTTTGGCAATTACCAGTTCACCTATGACTGATAGACACAGATGCTGCACAAACCACCTACTGCTATAGCTGTGTAGTGGGAGATCTTGTGTCCCACTGTGACTTGAATTGCAACAGTAGAGTCAATGTAAAAATTAAATCCTGAAATTTAGTTCAGCTTTGGTGCTCCTTCTCTTGATACAGTTTTCAAAAGCATGTCTCTTGATCATTTAGACCAGTGTACTAGTTGCATATTTTAAACTTTAGAAAAAATACTCTGATTAGATACTCAGGCATTTCTGTAGTGCGAGATAAACTTCACTTACTAATTCATACCCCAAGACCTCAAGTTGTGATGAAGACAGAGCATTTGTTCCAGAAAGAACTTCCATATTTTTTTTTAAGAATCAGGAATTCAGAATATCACAGTTAGTTTCCCTCACAGAGAAAATGAGACCAAGACTCTGAGAAGACTCTGCATCTTGTCATGCCCATACTGTTTATTTTGTGAAGACATTTTTTGCGTCTGAAATTCCTTTGTGAGTTGTTCTGTCTGCAAAGAGCTGTAGGGCAGTAACTCCGTTCTTTCACACAGTACCACTTGGATTTTTGTTCTGTTTTACTAAAAAAGACTGTGGGAAAAGTAAATTAGAATAAATTAATTTAGAGACTACACTTCATTTGGGAAGAAATGGGCAAGATGACAGGGTTTGTGGGGTTTTTTGACTTGCATGGATTTTTGTTACTTCCTTGTATTTATGTCTAAAATCTGCTTGAACTTTCCTGCACACAGCTTTGGTTAGCAGCTGGGTACGTTACAGTATCTCAGAATCTTAGTCTATTTCTGAGAAAATCTAGGTATTAGAGAAGACAAAATAAGGTAAAGTAGTGTGACTTCAGCATGACAAAATGTGAATGATCTGTCCAGTGAAGCAATGAGGAAGCAGAGCTTCACAAGTACTGGGAAGTTAACTGGGAAGGATACTCAAACGCTTATGCACACAAGCATCTCAAAAGATAGTCCTGCATGACATAATTTTTTTTCACAGCATTCTGGAGTATCACAGATCTGTGAACTACAGTAAATAGACTTTAGCTGTGAAAATCAAGAAAAAAAATTAATCTTATCCCCTTTCCCTGAAAGTCTTCTTTATGTTGCTTAGATAATTATACTTTTTTGTAGTAGTAGGTAAAAGAAAAATCTCCGACCTCTGTGGAATCTGTTAGTTCCCTGAAGCACAAAATGTAGGCTTTCTTTTTACAAAATTGAGGGCACTTACGCTGAGGATGACAAGCCAAGTAGAATTAATTTGCAGAAACAGGATTCAAAAGCAGGCATCAGTCCAGCAGAAGGAAGAGTTCCCAATGGGAACATTTGCAACCTGATGCTTTTGCACATAAGAAATATTAACTTAGCTACCAGTAAATCCACTACTGATTCTCAGCTTAGAGAAGGAGGGGAACAAAACTCTTCCTCTCCAGACACTTCCCCTAGAGATCAAATCAAATCATGTAGGAAATGCAGAAACACCAACATGCCTCATCAACACCGTTCCTTCAAACCTCAGCTCTCATACTAGTGTGAAGAATTTCAAAGCACTTGGAAAATTTCTATACAAATTACTGACATGGAAATCATGTCTAGGATAGGTAACTCTGGAAAAGGTACCATGAATTCCCTGATGCCTTATTTTCTGCTGCTCCCACCAGCATTGTTAACCCTCTGTTAAAACAATGATTGTAGTGGTACCAGCTCAACCTAGAGAAATGGATATCCTTAGTCACTGTTTTATGAATTCACCCTACTCAGAGGTAACAAGAAGCTAGTAAGCTTTCTTTTGTAATACTGCACTGACAAAGTCATAAAGCCTAACCTCTTCCACATCTTCCCCCAGACCGCACACAATGAGGAGACTTACCACTACTTTTGCCTGTGCTGGTTTAAAAAAGTGAAGAAAATGCTACTCACATGAGTGAGGCTTTGTGCTTTGGTTGCCATGAGTATCACACTCAGTGAAAATACGTGACGGAAAATCATTAACTCTCAAGAGTGAGGGAATATAGTTAACACAGTCACTGCTGAACAAAGATATGCAGTCTACTAACTGAGAAAAATTTCCAAGTGTAGACCCTAAAGCAGAGTGAGTAGTTGAAGTGATCCTGTGAAATATGGATATACAAGCCAATTTAATGAACTTCTCAGAATAATAGATTCACATACCAAATAAAACAGTCCTTTCTGGCGTAGTCAGCTATATAATATAAACTGACCTTTTGAGCGATTTTGTAATCACAAAAGGAAGGATCACAAAACTGGAGGATTTATTTCCTCTTAAATAATGGCAATACTACATGATTTAGTTTTATTATTTCTGCATTAAAAGGACGCTTTTCAATAATAAGTGAATGATATGCTTTGCCTTGCTGTCCATATTATTGCTTTACAGTAAATTCTACAAACTGTAATATCATGGAGTATTACAAGGCTTCACTTGGGAAACCTGAACAATTAAGGATATTCTGTGCTGGCAACAGTGGTTCAAAGGATAAAGATGGGTTATAGCAATAGCCAGTACATTCATTTCCCATGGTTTTGAATCCATTGTAGATAAGATATTAAGATATTCTGAAAAATGTTCCAAATAAGGAAAATCTTTGCTTTTATGTTGTTCTAGATAAAGCAAACTGCAGGGTAAAGAGTTTTCTATGTAAAATTCCCTGCCTCCAGCTTCTTGGAAACTTAGCACAAAATGCCTTTTGCTCTCACAGGGAGTGAGGCAGGGCTTGCAGAACAGAATTCACAATGCACCAAGGAGGTCTCAAGACACTCTGTGAGAAGTGGTGCTAACCATTATTAGACCCAGGACTGTGTGAAAAGTCACCCACTGGCAGTCCACTGATAGCAAAGAAATGGAAGTTTAAGCCACCCATGTTATAACAAAAATATACAGTTATTGGTAATACAGTAACCTCTGGAATCTCAAATCAGCTTTACAGACAATCAACAAAGTAGAAACTTCATAAAAAGAAATTCTATTTTAGGAGGTAAAAACAAAAGGTAGAGGCATTTCTGTCTATTATTTACATGGGGAAATCTACTGAATTTTTCCTGGAGGACTATGGATGCCTGGAGAACAGGTGGGATTATCACCCCAGTAGCATGTAAGTAAACCCTAAGTAATAGGGAGGGAATATGATTTATTATTTGGACTGTGTAATGCTTTGAGTTATTTTTACTAACAGCTACTTTGCTCAAACACTGAGAGACACCTGGAAGAAATATTTGATCCACTGTCATTGGATGGATGGATTGCACTCAGTGGAGGACTGAGAAAGCTCATAAAACACCTAAGGGACTTCCAAAGGGCCTTTCATGAAAAGCAGGAAAGATCTCATTTAATATAGCCAGCTAATACTTTTAAAAGGAAAAGAAACCATGACTACAACACCCTAAAGGGATATAAAAGACATCACAGCTTCTTTTCTCTTATTTTTCATTACTTTGGCTGAAGTTCTCATAATGCAGTAGGAACCAATGTCCTTTGAAGTTATCTCACAGGGTAAGGACAGAGCAGTCTGGCACACCACACCTACACACCAACTTCAGTACTTCACTTTGCCACACCAAGACTTTTGTTTTATTTCACAGAAGTGGAAACCCAACCTAATTACAGTAACCAGAGGTCTCCAATCAGTTAGATTTCCCCTAATAGTTTCTAAACTGGCATGAGCTTTTTGGTTGTATTTTGGAAGTGTTTTCTGGAAGGCCAGGGCCAGGAAATGGCCGACAGCAGAGATGAGTGAGGGGAGAAAAGGGTACTAAAAAGGTACCTTAACTCATAGTGAAAAGAGTTAAAAATAAACATAGTTAAACTATTTTTAGTAATTATAGTAATTATAATTATTTTTAGTAATTATAATTAGAAGAGTTTAACTAACAGTTTGCATTGAAGGAGGAATCTTTTAATAGGGACAAAGTAACTTCACAAAAACAGATAGAAAAAACCAACAGTTTAAATAATGCAATGGAAATACTTACTGCTACTGAAAAAATACTGAGCTAGGGATTAAATCCATTGGGAAAAAAAGGGAAAACGACATAACTAGAATAGCATTCGATACATACACTAACAAATACCACATCACACACACATTCTCACTTAAAGGCACCTTCACATATGAGATAAAACAAAGTTACATATCCATTTCAATATTTAGTTAAAAAAAAAATAGGCACAGGTAAGAAGCTAAAATCTGGAATTTGTCTACATCTGAGGTAGACAGACACTGACAATTAAGTAGTAGGTAACACGTCTCTAAGGACATTATGGTTAATTTTATTCTTTCCCCTTGATTAGGAGTAACTCCTAGAAACAAGGCACTAAATAAAGTAACCTTGCAGGCTATCAGGACTGTTTCTCCAAACCACAGCTCAAGTCAACATGAGTTATAAAAGCTAAACAATAGCAGAAGAATAATCTCATGGTATTCCTGTCAACAGTGGTGTTTAAACACTGAAACTTACATATGAACTTGCTTTACAGTGAGCTTTATTTGCACTGCAAATGTCTCGGCCCAGGAGTTCAGAGCATCTGATAGAAAACTTGGATAATCAAAATGAAGTGGTCAAAACAATCCTAACACCAAACCAAACAAAGAAGTTCATTTGCTGGTTACCTCAACAGGACTGGCAAGCAAGTGGCTTTTTTCCCCCCAAATCACAAAAGATGTTTTGATAACAGAAACTAGGTTCTCTAGCTATTGGTATCAAATTTACAGGAAGTCTGGTGCCTACCAATATTCACTTTTCTAAACTTTGTTTTATGCCAAATTCTTTGAATTAACCCCAGAAAGGTAGTGGGTTTAGGCTAAAACAGCCACAGAGCATTTCAGGTCTCTTTGTCAGAGTTACAGCATTTCCATTTCCTAATCAATCTCCACCATTAAGGTAGATAAGAGAGCTAGTATTTTCAGGTGCCGTATTTTGCGAATTTTTCACTCTGCACTCAAAGTTTGAAAATGCTTAGTGAAAGAAATTTAACAGTCTACTCATGTCTTAAGAACTTTGCTTTATTTACTTTTCACGAAGAAGCTATAGGGACAAAAGTATTGACATAAAACCAAAATATACACATGCACACAGAAAGCCTGCAAATACAAGGAAAGTTTCCAACAGACCTACAAGTAGAGTCTTCATACATTTGGTATACTCGTGGAATTCTAATGTTTCTTACCTGAAATCTTAATCTGATTGTGTTTTCATACCATTACACTCTTACTAATTTCATTACATGAATAATGTAAGTAGCTACTAATACCAGAATTCCACTATGCTGTAAGACAAAAATGGTCCTGAACAGCTGGCAGTTTCTGTACATTGGCTTATCGTTAGCATCAGTATCTCCAAAAGCATAATTAGACATTGCCTTGCACCTTCCTGAAGTCCTACAACTTTATAAGGGCTTTGCCAGGGACTTCACCCAGCACATGTGCACTGTAGGGAGTGGGGCAGAAGAGCCTGGTGTTTTGTCAATACACATCACTGCTCTTTGAGGTTTAAACCAGGTGGCATTTACATAACATCTATGCATGAACAGTGAACAAGGGGAGATATGTTCTGAAAGTGGCTGTGAATATATTTTTGTGTAAGATAACTCTGGGACATCCAATCTGTAGAGTACAACACCATCCTATCCTACAGCAATCTGCAAATAAATATGCCAATAGTGCTAGCCTAAGATAACAGAATTGTTAGGGTTGGAAGGGACCTCTGGAAATTATCCAGGCCAATGCCCTGGCCAAGGCAGGGTCACCTGGAGCAGCAGAGCTGCTCTCCAGCAGGTCAGACCCCAGCCTGTGCTGGTGCTTGGGGTTATTCCTCCCCAGGTGCAGGGCCCTACAGTTGCCCTTTTTGAACCCTGTTAAATTTCTCCCTGCCAAACTCTTTCTTCTACCAAGATCCTGCTGAATGGCAGCACAGCCTTCAGGTGGATCAGCCAGTCCCCACAGTTCCATAACAGCAGCAAACTTTCCAAGGGTGCATTCTATCCCTTCATCCAGGTTGTTGATAAACAGGTTTAATAAGGCTGGACGCAGTATTAATCCCTGGGGAATACCATGGACTATAGGCCCCTAACTAGATTCTTCTCCACTGATGACAACCCTCTGAGCTCTGCTGTTCAGCCAGTTCTTGATGCACTTCAGGGTCCATTCACTCAAGCCACATTTCCATGAGCTTACCTATGAGGATGTTATGGGAGACGTTGTCAAGAGGAGATAGAAAACATCCACTGCTCCCTGTTCATCAGCCCATTCTGCCAGCCCATCATGGAAGGCTCTCAGACTGGGCAGGCATGATTTCCTAGTGGTGAATCCATGCTGATGGTTATGGTGATTCCTCTTGCATCCCTCTAGGCAATCTGGATAGTTTATTGCCTCTCTGAGGTGCCTGCATACAAACACACCCTGGGGAATATAAAAGAAGAACTAGTAACCTCTGTGTGGCCATGGAGAAATAATTTCATTGGAATTACTGAGACAGTGGGATCACTCACATGACCAGAATGCTGTTATGGAAGGCTGTGTACTTGTCATGGGTTACAGTACAAAATGTAATCAAAAGTGTGTTATTCTATCACCATCTGCTGGAACTGGAATGAGAGGAAGTGATGCAATCTTGTGTTGATAAGCCAGCTGATAAGAAATCAGCAGGACAATTTCCTTATTTCTCCCACGACCCATCCTCCCTCTAGGGAGGGGTTTTCTGCTGATGGGCCATTGAGTCCACTGATAAGCTTACATCATCCCATTGGAAAATGCTCCATCCAAGGGGAGAAGCTGATGGGCCATTGAGTCCACTGATAAGCTTATC
>VWYI01043079.1:74043-86797 GCA_013399455.1 Anthoscopus minutus
TGACTTGGAGTTGCTCACTGGTTTTGTTCTCAAACCAGGACAGTACTTTTTAGAAAGAACAGGTCAGAGAGGTGAAGGGGAGGAGTTGCTCTTTATGTAAGAGTGCAACTAGAATGTCTCAAGCCCTACCCAGGGACAGACAAACAAGTTGAGAGCTTATGGGTGAGAATTAAGGGTCATGCTAAAATGGTGACTGTTTTTGGTGTTTAGAATCGGCCATCTGATCAGAAGGCAGTCAACAAGATTTTCTTTTTTAAATCTGTGCCTGATTGGAAGAAGAAAATGTGAGGAAAATAGCAATTACACCTTCAGGGAATAATGCTACAGAGACACAAAGAAGGATGAAGCAGGGTAATTAATAAATTAGTTGGTATTTAGATTGACCTCTACACACTAGAAGAGACAGAGTCCAGAAAAGGGAGGGGGAACTCCAAATGAAAAAAAAAAAAAAGGTACCTGATCACATATGTAGAGAATGTCACCCGAGTAATTCTTTGAAGAGTACAAACTTCAGGTTTCATATGCTTTTCTAATCCCAGTGTCTGACTTCACAACTTTACTGATATATTTTACTGGAAATACCTGTGTGAACCAGCTATGTGACTGGAAATGTGCATAATAACAAGAGAATAAGAGGGAACTTAAATTTTCCTCTTTTGCAGTACTAGTTCTTGAGACAATCCAGTTTAATCAGTTTTTCAACTTGACTGCACTTCACATTCACAGACATTTTTACTGATGAGCATAACAATATTGAGCAATAGAGTAATACCTCCATTCAGAATCTACTGTGAAACAATGAAAGAGTTTCTAATTAAATTATGTATATTTCCTGCTTTTTCCTCCATCCAACTTCTTTGGTTTTACAATAAGACAACAGCCATTTATCAAATGCCAAGAAATTATCTTTGTGAATCCATGGAGAAAGTAATAACTAAGACTTCAGATCCTAATACAGTAAGCCACAGTCTTGGGAGAAGTGGATGTGAAGCTGAAACACATCAAGAAGAAGATGAATTAAACCTAGTCTTCTACCACTCTATTCCCAGAATGTAACCACTGAAATACTGGTGGAAAGAAACTGTTCCATTTTATGTAGCTGAAATGCCCTAAGAACAGTTACATGACCAGGAAAGAGATAAAAAACTTCTGGTGCAATTCCAAGAAAACTGAGATGTCGTTATTGGTTCTTTTAGTATTAATATCTTTGGCTCCTACAGATATAGGCACCTTCAGGATTAGGCAACAACTCAATAAGGATTTTGAGAATCTAACTGTTTGGTTTAGTCACCCAAATCTCACAGCAGCATCTAAGGCCTTTTGTAGATCTAGGCCTCGGTCCAACAGCATCTATTGCTAGAAAACAGAGCAATGTCCATTGTTAGAAAAACAGTGAGGACAGTTATCAAAAAGAAAAGATGCTTTTTTTTACAATATACAAGATGTAAAGAAAAACAAATGTATTTTTCAATCAGGTAAATAGAGATTAATCACAATCTTTAGATGAACAGTAGTGTATAACTTGCTCTTTCCTCATGCCAACTAAAACAAAACAGAGAACTCCTCCAATGAGTTTCGCAATCAACTTAACATAATAGTCCTTCTTCACATTAGCAAAATTCTTACAGCTTCTGTTAAAACTAGTTTGTTGTTTCTTCAATTTTGTGTGAGTCAGGAACACAAAATATCAGTCTCTAAATAACTCTCAGAAACTATTAAAAACAAAGAAAGTGCAGAGAGCAGAACACTCATAAAACAACAGACAGAACAAACAGGTAGAATTATTTTTTGCATGAGTTAAGCTAGATGGAAAGTTCTTAAAACTTAGTCATATAGTTTGGAGGCATTCCCCTTAAATCAATTTTTAGTGAAATGGAGAAGAAACAGAGAAGCACCTAAATATGGCAACAGAAAGCTACCATTGTATTTATCCTATATTTCTTTTGTTCTTTTTCAGAAGAGTCCTCCACCCTTCTCCTGTTTACCAGTATTTGAGCAGTTAAAAGCTGTATGGAAATTTAATATAGATAGAGGTCCAAAGAGACGATGAGTATTATGGATAACCCTCTTTCTAGCTCTTATGGATATTTTATCTTGTTCCCTTTTACCTGAGTTCCCCAGCCTCCAAGACCCAAATGACTAAATAGCCATTTCCAGTGCATTTGAAAAAGTATTCATTAGAGCTCACACAAAACAATTTCTTTGCAGGGATTAATAACATGGGATCTAAAAAATCTTCAGCATTCATCCACATTTTGAAAAATAACATTTGAAAATATGTTGTGTTCATGTGCTAGAAAAACCCTTGCATTCTTTTACATAAGCAGGAACACTTCAAAAAGTCTGAGATGGGACATTGTAAAGAGACCCTAGAGATATGCCCCCTAAAACTAAATAAGCCTGTCACAACACGGGACACCAACCAAGAAAGCTGAAGTCCAGTGGTATGTATCCTTTCACTTGCTTCTGTCTCATTGGGCAGAGGATACAAAAGGCGTGGAGTCTTTCTTGTCCTCCTCTGAATGACAGAAATACTCTTCCAACAAATCTACTAAAATACTTTTTACAGATATTTCTTTAGATTCCTATTATTTCTGAAAAATTTTTTCCACTGCTTCAAAGTCATCAATTGTCTCAAAAAGATTTGCAATTTCAAGATAGAACTGTTCCTTGGGAAATAAATAGCTTCTGTATATGCCCCTGTATTTTTCTTCTCAAGAAATACATTTATTGCATAAATAGAGATGGAGAACCACAGACTCTTTCAATGAACACCACACCAAAGCCAAAAAATCTCCTCTATTTTTAAATATTTTGGAAAATCACTTCTTTAAGATGCTCTTTTTCAAAACCTTGTGCAGTATTTCTGTCCTAAAGATCTTTCTTCAGTTTTAACAGGCTTTATATAAAGCAGAAAAAATTTAACACTAGGTTAGTCAAATGGCATAAATTGTTTAAATAAAATCTTTCAGGAAATTGTTTTTAAACAATTGTGCTAGCTGATAAACTTCATGGACTTTGCACTGTTTCACAGAACTCCCCTTCTGCAAACTACATGGTATTCTTTCTCTGATGTTAAAATCATCTTTCATTTGAAAAAAAAGAAACAAAAAACAAACCAACAAAAAACCAAAAAGCCCAAACCAAACAAATTTTTTTTCTGGAAATGTTGGACATATATACTTGTGAACACATTCCTGATATTTGCCCCTAGGTACTTGCCAAGTCTCTTAAAGTCAAAAAGTCTCTTTTGCTCTTTCAGGAATCTGCAGAGAGTAGGCATTTGTCATGTCTTTTAACTCTCCACCTCCACTGAACTGTCATGCTGGAAAAGAAAATATATTGAAAGATGCATCTGTGCAAGTTAACTTTAAAACAACTTCGAAGCCCACAGTTATGAATATGGAAAATAGATTTCTCTGTAAAGAAAACCTACAAGTTAGATAATCAAGCTTTACCCTCAGGGGTTCAGGCTGGTGTCACTAAGGGCTTTTAACACAGCACACATAAAATCAGCCTGCAAAAATAACAGAGATTTAAACCATACACCATAGTGTGACTCTTTCCACTTTGCCCAGCAGCATGTTCAGGGTGGTACTCCAGAGTCCAGCACAGTGCAGAAATAGTCAAACCAGCTTTAAATTCACTGATTCAGGCATCCAAATCGTACTAGGCTCAGCAGCACTGTGCTTGGCAAAATCTAATTTACATAGGTAGGAAGAAGGCAGCCAAAGGCCATTTTTATAGTTCCAGATTCTTCCCCTTCTATCCCTGTCATCATTTATTGCCTTTTTTAAAGACACATCAGTACAACTAGGAGGTGTTTTCTTATCCATCCATTGGAGAGATGGAAAAAACACTGCTGAAGTCTGGGGACAACAGCTTTTAGTTTTTCAATATCTTAAATTTGAAGCTGACTCAGGGGGAAGTAAATCAGCATCTGCAGCTGGTGAGAAAATGAGCCTAGCGTGATTCTTTCAGAGAATGATCCTATGCTGAACTCTGCAGAGCACGCAGGTTTCCTCCTGAACGCAGGCAGTGTAGCTGTAGGCTGTTTCACCACGGGGAAAGTAGAGGCCAGCCCACCATGACAGAAATGAGAAGCTTTTTGGAAAGAATAAAAGCCAAAGAGTATTGGAAGCTGTAAAATGGGTTGAGATTATAAAATCCAAGCATTGCTGCTGTCTTTGCAAATTCACCCAGCAAATGTGACCTGGGCACATTTTGGTTGTGACTTACCTTTCCTTTGCAATGAAACCAGATGCCATTTCTTCACTGAACAAAGTAATTTTAACAGAAAATAAAAGAAAAAATAGCAAAATAGTTCTTTGTTTCCCTCCCACACCACTCAATTTGCCATCTGACTATGTGTTTTAAATGTTTAGAAGCATGAAACAGTAAATGTCAGGAATCAGGCTTTTCATATGTTTATACTGGAGGCAAATCCCAGTGCTTCCAATAGACATTTTTATTTACCTCATTCTTACTGATTAAATCATCCAGATTGCTATTTTATTTCAAACAGTTTAAGCATGCTTTCAAAAGGATCATTATAAACTTTAAAGATATGCATGTACCAGTTTTTCATAAATAATTGGAAGACTGATTTCAGTTTTAGGGTAAAATCCGCAAGAAATAGATGACTCACAATAAACTCAGAATTAATAATACTGATTCCTAAAATATCTGAATAGCATGAATGTGATAACTGTGTGTTAGCTGAACTGTATACCTCATGGTTTTTCAGCAAGTCACCACCTTTAATGTGCAGATATAGGCAGAACAAGCATCCTGATGAAATGGTGTTGTTATGAAGTTGGTGAGGAGTAATTATTTAGATGGAGAAATAATTCTTCTATTTACATTTATTGTGTCCAGACCAAAAGGCCTTAAATTATGTCTGGACCATGCATCACCATATAAATACCAATAACATCACTGCCTTCAGTTCTCTGTCTGCAAAATGCAATACTTATGGCCTGATACAAGTTATAGTTTATAACAGGGGTGAAAGTTTACCTGCAAAATGGTTGTAACGCATTTTTTCTGTATCTACTATAAAAAAGTCTTCCCTGTGAGGAAGGTGCTCCTACATTTCTGTGGGAAAAAAAATATCTCTCACTTTAAGAACCCAAACTACAGTACCTAACACACAATCCCTCTTGTGTTTCTGACAAGAAACAAATTTCCTGTTGATTGTTTCAACCAAATAACTTGTTTTCTAAGATTTCAGTGAACTCAGAGATGGAGTTTGCCCGTGGCTGTCCATGGGTAAGGACTATAAAACTAACAGTTTTAACCCCCAGACCTGTCAAACAGGGAGATGAGCAGCAATTCACAGGGATGAAATGAAGAGTCACACACACTTTCTGCCATCTCATGAGCCCACACATTAGAAACACACTTCAAACAGGTGAATGGTACCACTGCTGACATATAAGACATGGCATTGCAGAACAGGAGAGAAGACCCCATTCCACATGCTCCAAGCACCCTCTGCTCACTGGCATATCTACTCCTGCTCATGGAACCCCAGCAAAGATTAAACAGGAGATAAGTTGTGTGTGCACCCTCCAAACATAGACAATGCTATGCCCTATGGCAAGCACTGCTTCCAAATCAAAGAACATTTGTTCTGTGCTCCACTCGATGTCAGAACATGCAGTGTTCTGTTTCTTCAGTCCAGCTCACTCAGCCTTAAGCAGAGAGTTAAGGGCTTAGGACTAAGCAAGTTATTTACATGAAGGGGTAGGGTGTGGGTCAGGTTCAACAAGAGGCATTAGAATATGCAGTACAAGACTACCACAAGATTGAATAAATCCAAATATTACCATATTTTCTGGGAAGAAAATAAACACCAAGCAAGAGAAAAAGTGTTCAGAAATCAGAGACGTGTCTGACCTGAGTTGTACATACCACAGTGTTGTTGCTCAGGTTGACATTCCCACTGAATCACTGGCCAGAACAACACTGCTGCTGGGTTCGGTCGCCGCACTACGAACCCAACTGTTAAATACTGGGAACTCAAACAATAACCTTTCTAACACACTGAGATAGTTTTATTCCCACCCAACTTTCCTACCTGCCCTTTCACTTTATTATTTAAGTATCTATTACCATGGGTTTGTACAGCAATTTAATCATACAAGGCCTGATTTTGTGGGGTGCTGAATACCTCCAGCTAGCACCACACATCACCAGAGGAATGTTTTGTCTTTGGCTGCATTTTCAGCCTGGCTGTTTCCCCTGTCTTTTCCACATAGTGGTGCTACATGATCCATGTAAAGGGTACTGTCAGTGTGCTTTGCAAGCCTGATACACAGAACTTCTGAAGCATTTAATTTAGAAAGATGATTATTTTAAGAAGCAATTAAGCATGTTTCCAAGCTTACAAGCAGAGTATTTTCACTGACTTCAGGGAAACTATTCATGTGTTTGATTTTGTTAATTAAGGCAAATCTATTGAACTACGGCACGTTGTTCGCACAGCAGCAAATGGGTGTAATGCAGATCAAGAATTGCTGGGGAAGGGCACCTATCCATTCTAATCCTGCCAGTTAGATGCCAACACTAGTAATGGATGCCTGGAACGGCATAAAGGCATTCCAGACACTCCAGCCAGCGAGTCAGGGCCTGACTCGGATCCCTATCCACAAATGCTCATAGTAAGGAGAACAAATAGGACAGGAGGAACAAGAGATGTGCATGGATAATACCACTGGCATCATGGAGACATCGTGGGATGGCTCCTTGTTGCGGCATGCAACAGCCTTGAGAGCAATCTGCACTTTTGGGGCCCGGAGCACACTGCTAAAAAAGGCTGGCAGCTTGACAAAGGGAAGGGTTCTCATTTGGGTATCCAAAGGCTATTTATCAGGAGCAGGAACAGGGGTCCAGGTATGTGAACAGCTTCAAATGGGTTCAGGGACAAGAACAGAGAACTGTGTGGACAGCACAGGGTTAAATATGGGACAGAAGGTGTGGGTCTGAGAGTCAAGGGCTAGTAGAGATAGGGTAAAGTGGTGTGGAGGCAGGGTTAGGGACAGGAACAACCAGGGACAGAGCATTGTGGCAAACTGGGGCCAATGGGGATTGAGGGAAGGGAGAACATTCTAGAGAACTTACAAATAAGATGAACAGGGGCTGAACAGGGGTGGTCCTAACTGTGTGAACCAATAGAACTTAAAATATTAACATGTGCCTGCACAGACTTATGGGACTGAGGCTCTTCTCAACCTGACCTAGAGGTGCCTCTCTTCATTTGTTTCTACCTCTACAGGAGAAAGGCATCCCAGCCCCTCTGGCAGACCTTCAAGCCTCCACAGCTCCTAACACTGAAGCACTGGAATGAGAGGTTTCAGCCTCTATGTCAATAATCAGCTGGAGTGTACAGAACTCTGTGTGGGGAATTATGAGGGGCCAGCCCAGAGCTTGTGAGTGAAGTCTGAGAGGAGGGGAGGGCAGGAACAAGAGTTGTTAGGGCGGGGAACTGCTACAGGCCACCCAGTTGGGAGGATGGTGAGGATGAAGCCCTCTGCAGACAGTAGGAGTGTCTTCATGCTTTTAAGCCCTGATCCTCATAAGGGTCTTCAACCACCCTGGCACCTGTTGGAGGGACTACACAGCAATGAACAGGAAACTTAGGAGGTTCTTTGAATGTGTCAACCACAACTTTGTTACACAAGGGATTGAGGAACCAGGAAGGAGAAGTGCCATGCTGGACCCTGTGCTCGCCAGCAGGGATGAGCCAGTGGGGGATGCAGTTCTCCAAGGCAGCCTTGGCCACAGTGTCCATGAGACAGCAGAGTTGAAATCCTCAGGGCAGTGAGGAGAACACACTGACATCTCACTCCCTGGAAATGAGGAGTGAAGACTTTGGCCTCCTTAAGGATCTTCATGGTACAGTCCCATGGCATAGAGCCTTAGATGGCAGAGGAGCCCAAGAATGCTGGCTGATTTTCAAGAATCACCTTTTCCAAGCTTGAGATCAATGCTTCCTGACAAGGACAAAATTGGCAAGAATGCCAGGAAGCCTCCATGGATGCATAACAAATTGCTGAGCAACGTCAGAATGAAAAGAAGCAGCTTTCATTAGCTGGAAATGAAGACACACAGCCTATGAAGAAGATAGGACAATTTTTTGGGAAGCTAGGGGTAACATTTGTTCAGTATCTTTGCCAGTGGCATGGACAGTGGGATCAAAGGCACCTTTCACAAATTCACTGATGTTACCAAGCTCTGTGGTGTGGTCAATACACTGGAGGGAAAGGATGCCAGCCAGAGGGACCTGGACAGACTTAAGAGGTGGATCTGTGCCAACCTCATGAAGTCCGGCAAGGCCAAGTGCAAGGTCCTGCACCTGGGTCAGGGCAATCCCAGGCACAGCTGCAGGCTGGGAGGAGAAGTGACTGAAGGCAGCCCTGGGGAGAAAGCCTTGGGGGTGACAGTTGAGGAAAACTGCACCATGAGCCAGCATTGAGTGCTCACAGTACAGAAAACCAAATGTATCCTAGGATGCATCCAAAGGAGCGTGGTCAGCAGGTCGAGGGAAGTTATTCTCACCCTCTGCTCTAGTGAAACCCCACCCAGAGTCCAGTTCTGGCATCCCCAACATAAGGACATGGAAATGTTGGAATAAGTCCAGAAAAGGCCACAAAGTTTGTAAGAGAACTGGAACCCTAACAAAGGTGGGCTGAGAAGGTTGGGACTGTTCAATCTGTAGAAGATTGTGTGGAGGCTTCATGGGAACCTTTCAGTATCTGAAGGAGGGCCACAGGGAAGCTGGAGAGGGATATTTTTTCAGGAACTGTAACATAGGGACAGTTAGGAAGTAAGGGATAGGACAGGAGGTAAGTGGTGCAGATTTAAAGAGGGGAAATTTAAGATCGATGTTAAGAAGAAATTCTTCCCTGTGAGGGGGGTGAGACACCACAATAGGTGGCCAAGGAGGTTATAAACAATAAACCCTGTGGAAAAAGCTTTAAACAACCTGATCTAGTGGGAGGTGCCCCTGCCCATGGCAGGGGAGGTTTGGACTACATGATCTCCAAGGTCCATTCCAACCCCTGACCACCCTATGAGTCTAAGATTCTGTAAGTCTCTTGAATTAATCACCTGAAACACAACTACCTGTACAGAGAACTATTACAGATCTTTAAAACCTTTGTGCATTTTAGATTTTTCAAGGACAAAAGTCACTCCATTAAGTCTATCAATAACATAAAATAATATACATGTAATATTCTGAATCTATTTTTAATAAAGAAATGTCATGCTTCCCAAATTTTAACACTTCCATTATACAGCTGCCAAATTTCATTAGCTTTCTATTTCCAGTCAAGCATAAAAAGGAGGTCCCAGTCTCCAGTTTTGTGCAAGCATATTTTGCACTGACTTTGTGCACAAGAATTTCATACAAGAGGATGACTTCCTAAGATCTCATCAAAAAGCTGTAAAATTATTAGCTGGACACACATGCTAAAACCTATGAATGTGAACAGTGTTTGCACCTAGTTCTTTCTCCTCCTGACAACATGAAGAACCAAAACTGAAAATTAGTAAAATCACTGTTGGGAGATTGTCTGTACATTGGAGTGTTCTGGTCTCAGATTCAGGGAAATGTCAAGCTACTCTTTAATTAAAATAAATTAATTGAGTTTTTCTAGCCTGTATGAAATACCAAATGCCCATATGAGTATTTGAGTGATAACTAAATGCAATGTCTGAAATCTTAAAAAAAAATAAGAAAAGGTAAAAATCTTCCAGATGAATTTCTGAAATGGACATTTATTTTCCTGGCTACAGTTAAGAAAACAAACTTAACATTTACCAAGTCACTGACAAAATACAGCTTAGCACAGAATCAGATTTTCCATGAATATTTGTGATCAGTGATTGATGGTTTATGTTATTACTATAGGCAGTGGCTAAATATTTGAAAAAATAAACCTTATGAAGAAATAACGTAGAATATTTGTCTCTAGTGTGAAGAAGTTATGAATATTCAGATGCAAGTGGTCTGTATGTGGAATGAGTGTATCATGTCAATGGGATTTAAATGTTTTAAATGAGTGGTTGTGTACAATATCTGAAAACTATCTAAAATTGTTGCAGAGCAGAATGAGTTAAACTAGATGAACAGTAAGCTCAAATTGATAAAGATTGTACAGCAAGAGCTGTGAGAAAAAGTTATGAAAAAACCTGGAGAAACTGAGAAAGATTACATAAAGAACTGCAAAAACTGTGTCTCCTTTCCAAAGAACAAAACTTACTGTGATAAATAATTGAAAACCAAAAAGTATACATTATGGCCTGTTATGTACTAAATCACACATAGACATTGCTGTGCAGAAGCTAAAATATAAATGTCTGTGCCTTTTGTCAATAAATGTTCTTGCAGCATCACACTGCTTAGTCCATTTCAATCACTATTATAAAGCAATTATTGACCTTCAAAACCAAACTACTCAAAATGTACAGGTTGTATAAAGATTGGAAATAATAAAATGGCATTGCAAGCATAGGCAGGAAATACTTTAATGCACTTTCAAAAGACAGACAGAAAACAAAATGTTATTACCTACTGTGAGTTGTATGCAGAAAGAAGTGTAAAAATAGTGCATATTTTTGCTAAACTACATACTCTTTCCAAAATTGGACTCTACATAAAGTTACTTCATTTCAAAAATTATAGAAAAAATTCCACTAGATTGAACTTTAGTCTTCAACATAATAGGTCAAGATATTTTAGTAAGAATTAAACCTTCTCTGAAAGACATAAACTCATGAAAATTACTGTAATTTTTCTCCACGATTAAATGAATATCACAATCAGAAAAGGCAGAATTGTGCATTTTTTACTATGTAGACAAGGAAGAAGATGCAATTTTCCCTGCTGAATGAAGTACATCAGAAATGTGCTCAACTACAGGTTCAACAGTCTTGAGTAAACTCACTGGTCTTGAATTACATGTATCTTTAGAAGTGTTTCAGGGTTGACACTGAAAGTTAACAAGAATTTTAAAGTTTTATTTCCTTTTTCTATTTATTAACAAATAATAATTATAAAGTCATACTTTATTAATTTCAAATTAAATTTCTTTCCACAAACATTCAGAAAATGGTAATGTATGCCAGTACAATTGCTTTCAGGTATCTTGAAAAATTACTCAGAAGAAAAAGAGTAACGTGCAGGAGAAAACTCCAAAAGAGACTGGTATTTGCAGGCCTTAAAAGAAAGCAAGGTAATAAACACGGAGCTCTTAAACAAATACTCATATCTGAGACTACTCAGCCCCTAATTTCCCTGGAGCAGAACCAAACCCTGCTCAGAACTCAAACCTGGTTTGGGCCCAAATGACACCTTTCAAACCCCACCTTTTCCTCTCTAGGTAACTTCAACAGTGGGATAAGACTGATTTACAGAATTACTGCCAGTCTCAGCATCTTCAAAACTTTCAATTCCGTGGCATCCATTTGTATAAAGTGTATATCTGTAACAAACTGCTGTTTCACTGCCAACCCCTCATCTTTCAGGACCCTTTACCTAAATTTCACTTCTGAACTGAAGGTAAGAAGTCCATTTTTTCCAATCTAGTAACCTGATCCAATCTTTGCGAGGAAGTTGCTTTGTGATCCATGTTAAATTACTGCTGCTTTCAAAAGAAAATACTGTGTAGAACTGAAAAATCTACATTTTAATCTACAAAAGAGTTTGAAATAACATTGTTGGTCCATCTGCGGGATTTTTTAATGTATATATTTCTGTCTGATTTTTTTTACAAAACTAGGCTTCACTAAAATAGGCCCTTTTTTAAAGATATATTGAAAATTCCTGTGAAACAATAAATCATCCTCTCCCAAAAGGTTTCAGCTATAATCAGCATTGTGGAAGGAGCTAGTGTCTCAAGACTGTTGAAAGGCATGCCGGTTATTAAAAGGCCATTCAGTTTTAAATCATTTCCATAATGGATGGGTTTCAGAAGAGGCTGTAAATTATTTTGATAGCCTCTATCTCCCATTTCTAGCCACTCCACTCTCACTTTCCTAGTAAACAGGGAAAGCAGGAAACCTGCTCAATCTAATCTTTTTCTTTGCAAACTATTATACCATAGTTCAGAACCCCAAGAAGGTGATTTCAAAACTTTCAGCTGTTCAGGAACCCAGACTAACCCACTGAAATCTACTGACCTCACATATGGAAAATAACCAAGTAGGAACTAAAATGAACATCCTCTTTGAACTTCCTCTTACATTTCAGACTTAAGAAAAATGCTGTAAAGAAAAAACATTCTTTCCTATAAACATTAAGCTTTACAATACCATTTGCTTTCCATTCTCAAATTAATCTGGAGCCTATATTTTGTTATGATTATAAATTGTCTGCAGTAATAACACCTTCCCCCCTTCTAAAATGTAGAAGGCAAGGCATATCCAGGATCATGATGTTTGGAGGTGTTTTAAATCACTTAGGAAGTTTGCAGAAATTGGACTCCTACAACTGCTTTTGATGCCTTAGGATTTTAGCTTGTATATTTTCCATATATTTGTAAATTGTAATTCTTTAGTGTATAGCTCTAAACTCCATATACAGTGCCAGTTAATGTCTTCACATTTTGGTCAGACAAAACAATTCCTCCCTAGGCCTGGAAATCAAGGACGCCTTACAGTCTCAGGCCCCAAGAAGTGTAAACAAAAGTGAGCTGTGGGGGAGAAAACTTAGGTTAAAATTACTTTATTACCTGAAGCTGTAATT
>VWYI01043081.1:4452-162593 GCA_013399455.1 Anthoscopus minutus
AAAGGAAAGGAAAGGAAAGGAAAGGAAAGGAAAGGAAGCCCTGCTGCCAAGCACGACTGCTCCATGGCAGCCGCTGTGAGACAGACTCAGGTCAGGGAGGGGTGGCAGAGTTAATGTGAGGAGAGTTACACCACTTCTGATGATCACAATAGCAAATTTTTAATTATCAGGATAGTCTAATGCCCTGATAAACCTGAATTCACTAGCCCATGGGAGCTTGTGCTGCCTAGAATCAGTAAGCAGTAATTCCTTGATCTGAGTGGAAATGTACCAGGAATTATCGTGGCTGTCACTGCAAGTTTATAAAGCATTTTACAAAGACGTAACAAGACATACTCCCTTACTCAAAGATCTTATAATCTGATATGAGATAAAAAAAAGACAAGACAAGAGGCAACAGTTCAGGAGAGATCACTGATTATAAATAAAGGCTAGAAATAATTGTCTGAAGAAATGTTTCAGCGAGGAATTCAAAGGAAGAGAGAGGGTGCCTGCATATGAGATCAGAAGGATCGTTCTAGGCACACAGAGCTGAAAATCAAGAGAATATGATTATGAGACTGGAAAGAGCAGAGGGACAAGAGGCAGGAGAGAATATGATAGTGCTGAGCTACTAGAAACAAAATTATGCACAGCTCTACAGTCACTCCTAAGTGTAGCTCTGATGGATGTTGGCAAAGTATCCACAGCAGCAAGTCCAAAGAGCAGAAATGAGGACAGTTTAATTTAGAGGAGTTGCCATGATGAAGTAAGTGATAGATGATTCAAACATATAGATGAGGGCATAGTGGTTTTATTTTATTTTATTTTTTTAATATTTTGCAGAAATGGCTGTAATTTCATTAACAGCTCTGGTCAGCCCACACACAGAGTTTCCTAGAAATAAAAGCTCTGATATAAACATGTTGCCAGTTGCACTTGCTGTGCCAGAAAAAAAAATACACTAAAGAGGAAACCTCCTTTCTGTTCCCTGTCAGATCCATCTATCCACTAGAATAAAGGAGAAGTTTAATGAGTTCTTAACCCCTCCAGTGTTAAGAAGCTAAAGGTCCACCACCAAGCTATGACAGTAATCTCCATGTTGTGAGGGACCTTTATTCTCTCATCCAAGATAGACAAATAAATCCAAAGGTGAACTGAAGCCATTATCTACTGGCAACAGAACAACTTCAGAAATTTGCCCAAATTAACTGGTCTTTCAGCACAGAAGCTCCATAGGATAATGTACAGTTGGTATCTGCAGGAGATCTGATATAAATGGAGCTGCTCTTCACCTTCATCGACCAATACAAAGGGAAAGGTCAAGGCTGGTTTCCTGATATGCCTGGAATGTCACAAGCTTTTTTCATGCAGGCATTTTCTGTCAAATATTTCCAGTGGTTTTGTAGGAATTAAAAAAAATGAATTTAATATCCCCCTATATTGTGTATGAACAGAACCATGTCCAGGTAGAGCAGCATTTGTGGTAGGGCTCTGTAGGTAAATGGAGAAAAAATTTAGTGCAAAGTGATACATGAGCAGAAGTATTACTGAGGATGTCTTTGGCTTATGTGACACTGAACAAATTCCAACTACAGCAGGCAGAGACCTACTGCTCTTCTTGAAGTGGCTGAAGAGAAATACTCTTTTCTGCAAACATGTAGTCATTCTGCAGTGATTATTTCAATCTACCTTGCTCCCTAGCAAAAATTAAAAGGCAAACATGAACCCTGCCTGTGACTAGGAGATTTATTTTATCAAGAGTTACTATTTACCAGAGGCAAGGTTCACATTTCTATTTTTTTCACATTACGTGCAACATTAAATATTATTCTTACATACTGTCTGGCTATGCATAATTTACAGCACTTGAATTCCCATCCTTCTCCTGAAGGAGAACGCCAAGTCCTCTCCCCCCGTGGATGTTTTACAAGGTGGAATATTTGCATTCTTTAGCAGACTTACTGAATTGTTGTAGGGTGATTCTGAATCCTCATCAGCAAAGTTTATCTTGAAGTGTCAAAATAATGACTTCCTTTAGTTTTGATCAGCAGAGTTCCCTCACTTTTGATCATTGCAAAGACTGAACATGGCACACACAGCGAAAGGATTCTGGGAACTATTAGCAGCTAAGCTTCTTCGGATTAACAGATTTCAAAAAATTACCTCCTTATCTTTTGATCAGAAATGAAGAGTTGTTGAAAGGTAACAACTGTTACACTCTCTCCTATTTGGCAAAGGAGTTGTCTTGTTGTGTGGCAAAGCAGCATGTTAGAAAACAACTAGTCAAAACTGTTACATGGATTCAGGGCCTGACAGCATTTCTGTTCATTTCTCATCCATGACCTTGTCTGGAGGAAAAAAACATGGTATATTCCTGATAATGTTTACCCAAGAGGTAAGAAACATTTCCAGCAATAGAATGTAAAGTGTGTAAAATGTCAGCTACACAGGCATTAAATTCCACTCTTCCCAGCATTAACGAGAAGCAGGTTCTGAAAGGAGCACATCTTCATTACTGCTTACAAGGCAAGAGGAAAATGTTGATAATTTCTTACTGCATTGACTCTCTGTTGGTAAAAACTCGCAGTGGAAGTAGGTGTGTGTAGGTAGGAATGAGAAATTATGGCTCAGGAAGGCTCCTACTCAAAGCATGAGTTGGCACAAAGGCAGCTGGAAATTTTCAGCTAAAACGAGTCCTGTAAAGGCACAGGGGAGCAAGAGCAAGAACAGGCTGGCCATGGCTGGAAGTCACATGGCCTGATGTGACTTCCAGCTACATGGAAAGTTTTAGTCTGGCTAAGATTAATGCTCATCTCACTCAAGTTTCAAACCAAGTCTTTAATTTCTAGGACAAGCTTTCTCCTTCATGTGAAAACAAACAAGACCCACATTAAGTGTGAAAAATCACACTTGTGCACACAGAACATTCAGATGTATTTACACAAAAGTATCTGTCCCTATCTTTATATGCAATTTATCACAAGCTTGAGAGGATATTTTAGGAGACAACAAAGCCTAATATGCAAGAGAAACCCAAGTTTACCCAAGGAATAGGTTTATTTAGTACTTCCACATTCCTGTCTCTCTCATTTCTAGACTGCATTGATTACAATTAACTCCCAGAAACAGAAGTGAAAGAGGAATGGAACAGTCTCTTCAAATATTCTCCCTTTGGGGCAGGTTTGTATGAATTCCCCAACCTTTCTCCTGACTCTTCAGAGTGACTACAAAGAACACAAGTGGTGTATTATATTAAGACACAGAGGATGCACAGCTATCTCCTGCTTCCCTGGTAAAATTACCCCCACCAGTTATTGCCCAGTGCTTGGCTGGGCTGTCCTACTCCAGCCCAGGTGGAATTCTCCTCACCTGGAATCGTGTTGCAGACAGAAAACCCAGAGGCAGGGGCTGAGGGGCCGGGGGGGCCCAGCTGTTCTCTGTGTGACAGATCTGGCTGTGTGCTCTGAGCTGGGTGTGACCCAGGGGGAGCTTCAAAAGGGATGGAGCCCCTCCAGCTGAGCTCTCTCCTGAACTTTCTGCATCTGTTTGCATCCAGAACTCACACTGATACTCAGGAGGACATGAATCCCTTCCAGTTAATGTAACATGTTAAATAAAATATATTTTATTTAATATAACATATTAAATAAAAAAATCAACGTTTTCCTGATTTCTGGTAAGAAAGAGTTTCCTTCAGACCATCTCTGAAATACCCAATACTCTCTTACAAAATCAGGTAAATACCCATTCCATACCAGTATTCAAAAAAATCCTGGCCCTGACAAAAATTTAAGAAAACCATTCTATTAAGAAAATAAACAGGAAGTTTTCAAGTCATACTCAAGTGTTCTGGAAGAACTGGTATAAATCAGCAGCTAAGTTTCTGGTTTAAAACTTTCAGCTTTCAGCTTTCAGCCCAATTCTTTCTTTATTCATTGTTTGTTTATTTCTTGGTCCAATTATGCCATGAAACACTGCTGACATCTTTTAAAAGATTTATTTTTTAAAGAAATTTTGAAAATTTTGAAATTACATTCCTATCTGAATATAAGCTGAATGGCTACAAGAGTGATGCTCTGTAGTCTGACTGACCAAGACACCTTTTCTCTTTTCCTGGTGTACCTATGAATGTCGAAAATGACTTTTCTTTGACTTACACCATCTCCATGAAAATTTTTGGCTTAAAATAAAAAATTAAACAACTTATCTTGGAATAAAACAAAAGAAAACAGATCCAAAAAACCAAACCGAACAACAACAACAAAAAATAGAAATAAAAAACCCCAAAACAACAACTAAAAATAAACAAACCACAAAACAAAAAACCCTGCAAAAACCAAAACACATAAGAATGCCAGGTTTAATGTAGGTTATCTTTTACAATGGATTTATTTCATTTCCAAAAATATTCTACCAGCTTACTGTCATTGTTGTTCCTTGGTTTTGGTTTGGATGTCTTTCCACTCTCCTGAAGTATCTATATTTATTTTGAGTGGATTATTTCCCAAGGATTTTTTTTGTCATTACTTCTGTATAAAGTGAACTTCAAGGTCTTCTGATGAAAAATCAAATCACAGTAAAAATGTTTCTGTACAATACATCCATAATAAATAAGCATTGATATTGTAAGCTTAAGAGAGAATTCATTAAGAATCAAATAACAAAAGAGAAAACTCAGAAAATAAAGTATTAAAAATTAATAGACTTATTGTACAGGAAAGGAGAGCAAAGAGAATAAAACAAGAGAGCTTACTGTAGGCAAGTATGTTTAATGTTTATTTAAGTAAAAACAAAATGTAAAGAAAGTTAGATTAGTGGGTAGATGAAAAAGATATCCAGCAAAGGTAAGAAATAGGAAAAATGTAAAGCTTATTGAATTTTTACAAATTTTCAGATTTATCTCATTCCTTTTTGTCACTTGTTTTCTCATTTAGGAAAAAAAGTAGAATTAGCAGTGATGAGAGGATCCATGTTAGACTCCCCTCGAAGAAAAATAAATAGCTTTATGACTTTAAATAATTCAAATATATTTTCCATGAAAAATTAAGAGACTCTGCAGGAGTAAAGATCGGAAAAATAATGTTGCTGTTACATTTTCAGGACCTTCACCAAGTCACCAATACACTTTTATTGCCGTGATATATAATTTGCTTACCATTTTTTCAAGATATTTCAGGTCTCCTACGTAACTGCTCCCAAAACTCCACCCTTTCAGCTTGCTGGGCATAGAAAGAAACACTGCTGGTTTATTTTGATGATATAAATCAAAGAAGTGCTGCTTTCCTGGAAGTTTTCATGGACAAAAAAAATAATCTATTTGAAAATGCACACCTCTAGCTGTCACAAAACTGTAGAGGAAACTGCAGAGTTGGTAGGATGTGTCATTGGCTGGGTGAGGAGCAAATACTGAGCCAATGTAACAGGTTTTTTAAAATGCTAATATTTATTACAACCTAATTTCTGGATCTGAGCTAAGAAAACTGTCATTTGCATTGTGCAGACAATCATGCTAATTAAAGCTATAAAAGGAGGTTTGAAATGTCTGTCTCTTCCAAAATACCTCGGAATTCTGGGAGCACAGGCTGTATATCAGTGAGGAAAGACTTTACCCTCTGCAGGCTCAGCCCTGGCACTCCTTTAGTTTAGGCTGTGTGGACATGATTTTCTGCGCCTGAGAGTGTTTTTCAAAGGAAAATCTTTTGGGAACTTCTCTTTCAAAGCCTATTTTTTGTAAATAAACAATGTCACACGCTTGTTCTCAATGTGTTTTTCTCTTGTTCCACCAATGGCACCAGAGAGGTTCCTTTGGCCAGTCATGTTAACCTGTATCAGAACACCTTATAAAAAGGGTTGCAAACCCCAAATAAAGGCTTCTGCCTCTTTGGGATCAAACCTCACTGCTGTGATTTGAGTCAGCTGTTCTACTTCGTGTCCACTAGTGACAAGGCTGCAGAGAGAAATGGTGGTGTTTGGTCAGAGGTTGGATTTGAGAACCTTAGTCTTTTCCAACCTCAGTGATTCTGTGGAAGATGATTTTGGGGGTATAACAGATCTGGAAACAAGGCTTACAAAGTATACAGGTGTTTCACAGACACCTGGGAGTTAAAAAGCAACCTGCAAAGGATGACAAAGCCTTGGATTTTGTAGCAGTCACCAAGAAAAATGATTTCTCCTTGCAGGAGCCCTGTGCTCTTCTCCAGCCAGGGTGAGTGGGGAGCACTGAGTCAGTCACTCTGGGGAATCTGGCTGCACATCTCCACTAAGGTTCACAGGGTTTCAGTGCCCAGCTTGTCCTAACACCTTGGTAGGGAAGCCAACAGGACCTTCAGGTTCTGCATCTCTCCCAAGGATCAGTTCTCTGAGCTCAGAGTGTCTAAAGCAAAAATTGCTGCATTAGGAAATGATTGCAATTAGTCCTGGTTCCGTTCTGCTGCCACAAGCTGAAAATGGTGTGAATTGGTGCTATGAAAAGGGTAAAACCAAGCAAATGTTAGTACTTCCACTGCGTCCAAGTGCCTTTTTGCACAGCAGATGGAATGCTGCTCAGACACTGTGTTGTCTAGAAGCAGCAGCCTTTCTCTAACATGCACACAGAGCACTAGCTATTTGAAATAGAAACAAATAAATAACCTACTAAACACACCCAAAGCACTAACATTTCATTGGTAATCAGTGCTTGAAAAAAATCTGGTTTGACTTTTTTGTAAAAACTAACTTCTTTTTTCTTTTAATCTCCTGGATAAGGGCATTTATTGCTCATTTGTTTATAAACTAAATTGTTCACATCACTGTAAATAACTTCTGAAATGTTGTTCCCTCAACTGTGCTAAGCTTTAATACAGCATAGTAATGAGTGGGATGTGCAACTTCTGCTTATCTGCTCCATTTTGGACAATGCCAGTGGCTCATGTTTATTAAGAAAGTTGGCAGTGAAGCTGAATCTCTGGTTTCCTCCTGGTAGATAAACTCCATCTGAGCTAGCATTCAAGAGGATCTTGGAAGGCTCATTTAAATACAATGCCTAAGGCTATGCATTTTTTTGCTGGATTCCAGAACAGCACACAAAGCTTTTGCTTTTCTGATATTCTTTTGGAGCTGATGCTTATGTATTACAAAGTCTTGCCAGGATTTTGTAGAAAGTACCAAGGGTCTATGTCTGAGCTGAGAGCTCAGGTATCTTTTCACGTTGTTATCGTCATTGCAAGGAAAGCTGGTTTTTTTCGGAGAGGAAGTCTTAAAGCAAAAGATAAATTCCATCTTGCCAGTATATTTGTATTTCTATTGCCAGATTTTAGGGAAACTGAGTATGCATATTTCTTCCTTTGTGTGGGGACCATGGATCTCAGCCATTCACAAATGCAGTGTGTCTCCTTCAGGCCGTAATCACCTATGAAATTTCTTCACTTTATCCAAACATTTATTTTAACTGACAGCACTGCCTGGTTGTCCAAATAAGATCTTTTTTCAATCTAACAGTCCAATCTAAACTTTTCCTGCAGTTAAAAGAAGTATCAGAAATCTATTCCAGCTCTTTAGACAGTAGTCATTACATCACATTATCCTTACCCTCTATTTCAGAAGTGGTGAGAATATCTGAATATGTTTGAATAGCTTAGAATAGAAAAGTTGAAAAATAAATGAATAAGTCAGGTATTTGCCTATTTCTGTCATCAGTGCCATGAGTAGTTAGTGCTGTATGTGTTGTTATGCTTTTCTAGCTGTCATTTAAATACTGCATGTATCAAAACAAAGTAGCCCATAAAAATGACATTTTTTTCATCACGAGGAAGTTTTGAAAGGGTCAAAGCTTCCTGGAACATTCATGAGGAGGAGATGCTTTTTAATAAACTTACCATGTCATATTTTATAAAAATAACTCTTGTTTTTGTCTCACAGGTGCCTCTACCATTTCCTATATCTCTGGATGTAGTTGAGGGGTTTTGTCCAAAAACTCTGTGAGTCTTGTACATGTTGAACTACAGCAGGTAAAGATACCTTCTCTTTTGCAAAACAAAATCATATTATTTCAGAAAGAAAAATAAACTCACAATTATATTGCAAAGACTATAAAACCCAAAACAACAAGTGAAAAACCCAAATGAACAATTGAAAATGCAGGAAGTCCCAGTGCAGAACTGTGAACTCACAAAGAGTGACAGGGTGGGGTGTGAGAGTTTGGAGCCTCTTGGAGTGGCTCTTTTCTTGGTCCATGGAGTGGAATGCTTGACTTAGGAGACTCCATGAGGACATGATTTTCTGAGCCTGAGAGAGTTTTCAACCTGTCAGAGGCTGATCTGTTCCCAAGGGAAAATCTTTGGGGAAACTTCTCTTTCAAGGACTGTTTCATGTAAATAGGTTTTGATTCTCAAAACAATGTCACACACATGTTCTTAATGTGTTTTTCTCTTGTTCCACCAAAACCCTGAAATAAAGGCTTCCTGCCTCATTTTGGGATCCAGCCTCACTGTTGTGATTTTGGATCCACTCTGGTATTTCCTGTCCACTAGCGACAGACTCCTACTTCCCTAGGAGCTCCTCTGCAGCCTGAGGGAGGGATGAGTATGGGGGCTGAAGCAGCCAACAGGCTGAACAGGATTCCTCCCTTAGTCAAGCTCCAGCTACCCAACAGCAAGTTAAACTGAATATTCATCTCCTGCAGTGGTCTCTGAGAAGCTCAGCTCCTCAGCAAGCAGCCCTTGCTGAAAGCAGGAGCACAGTCCCTTTGAGCAGTGCTCCTGTTTTCCTTTCCGAGCGCCGCTGAAGAAGGAGACACCGACTCTTTCTTTCCTGCACAATAGCCAAGTGGTAAGAATGCTTGCCCTGTGAAAGGCAAGCACTGATTCAATTCCCTCTTGTCTGAACTTCAAACCTAACCTTTTATCTTCCAGATGAGTGCCCAAAACACAAGGCTTGCAAGAAACAAGGCTACTCAGGAGGTGGGGAATGTTGCTGTTCTCTCAGAGCAGTACCTTTGTGCAGGAAAAAAGCTCAACCCTCACAAGGTCAGAAAGGATGGATAACTGCAGTTTGGTGTTCAAGGTGCTCATTACATTTGGTCCCTGCTCCAAGGCCTATTTCCCCTTTCTGTTTTTGAATGTAATTCCTGGAGAATATAAAATTCAGTTCTGTTTTCTATAGAGGAGGAAGGTAAGTACAGACCTACTTATAAATGAGTACTTTAACTGCAAGGAAAAGCAGCTCGCCAGCCCTCCAGCCAGGGATCACACTTAGGCTAAATAGGCTCATAATTAAACTAAGCTATGCTAAAAAATGAAGCTCCTGGCTTGGACAAGAGAAGCCAAGTTTTTAAGGAAAAAGACACTGGTTAGAAGCAGTTTTCAGTCTTGGAAACATAGGCAAGTTCAAAAAATAAACAACTTCTGAGGAAAGAAAATGTATGGACTAGCACGTAGATTGGATCTCAGGTGAGATTAGGTGTCAGGCTTGTCAAGAGTGACATAATTTGGGGCCTCATCCAGGGGTGGCTAAAAGGCTTCAAGGTCAAACAGCAAGATCCTCCTGAAGTTCAGGTTTCTGGAGTTTAAGTGACAGATTTCTAGACAGCTATTTTAGAGGCAACTGTTTTTCTTTTTATACTTAACGCTCTTTTTAGGAAAAGCACAACTGATTTGTAAGCACTTTAAGCTTGGTCAGATCCCTGAGTCTGAGGGTCAGTGAGAGCTGAACTGAATTTCTGCTTTTGCCCTCATACAGAGCTTGACTAAATGTTAGTCCAAGCAGCAGAACAGTTTCTTACAAGCCATGAAAAAAATCCCATGGACAATTGATGACCAATTGCCTCATTGCCTGCTGGATTTAGGTGCTGCAGCTCTCTGAAGTCTGTGCCAGCCTGTATCCACAGTCAGTGTCAGTCAGAATTCAGCTGCATCTTTTTTAAGTGCAAAATGTCATTAGTTGTACCAGAAGCTGACATGAAGTAGCATTTCCACCTAATTGTCCTATCCTTTTACTGACAGCTTGCTGTTGCCCTTCTGAAGCCTTGTCACTTGGAATTTTGCTGAAAAAGTGCATTTGGTACCATTTTGAACCAGCATTTTCCTTAAAAATTATTGTTTAAAGAGTGAAGGAGAAGGGGGAGGTGGTCCAGGGATTCTGTCCAACATATATAAAAAATATAAGCCTTTGCCATAAAGTTATCACGATTCTTTGTCTCCCTCCATTGTATTTTCTTCCATCAAATTTTTTACCTGCTTCTCTCCTAGAATCACTGAAATTTTTGAATGTGGCAAACTCTCATCCCACCCATGCAGTGGCTACCAACTTATCTCCTATGGAAAGCTGGCAACATAAGTTATTTCCCTCTGGTTTTGTCGATAAAAATGTTATTGAACTCTATTTGCAAACCCAGGAAGTGTGTTACTGCTGGTATATTCAGTATTGTATACCAAGGTAGCTATTAAAAAAAACAAAAGAGTGCTTCCAGAGAGATTCAAATAATTATAGAAATACAAGATTACAATCTTGATATTAAATTTTGGTTTTTAAAAAGTTGATGGAGGCTATAAACCTACTTCATACACAAAGAACAGGTACTGTGTGATGCCTTATGAGTCTGGAAAGGGAAAAGCCTGAAAAACCATAGACTTGAGCCCATCACATTAGCTGGTAGGGATAATGAAGGAGGAGCTTTTTACTACTTGGTTACAGATTTTCTTTGGGACTTACTAAAATTCTACCCTCTCAAAGCTTTGTATCCCCAAAACAGACACCAAGCCATAGCTGATGATTTTCCATATAGTCAAATCCATTGGAAGGAGGAGAAAATTCATCTGTTTTGCATGGTAAAAGGCAAAGGTGTAAGGCCTGAAGTTCTAAGAAGAAAATCTGGAAAGCCTGAATGTTAGGTACAACTAAGTGAGATTGTAGCAGCCAAAAAGGAAATTATTATTTTTACATACATATAATGCAACTCCACTGCACAGAGTATAGAGAAAAACTTCAGAGAATTTTTTTTTAAGTTTCAAAAAGTGTGTGTGGCACAAACTTTAGTGGAAAATAAAAACTTACAGGAGGGCGAAAAGAAAATTAGAAGGGTAATTATCACTATGTCGGAAAAGGGGAAAAAAAGTTAGTTAGAACCTCAGTAGTGAAGATATATGATGAACAAAGAGAATAAAAAGGCGATAGAAAAAGGGAGCAGGACACCATTTTTTGTTATCTTTTGTTATCAAGAACATCTGTTAAGGCACAAGATACTGCCAGAACCTAGCAGACGGGAAGGAAATGCTGAAAATGCTAAAAGTAACAAAAAGAGAAGAAAAAATTGTGAAAAGGTTACTATTTAATGCAAAATAGCAAGTATAAAGAGCTCTGTTAAATTAGAGGAGAACAATGCAATAATTGATAAGGAAAGAAACTCCTAGATTTAATCCTGAAGGCACAGGGCCCTGGAAATGACCCTGAAAACAAAGGCTCAACCATTGGAGATCTGGAAAGCTTGGAAAGCAGGTGATGGAAACTTGACTGCATTGCAGGGCAGGATACACAGTTGTGGAAGAATAAATGAATGGCTGGAGAAAAGTGACTTCAGTTGGTGTCACAGAACTTTAGAGAACATGAATTGACACCAAAGAAAGGCTGTGCTCCACAGGAATTCCCAGAGAATTCTGTAAGGAACAGAGAATTGAGGAATGAGGAGGTGACAGTCCCCAATAAATGAAGGAACATCAGCTAATTTCTGTGGGCCCTCTCCCATCCTGCTGGTCCTAGGACTGATGCCGCTGAACTCCTTTAGATGGGTGCATTACCCACATGGAACTGCCTTCACAATTTTCACAGCAGCATTTTTCACCTACTAATATGCTTTACCTCGTGACTTATTAATAGCACATCAGCCTGCTGAGAGAGAGGATTTCTGGCTTTACCTCCTTTCCTCAGCCTTGCAAATGCTCCTTTTCTCAGCCCTCGAGTCTGAGCCCCTGTTGCAAATGTGGGTGTTAAAATTGTGTGTGAATCTTAAAAGTCTCTTCCTAGTGCATGTTGACTGGAGACAGGAACACAACAGAGGTAAAACATCTGAGATTCTGTGTGTTCTTGCATGCAAACTGGGAGTTGTGGGATCACATTTTTACTGTGGCAGAGTGCTCTCCTTCATATTGTTCTATGATTCAATGATATTAGAACACTGCGCAGTTATCTTAAATATGTGAATTGTTTACATCACTATTTTTCTCTGCATATCTTTATTCCTAATTATATTTATATTTTTAAGGCTTTGATAGCTTTATAATTGCATATCCTCCTCTGTCAGATAAAGACTGAATCTCAGCTCCTCTAGGAGTCTGTTATTATTGTTGCTTTTATAGCCTTGCTCCAGTTAGGAGAATGATTTAATATTAAACATTAAAGTATTCCCTTTTTGTCTCTCAGAGACAGGCATTTTAATCCTCTGTAAGAAGCATCATGTGTCTGTCTGCTGAGCACCTGCACCAGCAGGCAGGGTGGTGAAAGAGTCAGAATTTGGGACCCAAGGTGGCATTAGTCAAAGCTGTACATCTAGAAAAATACTATTTCTTTCCCCAGGGTTCATTTGCAGCATGCAGCAAATTCAGCAAACAAAGAAATTTATAGGAAGAGAGTACACTTAGCACAGGCAGTGTAAATCTGAGCTGCAGTTTTTGGAAGCCTGGGCTTAGCTGGAGGCAGTTTGTCCCAGAGAGCCCCAACATGTCAAGGAGCCTTGTCCGTGGGGAAGTGATGCCAGGTCATGATGATGGTGACAGCAAGGGGTGACACTGTGCCCATGGGGCACCAGGGCCTGACCCTCCCACCCAGGGAACAGCAAACAGGGAGAAGCTGCTGCTTCCAGACCCTCTGGGTGCTGGGGAGGGAATGAGAGTTCTGCCTTCTGAGAGGAAGGGGCTGCAAACGAGCCAGGAAAAGAGAGCAGATTTCTGCAGGATTCTCACACCTGACATCTATAACCTGTTTCTTAGTGTCTCTCTCAAATGTTTCGAGACCTGATGCTAGAGCACAATTTCTTAGATATATTTTCCAATTCACACTTTTCCTCAAAAAAAATGACAAGGCATTGAAGAGAAGAATTTAAAAATCCTCCTTTTCACAATAATGTTGGCAGCTCAATTTTGGAAGTGCCCTTCTGACACTACCCATAAGAACTGTCCCATCTGGAAAAGAGTCAAACTCTACAATGCAAAAGCACTGGGCCTGATTGTGCCCTAATTTGGCCCTCACCATACCCTGTTAATGATTAAGTCCATTTATTTGGTACTTGTATCAAGTCAGAGGCTAGAAATCCTATTAAATTATTCGGTGCCTATATTTTACAGTGGTAAAAATCTACATAATATTATTACATGACTTGTTTACAAAAAGTCTGTCTATGATCATTTGGAACAAGAAAGATTCTTCTGTAATGTATGTAGTTATATACAGAGGTAATTGAATTTTAAATTCTTTTAGCAGCTTTTTCTGGTTTGGCTATATTTTCTCCCAGAATCACCCCAAGAATCAGGTTTAACAGTGATGTGATACAAAGTTTTGTAAAAGTCACCTTTAAGACAAGCCATACATATTTATTTATTTAAGCCTTTTCTCATTGATCAGCCTTCTCAAGGCCTCAGTCCTGAAAGCCCTTTCTGTTTGTCAATGTGTTTTTTTAAAACCAGACACCAGAATAAGGCTTTTCTGACACTGCTTGAGGGAGCACTGATTCTGGAAAAGCACTAAAGTAATTACCTACTTTCTCTGCACTCTCACAGTAAAATGCATGCAATTGAAAACAGTAAAAATAAATCCCTAGAATATTATACAAGGTGCCATATCTAAAACTTTCCCATATTTTAAGCTGATTTGCATCTTTAATAGATCTCATCCATTTCACCTAAGTGCAATATTTGCATCTACCTTACCTCTATAATCTTACCATCCAAATAGCTATAGCAGTAAAAATGAATCTTAAGAACAATCAAGATTTTGTTTGGTTGATAGAATTTTTGCTAAATGGCAAGAATTTTTCCCTTCTCCAAAGTGTATCCATCCTTCTGTGGCACAGTGTGTGCCTCCCTCTCTCCCCCTGCTTTAATTCTGAATCCATCAAAAATCAGAATCCTGTGACTGATGTTCAAAATGAGCTGAGGTGATATTGAGGTTTTGAACTTTATCTGAGCATGTCACTCACTTGAAGGCATTCCAGACCTCAAATGGCTCAGTGCCATTCTTCAGAAATGAGACAGGAACAAGTATTGATTTTTTTCCTTCTTTTAAACTGAGTACCTAATGAGCAAATGAAGATATGGTGGGTCCTGAATTTATTAGGTGATTTAAAAGAGGCTTCTTGGAGTACAAATGTATGAAGAACAGTTTATTGCAATTCTACTTTAATTTTTTTTCTCCCAAGGGAAATTTTTAATACACTGTTTCTGGATTTTGAATACAGATTAGATAAATTATACCATATTACCTTTCCATAGTAAACTAAAGCTCTTGCTTGGTAAAAATATATTCTTTGGTTATGAAAAGAGATGGTTACAATACTGCAACATGTTTTCATCAGTACTTGAGAGAGTAAACAAATTTAAAAGGCAGTAGGAAAAAAGAATACAATGCTCCCTGAAGGTATAAGTGTTTCTTCAAACTGAAAATTGCAGGTTTATAAGAAAAGCCAAGTACTTCCTCAAAACCTATTGAGAAGTCTTAAATCTGCTGAAGTTATGTGAGATAAATATATTGAACAGGCATCTGAAACCACTGAACAGGTATGAGGCAAATGCATCTTGTGACAAAAAATTAGTGTACAGATGAGTGGAAAAGTCTTCAGAATAACTAGAATTGGAAATAATCTAAAAACTTTAACAAATAGAATGGGCAGTCCTACAGCAACATGCAATAGTGATTTAGAAGATTGCAGACTAATTACAAGGAGGGAGATTTTAAAAGATTTCAGCAGGTAATGATAAATGTGGCCTGGGCAGGTCTGTGTCTCACCTGACACAGAAAGGGGAAGAGGTGACAAAAATCATATAACGACAGAGAAGCAGAGGCACAAGCTCAGACCACCAGGCCAGCTTCTTGTTCCTGCTGTGACCTGCACAGATAGGGGCAGAAGAGCCCTGGCAGCAGGTCAGGGAAGGATCCTGCCCCTGTGCCCAGCCCTGGAGGCACCTCTGGGGTGCTGTGCCCAGCTCTGGGTCCTCAGCACAGCAGGGACAGGAGCTCCTGGAGCTGAGGAAGGGCCTGGAGCATCTCAGTGCCCAGGAAAGGCTGAGGGAGCTGGGGCTGCTCAGCCTGGAGAGGAGCCCCAGCTGAGAGGGGCCTCAGCCCTGGGTGTCCTCGTGTGTCCCTGACTGTCCTTGTGTGTCCCTGTGTGTCCTCGTGTGTCCCCGTCCATCCCTGTGTGTCTCTGGGTGTCCCTGTGTGTCCCTGTCCATCCCTGTGGGTCCCCGTGTGTCCCCATGTGTCCCTGTCTGTCCTCGTGTGTCCCTGTCCATCCCTGTCCATCCCTGGGTGTCCCTGTCCATCCCTGGGTGTCCCTGTGCATCCCTGTCCATCCCTGTGTGTCCCTGTCCATCCCTGTCCATCCCTGTCCGTCCCTGTGTGTCCCTGGGTGCAGGAGGGGCAGAGCAGCCCCGGGCTCTGCTCCAGGCCCAGCAATGGCCCCAGAGCCACGGGCAGGGGCTGGGCCCAGGAGCTGCCCTGCACAGGAGGCAGAACTTCTGCCCTGGGCAGTGCCAGCCCTGAGCAGATGGTGCAGAGAGGCTGTGCAGTCTCCTCCCTGGGGACACTGCAGAGCCACACGGACACTGCTGTGCCCTGAGCTCTGGGATGGCCCTGCTGGAGCAGGGAGGTGGCACCAGAGCAGCCCCGTGGCCCCTCCAGCCTCACCCAGCCTGGGCTTCTGGGTTATCTTTACTGCAGCAGCACAGAAATAAAATAGTATTTCTGAATAGCATACACTGCAAAGACACATCCAGAAAAATAAAATGGATAGTAGTGTTAATAAGCCACAGCCATAGCCCAGTCTCAATGATCTGTTTATGTCTGTCTCCCTGCAGCATTAATGATTAAATGTGGTAATTCGATGTATAACAATTAGCCTGGGATTACAGAATCCATCTGAATGCCAAGCAATAAGTCTTTACGTTAAGATGGAAATTCTGCTGCCATCCATTTATTATAAAAGTCTCTCTGAGCATCTGATCTAATGTAATATGTTGTCCAGAGTAAGTATAATAATCTAAATAGCATTGCTAAAATTAGATATGATAGTGTTGATAAGTTAAGTGCATTTCCAGCAACACACTTTTTATGAAGACTGTTTATTACTACTATTGGCTTATATTCATCTCTAAGTGCTTGATAAAAATTCCTGGTGCAAAAAAGATGTGTAATCACTCATTCATCCGTAATTCTTTATTACCTCGTTTTCTCTTGGGAAGAGTATATGTGTGTTTGCATCAATCAATTGATCAAATGATAACGTGAAAATCTTAATCATGTCAAAAGCATTCATAGAATATCAAATTAGGGCCAGACCTATCAATTTTTACTGACATCAGCTGGTCTTTCAAAACCAGTGTGATAATTTACATAAAGGAAAACTGTCCCTCACAGCAAGGACTTCGATGTCCTGATCCTTCAGCTGAGTATAGGGTAAATTCCTGTTGCACCTGTCTAGTTAGCCTAATCTGGTAAGACCAGAGGTAATTAACATCAAATCAGAGAGAAAATTCAGCTTTTGTGCTGGATTATTATAGGTAATTTTTTCCTGCTTTCCTCCTGGGCCTTTCCAGCAGCATAAACCAGGTAGCTTATCTGTCTCTGAGTGCAGCACAATCCTCCTTGTCAGTAAAACATCAAATATGAGCAAACTCAGCTGAAGCAGGGACACAAACAGATCAGAAGAGCATCGAGTGTCCTACTCAGCCCCAGTTCCCCGCTCAGTGCCTCGCAGTCTGTCCAAGGATGGCTTGGCAGAGCAATGCTGAGTTAAAGCTCTTGTAAAGCACTTGCATCTCCAGCAGCATTTTTCCTGCCTGGGCTGATTGAAGGGCAGGCAGCAGTGATGTTGGGAATGTTTGCTGGGAAGCCCCAGGCTTGAAAGGCAGACAAGGAACACAGTCTCAGACACAGCAGGCTGCGACTGGATCCTATGAAACTGTGGAATACAGATATGCAGAGATCCCAGCCTTTACAGCTCTTACCTTTCCACAGGGAGCATTACACTTCTGAAATCTTTACAGCATTTTTAGGGCCTCCTTTCTCAGGAAAGTTCCCACAGTAGTGTAGAAAAAGGCTATCAGTGCTCCAAATATGTGTTTCTGGGCACACAAATCTGTTATTTCTCCTGGACCAACCCTGTCTACTGAATCCCACACGGAAAATCCAAATGTAAAAATATACAAATATTGGCAGCCAATAGGGGGCTTTTCATCTCAAGCAAGAAAACAGAAGTAATTCTGATAGATTTTCCAAGAGAAGCCTGGTGGGGCTTATTTGCCAAAGTTTGACTCTGCAGTAAACAGGGTACTGCTGTTTCTGTTTTGAAGTCTTCCTATGCAACATTCGCTGATGGATTGCCACGTACAGAATGTGGATAAACAAAGTGATGAGCAGAGAGAGGCTCCACACGAGTGCCATGAAGGCAGACTGTTTATCCGGGCTCATCTTGCTCAGAAATCTTCCTTTAGTGCTCTGCTTTGTGAAATAACTCGGCCAATGAAATGCAATTTATCATTGGAAGCTATATGTGGAAAACACACCAGTGGGAAACACGGAAATTGTTAAAACACCACCTGCTTTGCAGATAAGAAGAGATGTTTTGGAATATCCCAGTATTTTCAGTGAGGTTTGAGGCAGAACCCTTCATTCTAATTTCCCTCTCTGTGGGATTGTCCTGTGTAGCTCTGCAAGCACAAGCCCTTCCTTTTTTTTTGTTGTTTTTTTTTGTTTGGTTTGTTGGGTTTTTGTTTGGTTTTGGGTTTTTTGGGGTTTTGTTTGTTTGTTTTGTTCTGTTTTGTTTTGGGGTTTTTTTGGGTTTTTTGGTTTTTTTTTCATGTAGGAAGGGCTTCAATGCTCTATTATAACATTTAGTTAAATACCACAGCTTTAAATTTTGTTTACAAAATGTTTAAACATTATTTAAGGTATCATAGATTTATTACCACAACAGACAGAGAAATGGTACATATGCAATGTATGGCTCTATGGTCAAGCATGACAACATGAGATAACAAAGATTTTTTTAATATGAATCTAGGACTAGCTATGCATATATTCATGGAATTTTGTGGGGGAAGGAACACAGGCAGTACATTACATTCAGATAACAATGTTGATGGTAATAAGGGGAAGAATTTGGAAGTATATGAAGAAAAATATTCAATGTTTCAAAATTACTTTTAATGTTGAAAAATTTCTTCTTTAAAAATAATATTTAGAAGTTTTTAAATGGATTGAATAACTTTAATGTGTTTGACCCAAACCAAACCTATACATTTGAATTTATAAATATAAATTTATTTCTATAATTATAAATAGTAGAAATATAATTTATACATCTGAATTTAAAAAAAAAATATGTTTAGTTGCTATTGTTTGTTGGGTTGGGTTGGGTTTTTTTTCCTCTAAGTGGAAAGTCTCCCCTTTTCATATTTTCCACCTGTGATATGTTTTGATATTTCCAAAAGAGCACTAGAAAAAACAGGCACATGCATAGTCAGGTAGGCAGCATTCACAGTGTGACAAAATACACATATTAAAGGTTGATTTTCAAAACAGAGATATTCTACAATTACTGTTGAGCAGCAGCTCTTAAGCAGAGTTTTTGCCAAGCTTGAGGAACATTTTGGTACCTGCAACTTTCTCTTAATTTTTATTACACCTGCTAAATTATGGTCAAAGTTAAAATATGTTAAATGCCTTTTTGATAATTTTTCTTCTATGAGCAGCATGTACAACAGAGAATGACAGTTTGAACACGTGCCAGTATAAGCATATGGGGTGTTAATGGTGGGAACATTGAATGCTTTAGGCAGCTTCATTTCTCCAAGAATAATGCACAGAAAATCAGTTTTCTCCTTTAGGATGAACTTTGAAAAGCCATAGACAGGCATTTTCCAACACAATCTTACTCTAGCAGTCTGGGTTCCCAAATTAATATTTTAGTCAGAATAATGGAACTCAATAAAATGATCTCATACACCCTAGACTTTCTTACCTCTGGGTAAAAATGATTGTTCTTATTTGTGTCTCCTTTCTAGCCCCTACTGCTAATACACCAATTTTTCTTCTGCAGTCCTGCAATAGACCAAACAGGGCTCATCTGGTAACTTTTTTAATAGAACAGCATCTTGCAGCTCTCCCAGCTTTCTAATGATTTCACCTTTTTTTAACATTTTAGGGACTAAAACCTTTTTTATTTCCTTTTATTTTTTCCAATTACACCAGGAATTTGCTGAAGGCTTCCTTCTGAAAGCTTAGTATGTGCTGATATAACCGTGTGTGAGGAGGTAGGAGGGAGGGATATTGAATTATGGAATTTGTGAATCGGGTCTCTCAATAAAAGCAGTTCCAGAGGAGATGCTCATCTCCTCTGCTGGTTCAAGGTTGATGATCCCCATCCCTGTTCCCAGGAAGTTCCACAGGAAAACTGGCACTGTCTCCAAGAAGTCTGGAAAAAGCAGTTATAGCCTTGCTGAGAAATGTCTGGCTTGCCAGTCCCTCTCCTGTTGTACATGGGAAAGGCAATGAACCAATAAACTGCAGCCCCCCAAAGACACAGCAACATTCACTGGCAGGATTTGATCTGGGAGTTTTAATTTTTGATTGTGGTTTTGGTTGGTTTTCTTGAGGTTTTGTTGTTATTGTTTGGGGGTTTGTTCTGTTTTTCTTTGGTTTAGGTCTCCTTAAATCTTAGAACATGAAATTTTTTAGAAAACCACACTGATCTGCTTCAGCCATATCAGATACAGAACACATTGTAACAAATCAACACCATGTTTATTTTCCTCCTATATTGTTTTATCTAGTTTCAAACACTACATATCTATTGGCAATCTATGCACTGTTCTTTGTGTTTCAGTGTCCATAAATAAGTTTTGACTTTTTAACCATAAAATGGTTTTGATCTTTTAAAAGTTGACTACCACTTGTATCAGCCTATTTTTGGGTGGAAATCAGCCTTAATCTACCTTTACTAATCACTTTACATACTATTTCTGCTGCAGCGGGTTCATGTGGTGGATGTACATGTTATTAATTATGAAACTGCAGAACATCTTCCAGCTGAAATTAATTAATTATGTTCTTTTGGGTGAGAGAAGCCTTGTGTGGCAGTAGAGATGTAGGGTCATGATTCCCTGCATCAGGTTTAGAGCTGATTGTATTAGATGTGACAAGCTTTGCACTGAAGCTGGAGTTTTGTTCATACAGTAATGTACCGCTTTTTTCCTATTTTGGTGCAATTTACCAAAGATTAGAGTTGTTACAACCATTTTTTCTCATTATTTGATGGTATGTGTGGGCTTTCATAATTACAGGGTACTTTTGAATCCTTTTTGTTTCACAGCAATTCTGCTACAAACTCCTCTATTAATGTTTTTCACTTGGAAATATTAACAGTTTGACCATTAAGTCAAGCCTGAATTCCTGGGCCAATTACTGGTATTTTTCATTGTTTCCAATGCCTACTGCTCCTTATTGCCAAATGTGATATGGAGTTCTTTCACATTCCAGGACCCCATGTGATTTTTAGTACCAGCAATTTAATGTATCACTCAAAGTGCTGAAGCTCTGTTAAGGCATAAGTAATTCTCAGCAGAACAGTCTCAAGTTTTAGGACTGGAGCACTGCAAATGGAAAATGAAGAAAAATAAAAATATGAAAAGCTGCTTCTCCCCAATAACCCTCTAAAACAAACCAACCAAAACATGAAGCTATAAAAGAACTTTTTCTTTTTTTTATCATGATGAAATAACTTGAAAAAAAAAATATCAGTTTGCTCACTTCCTGTAAACAAATGCAGCATCTTAGGGCTTTCCTCCATGGGTTCTGCTTTTCTCTAATCCTGCTGATGTAGAAGATAACATAGCTAAAATACAGTAGGAAAAGGTCTATAATTAGGATTTAAGAATGTAATGGCATGACATAAAAACCAGTTCATTCCACTAAATTTAAAGGAATCAGCTATACTGGTGGAACACCTTTGCACTGGAGTTAGATGACAGGCTGTTGCAGTGTAATTATCCTTGGGCAGAATAGCACTGTAATCAAAAAGTTAAGGCAAAAAGCAGTGTGCAGGCAAGGCTGGTGTTTCAATGAGCTGGTCTATTTTTCTGTCAGCCAGGATACCCAAACATCAAACAAAACTGAAGCAATTATATACACTAATCCTTCCCCATGTGAAGTTGCAGCCCAATGTGAATTCAAAAGCACCAAGTTGCAAATCCTTCAAAAAGAGCATTTACAACTTATAATGGAAACTCCAACAGAGCTCTAACTATAATAGTGTGACTACTGCAGCGATTATTCTTTATTGCCGTGGCATTTACTGCTGAAATAGTGGTGGGCAGATCCTAACATTCTCAAAATTAATGTGCAGTAACATCCTCATGTGAGGTATTGCCCAAGGTATGGTGTTTTGAAATGTAATATATCAAAATGATGATACTTCTCCATTTAAGTTGTTCTGGTCACTCACTTCACAGAATTGCTGCTTCAAAGGTACTTTTCATAATTTCAGAATAAATATATATGAAATAGGAGAAGTTGAAAAGCATTTCTATTCTGACTGGTATTAATGAGGATTTGGAAAATGCCAACCCATCTCCAGTGGAGCAGCTTTATAGCTGAGCGAACATTATGGTGGAGTGTTCTCTGGTAATGATTAATTTCCCCTTATGGCCCAAATCAGCTACTCCCTGGATAGAACTCGTTGTTCTGAGCCGAAATTCTGCCTCAAAACAAAGAGTGTGCAGTCTGTCAGCTATGGGTGGTGGAAAGTAAACACGAGTGTGAGCAGCAGTGAAAAGGGGCTGGTATATCCAACTGCATCCTGCTGGATCCTCTCCTTTTCAGTACAAGAGAAAGCTGCCAGTTCAGTTCCTCTGATGTCTTTATGTACAGCTGGGCTGACAGTGATCCACAGCCTATAATTAAAAAAAAATCACTTCTGTCTCAAAATTCACTCAGAACATGACACCGAAAATGCTGTAAAAACATAGTGTTGCTGCCAAAAAGTTCAGGAACACTGCATTATTTAATTTTAATTTTAAAAATACTCCATATCTACCCCATATGCTTGTAGTGTAACATGTATGGAGGGTGATAAGAATCTGGTTATTTTATGTGTTTCATTTGTTATGGTTACCCCAGTAGCACACTAAAAAAAGTGTGTGAAAACAAAGGGAAATCAAAAATATAGGGTTAGCTGGAAAAGGGTTACTCATCTGCCTTCACCCTGAATATTTCTAGAAGGACAAATAGCAGAGGAGACAGGCTTCAGACTTCCTTTAATATACATGGAAGTAGTGGGAAAAATCAATCCATATTTTGCAACAAAGATGTAAAGAAAAAATAAATTTTAAAAGAATTAAATTAAATCCTTAATACAGGTCCTAGTAAGATTCTTTTATTGTTGTTTTTTAATGTATTAACATTTCACATAGTTAGCATGTTTTTGTTGCAGTCACATTCAAACAAGGAGCACATTTCCTTCATCCCAAAAGAATATTACAATATAAATGCCATATACAAATGGAAGTGTAGGATAAAGATTAGGGTGAGATTTACCAGCAGATTGGGAGTGGGTACCTGATGCTACCATAGGAAATCAAAGGAACAGATATTTTCTGATGTTAGTTGAGGTCAGGCTGATAATTCTGACCTCTCTGGGCTTTCATTTCAGTGTTTTATCTTCCTTTATCCAGTCTGACAATTCCCTTCTGTCGTGAATGGGCCTGGGTCTCCCTTCATCTGATCTGGAGCTTTCCCAGCCTCAGCGCCAGGAGCAGGAGAGCCAGACCCCTTCTGTTCCACCAGACCTTCCATGAGCTCCTTGTCAGGGAACTCCTGACCTCCATTCCTAGAGTTCATTGGTATTTTTACCTTTTGGCTCCCTCAGAGGTGGCTTTTGGCCTAAAGTCTAAAATAAACAAATAAGTAGATTACTACCAGCACCTTCAGCACTTTCAATGACCCTACATAATATTAACTCCCCAGCACACACTACAGGAATCACAAAACCATGATCTTGTTCAAATGAAATTCTAATGCCTTAGAAAATACTTTTACCCTGTGAGTTTGCTACATATACTTTTGATTTTTTTTTTCAAGCAGATGATTTATTTTAATTAATTCTTATTAGAGACGTCTTTGTCATAAGGTGCTTCTAGAACAGATGAGCACAATTAAATAAGTGCTTTTGTTTACAGGATTAGTGAAAGAATTACTATTTCACAGGGGAGGAAGTGCTGCTGTAATTTTATCTTTAATTTTTCCAACATCCTTGACATTTAAACATAGTTTTTAATATTATTGTTATTGAATTGCAAAAAGAAGCAGGGTGTTGAATTTGTATTGATTTTACTTGCGTGCTTACACTCAGAAAGATGGCATTTCAAAACATTTTCAAAACGTGAATTTTCCCTTTTATAGTAAATAATAGAGAATGCATCCTGTCAGTGCCAGAGTTTCACTATAGAGGGAAAATGTTACTTTGCACCACAGAACAGCAAAGAATTTAAGAATATATCTGCATTCTATTTGTTCCTGTGGACTATAAACTGAGATGCCACCTGGGAAGTTCAAGGAATTTGATTATATGAGCACCAAGACTTTTAACGACAGAAAAACTTCTACTGAAGGATGTCATTTTCTTTGGCAATGCAGGGAGGAAAAGCATTGAAAATATGACTCACATTTCCCAGAACTGGGTTGGGTTGGGAGGGACCTTAGAGCCCACCCAGAGCCACCCCAGCCATGGCAGGGACACCTGCCACTGTCCCAGGCTGCTCCCAGCCCCAATGTCCAACCTGGCCTTGGGCACTGCCAGGGATCCAGGGGCAGCCCCAGCTGCTCTGGGCACCTGTGCCAGGGCCTGCCCACCCTGCCAGGGAACAATTCCTGCCCAATGTCCCATCCAGCCCTGCCCTCTGCCACTGGCAGCCATTCCCTGCCTCCTGGCACTGCAGCCCTTGTCCCCAGTCCCTCTCCAGCACTCCTGGATTTGCTTTGGGCCCTGGAAGGGCTCTGAGTATCTGGAGCTTCTCTTCTCCAGGGGAACACCCCCAGCTTTCCCAGCCTGGCTCCAGAGCAGAGGGACTCCTTCAAATGCTTTTAAGTTTTCTGTCACACGAGGTCAAAATCAGGCGAGGTTTTGGATGGCTTTGTAATTCTGAAGTTGTTTTACAAAACAGAAGCAATAATTCAAGGTGATCATTTGGAAAAAAGCAAACCAAAACAAAACCAAAGGAAACCCAGAATGCTACATTGAAGGGAGTTGGAGCATGTATTTTCTAGGTTTCATTACAAAAAAGTTATTTTTTACACCAGATACAAATCCTGTCCTGGCCTACAGGTAGTTGAGATTTTCTTGATCTAAAGATCAAAATCAAAATTTAAAATTCACTGATGCCTTGTTTTGTTTGGGTGGGGTTTTAATTGATAGGCAAATTATTAAAGTTTACTAAAGCCATGAAAGGAATTGCCATCACTGTAATTTTTTTGAAGATGTACAATTTTTTGAACAGTACAAGTTCAGTATTGAACTTAATGTCTTGAATATATATCACACTTAATGTCTTGAATATATATCACAAGTGCACAGTTTTGTAAGCAAAGTCAGCCAGTGCCTTCCAGAAGGAAAATTGCTGATGTACAGGACCCCATGATGTTCATGTGCCAGCATGGACCAGATTTACAAGAACATTTCCTCAAGCATCCAAATCACTTCAGCTGGTCCAAGATAATTCACAAAACAATCACTCACCACCCCACCAAATAAGGAGAAAGCATTAATGTATTTATCTTTTGGAAATATGGAGACAGTGTTGAGCAAAATAGTGATTCTGTTTCCAGGAGGTGAATGTAAACCCAAAACCTGACTCTAATGATGCACACTTACAGTGATGTAGGAGATTCAAGCAGTTAAAAGGTGAATATATGCCTGCCCTTATAGATGGCAGTGATTCCTAAAGGCTTAGGTCTGCTGGGTTTTTATGACAGCTTGTTAAACAATTTTTTTCCCTTGTTTTTGCCCAGTTACTTTGTGTTTATGTAGAATAAGGAAAACAGTCTGATTTAGTATGCATTGTTGGCAAGCACTAAAACCACAGCTTGAACACCTACTTTTTTTGATGTTCTTCAGACTCTCAAGCTCTCAAGAGTCCTGTAGAAGGAAGAAACTCGTGGGACATTTTTCTGACACGAGGAGAGTGCTCCGAGTCAGATGGCTCTGCTTTTAAAGTCAGCTTTTGCAGAGTTTTCTCAGTTTGGAATCAAAAGAAATTGCTTGAAGGGCTGCTGCATAATGGGCTTCGTATTCTGTGCTCTAATCAGTGGGAATGCAAGTGGTGATTAAAGCTCAGTGTTTGTGGAAATTAGGCTGCCACACTTTCTCAGACATCCCAACGTGGCCGTGCCGTGAGCAGGGAGCACGGACACAGCCAATATCCACGGCTGCAGAACGTGCCACAGCCTGCCTGATCAAATTGTAAAAGAAGGATCAAGAGCAGATTTGTTCTTGTTTCCAAAGCCCTAATGAGTGATTGTAACTATTACAGTACAGAAAATATTCGTCCCTTTCAGTGAAGCTAATGTCAGAACTGAATATTTAATCATGTATTTGCTTTTTTTTGCATAGCTAAAAGACAGATATTGCTGAATAGAAATCTACAGAGATGAAAGGGCCAATAGTGTTTTTCAGACTATAAAGTCTAGGTATTATAGACCTCTTCTGTTTTTTTGTTCTTACAAATACAGCTGACATAATTTGCACAGAATGGAGATCAGGTATCCGTAGCTTGATCCAATTCCTTTGGAAGTCCTTTGCTTGCTGTATGTATCTAAGTGACAGCAGGACTCCAGAATCAGTTACCATAGAGGCGAGTCCTCTTTGGAACATTGATTTCCCCAAGATCAATTATTATTTTTTTAAATCTTCAAAGTATATAAGGACTCTTCAATTTTTATTTCTTCTTTGCCATCACTAAAGTGGGTATGTACTGAAAGCAGAAATGAGGATGAGGAAGTAGGCTTTTAAAGGAAGCAATTAGAAATGTTTTGTTTGGGTGGCAGAAGGGTTTTCCAAGAGAAATAAGCATTTTGAAGGAATAAGCAACATAATTCTCAAGTGTGGCTGCACAGCAAAAAACGGAAAGATTAGTTAATCTTTACTCATTCCCGTGTCAGTTTAGCACTGTTTCCTCTGCGCTGAGGGGACTTCTAAAATAGGACATCTGCTACAAATTCTCCTTGGAGAGCTAGTTCATGCACTAATCAATTTCCTCCTTCAGCACACATGCCCCTCTGAAAGATTTAGTCACAATATCCATCAGATTCAGAAAGTTGGAGTAATAGGAGTTTTGTTTCTTTTGTGATTGCAACATAGGTGAGGATTCTGTGAAAAAAAAAGAGGAGTTCTGGAAATCAACACAAATGAAAAGAAAAGCTTTATTGTTCTATCAAATGAGGCTAAAGAAATTAGAGTCAAAAGAAGCAGGCAACTCAATAATGAAAAAATATAAAAAGAAATATACAGCTCGACGGCCTCCTGTATGATGTGCTTTTAATTCATTTCTTGTTCCTTGGACAAGGTGATAACACTGTTCCAGTTTAATCCAATAACCTATCTCCAAAATGATCAGTGTTCCTATTTCAAGCCTTGGCTCCTTTCTGCTTTCATTCAGCTCAAATGTCTCCTACCCTTTGATTCCGTGCTCACCTCTTCTGCATGCAACTTGACCTTTTGCAGCTTTTCTCCCCCCTCCCATTTGCCACACTCCCTTTCTCCTCTCTCTTTCATCTTTCCATACATATTAACTCAGCAGGATTTTTGCTCTAACCTTAATTTTCCTGCATCCCAAAGCTTCACAGCTGAAAGGTTGCTGCTAATCCTCTTTCTATTTCTCTTTCTTTATAGTGTATTTTATTCATCCACTTTCATTTCCAGAAATACTTTGTATACATAGACATTTACTCAGACTTGTGTATTCTCCAGAAGAAGCCATTTTTCTAAGCCTTTTTTAATGCATTTTGAGGATCACAAGAGGTGACAAATGTAGAACCATATCTATACGAGGAAAATTCTTATTTTTAGCACATCATTAAAATTGCATGATATTGAGAAAAAACTGCATCCCGGCAATCAGGCAGAGGAAATCACTTCTGTTTACCACAGATGAGAAAGGGACATCCTGTTATCCTTGCAAATCAGTCCAAATTAAGTGGACAGCACAGGGATGAAGTGCCAGGTTCTCAGTAGCTGAACTCTGATTAGGCTAATTCTGCAGATCAGCTTGTCTGAGGCTGGAGGTTGGTCAGAGGGCAAAGGTGCTCAAACCTATTCTGATGTGGCACAGTGCCAGGGCCGGAAAACACTACCCCTGCTCCAGGGCTTTAAGGGAAAGGCCTGCAGAAGTCTCCTTTGAACCTGCAGGCACTGTAGTTTCATTCACAGCTACAGATGGAAGAGGCAGGATAGTCCTTGAGGAAGAACTCTGGGAAAAAGCGAGGCTAGAGCAGAAGTTAGAGCTTTTTGCACAGATGGCCACCTCCATAGTAAAGAGAACAATCCATGGGAGAGGATTAGCTTTGACCTTTTTCAGCATGAAGGGGAATGCTTGGAGAAGACTGGGCGGGATGATTCCACAGTACCAAAGAGTCTGAACATTTGCATTTTATTTTTATACACTATTAATGAAGAAAATACTTCAGGAAATGGTTTTTTTCTTCTATGGAAACTCATTCTCCTGGAATTCACAAAATATTTATAGGCAGTGCACTTCATTTCTAGCTAGGGGTTGGTTTGGGGTTTATTTTTTAGTAGAATTTATTAGCAATTTTGAAAATGACAGATGTTAATGATCTGCGTAAAATTCATATGCTCACTTGCATTAAAAGAAACCATTTTGTTAGGTTATGGCTGTGTAAATTCTCTGGGAACATAAAATCTAATGCAATAAATTAAATGCTATATAAATAGTTCTTTTAAAGGTATTAGAATATGTGCTAAAGAAATTAGTTGTGTGCAATCCTCCACCTACTGAAGTAAAAAATCAAAATTCCCATTGTCAGCAATGAGATGGTGATTCCATCCCATCCCAAACAGGACTTTCATCTTTTTCAAGTGTGATGTCTCACTAAATGTTTTGACACAGGCAAGAACAAAGCAAACAAAACAAAACAAAAAGTCTGTCTCTTTACTAGGAACTGATTACCAGATGGTGGAGAAGGGGGTTCCCAGCTGAGGAAATTCATCCCTCCCTGCCAGGACACCGGGATGGTCGAGGTGCACTTGGACAAGGGCGTCCTGTGGGTCTCATTTGACTGTAAGTGGGACAGACAGGGCATTGCTCTGTGAAGTCTGGTGCAAAGCACCTGCAGAGGACTTTGTCACAGAAGTCAATTTGCCTGCCAGCTTTCAAGTAGCAGCAAGCTGAAATAAAGTGATCAGGTTTTGTCTCTCTTCTGATCTTCCCACTTTACTGTTACATTTAAGCATATGCTTGTAAAACAAAAAGACACCACGTAGCAAATTGTAATGTTATCTCAGAAAATAATTCCCCTTTGTGTTATTTTCTGCCTATTCTTCTTGCCAAGCCTTATATTTAATACCTTTTTCAAAGGCTTTACTTCAGAGGAAATGCTAAATGTCTAATCCCCCATGCCCATCAAAAGGAGTGGTCCTCACATTAAATAAAAAGAGTTCCTCCTGATAAGCACCCATTTTGTAAATGCATGCTACTGCCTGTGCTTCTAAAATTAAACAGGATTAGCAGAAATAACCCCAGAATTCACCCAGCCCTGCACAGGCACTCAGGGGATACCCAGAGGACAAAGTTCTGGTTCTCTAGCTTTGCTGCATCAGGTAAAGGTGGGTGCAGCCTGTGCTTCAGGCTGGATAAAGGCAAAGGCTGCTCAAACGTCGTGTTCACATTTGCTCAACTCTCTTCCTTCTGGTGAAGATGGTCTCATGATGGGAAATTAATGAGGAAAAGATGGAGAAAGTCTTCTAGGGGGCAGGACAGGAAACCTCATAGAGTTTTTATTGAAAGTTTCCCTGTATCTTCTTTCTGTAAGAAAGGAGAGAAGTTTCTAGTAACTAAAGTTGCCTTATCTTTTGGCCAAAAAAAATTTTGATTTTCCAATAGATTTTTGTCATGATCTCTTCAAGAGTATGTCTCAGGGATTTCACACATCCACATCTACGTGTTTCTTGTGTTCTGAGCTACCTGATGTAAATGCACATAATTTCTTTTTATTTTTTGCAGTAACCAAATGTTAAACAAATGTTTACAATTTTTTTTTCCCTTGAGGCTTTTAATAGGATTTAAAACATTGGAGCATCGAAAGAAATGTGCGGCTGATATGGCAGAAAAATAGCTTTATAAAATCAAGCACCACATCTACAGGAGCTGAAAAGGAATGACTCATGGATGTGTAATGAGTGGTGAACACTGCCCTTTATTGAAACGCTTAATATTAGTGTAGCACTTAGTCTGTAGTAAAGTCTAGAGGTATTCTAATGTAAGGGGAAATTAATTTAAACTGGAATATCTGACTAGAAACATTCTGAGGCATATAAGACTAGGATTTGGATTTGCAGGTGGAGATGTGACAGACACTAAAACTCAAATATTTAAGAGAGTTTGGGAGCTGATGGCCAAATCTGTTCCTACTTTTTAGATAATCTCTTCTTTTTCCCTTCAGCATACCTTGACCTGCTAAATATAGTAATTTCTGCAGTACATCTGGAACAGAAATACAAACTTTGTAGATATTCTTTCTCCATGAGCTTTGATTAAGAGTTTTTTTAAATTTGTCTTTATAAAGGTCTGGAAAGCCATTCCAAGTCTTTGTTTGATACTGTTGTGATTAATTTTTAATTTCTTTATTAATAAGCTGCTATATATTCAGTCTTAATGTAGCGTAGAATAAACCTCTTTCTTTTCTTGTTGCAAACTTGGAAATGAAAACTAATGCTATTCTAATTGGGGTATGAAATCTTAGGCTGGGAAAGAGATCACTATATAATCTGGTAAGCAGTTTAGATTAGAATAAAAGAGTATTTTGCTCCCCTTCCCAAAGGATTTATTTCTTAGAGCTGTAAAGTCTAGACCATTTAAATGTTATTGTTTCAACCATCAGCAGGTGGAAAATACTTATATTGTTCTATTGATACCCTCTGAACCTTGAAACATATTAAGGATGACATTGATGATTTGTGGTGGTGTTGAAAAACCTGCAGAGATTTTGGATTTTTATTTGTCTGTTCTACTTGAATCTGTGCAAGATCTGCACAAAATCACACATTAATTGTTGATAGTAGACACAAAATAGCAGAGTAGATTCAAATCACAACAGTGAGGTTTGATCCCAATGAGGCAGAAGTCTTTATTTTGGGGTTTGCAACCCTTTTTATAAGGTGTTCCCATACAGGTTAACATGACTGGCCAAAGGAACCTCTCTGGTGCCATTGGTGGAACAAGAGACAAACACACTGAGAACATGTGTGTGACATTGCTTTGAGAACCAAAACCTATTTACAAAACACAGTCCTTGAAAGAGAAGTTTCTCAAAAGACTTTCCCTTGGGAACAGATCAGCCACTGACAGGCTAAAAACTCTCTCAGGCTCAGAAAATCATGGCCACATTAATCTAAGCTTTTTTTAGGAACCAAAACACCCGTTCTTGTGGGAGAACAATCCTGCTCTGGTGCCTTAGTCTTTGAAAACCTGATCCCAACCATGCTGGGCAGGATCCCGAGTTCCTGCGGCTGTGCAAAAGGCTGCAATGAATTCAGTTTTCTCCTCTGAGCGCGGGCCCTGTTGTGGATATTGATCTCAGGTAGTAACAACAGTCTCAACAAAGCAGCACAAGATCACAGTTCTGCAATGGCCTAGAAATTGCTGCTTATTAGAGCTCTCAGGACACGAAGAGCCCTGAGTGTCTGGGAGGCTGCTGGGGTTGGAACTGTCCCAGCCAGCCCCGGTGGCAGCAGAGGGAGAGCAAAGTGTATCAGTGCCACCTCGAACACATTGATCCAATTACACAGGGGAGCTCCAGGGGCAGCACAGCTTCTGTGCCTGCTGCCACGTACAAGCATTTCAAGGGTTACTTTTTGCCCTTTTCCTTTTTCAGTCTACTTTTCTGGGGGAAAAGATTGAACAGTATATACGAGGGAGATAACCAGAAGGAGCTGAGGAAGGAACCTGTCTGAAGGCTCTGCTGTGGACTCTCTGCCTTTCAGAGTGTTGGTTTGCATCAACATCTATCTGCCTGGAAAAAACAGGATTATGCCATTATATCAACACCACTGAATGCACCACAACACCTGAGGATATTTCTATTAAACTGGACAGAGTAGATGTAAGTGCCTGGATCTCTCAGGCACTCTTGCTGTGCCACCCAGGCCTCCAGGGCATTTCACAGCAGTTTTACAAAAAGAATATTTCCATACCTACCATACTGACAATTATTTTAATTTGTTTAAATTGGCATAGCCCTGTGGACAGCTTATTTAAAAGCTACACACACTGTTATGTGTTCATTCCCTAAAGGTATTTTACTGCAGGCACATTTGGCATTGAATTAATTATCACTCTAAAATGTACTTTTGGAGTCAGCCTAGTTTAGCTGGATGAAAAAGCTTTTTGTGGAAGAAATGGTGATTAGAATTTGGGGTCCATAATGGTTTACAAATGTCAGCTCCATTAGTCACTTATGGAAAGTGGGCTCATTCTTCTCAAATCAACTGCAGTGAATCTCTAAATGGTATTAATTGAAACTGCTTATAGTTGTCCTTAGCATCAGGGGAAGCTCACAGGCTTCTCAAATACATCTTTATATTCTTTCTCTTCATTGCAGGAGGGGGTTACTTGCTTGTTTTCTAATTTAATTACTTTGCTTTTAATTACTCTTTGCTTTTCTTATTGATCTTGACTTTTTTTCTTTTTAATTGTGTCTGGCATCTTTTTGTTACTGAAATCTATCCTTTCGTAAGTTCCTCTCAAAAATGTTTTCTATCTCACCACCTTAACAGTGGCACCTGTGAAAATTTGATTTTAGTACCCTTGATTGTGGACTCTTGGAATCATTTAGGTTGGAGAAGCCCTCCAGATAATCAAGTCCAACCTTTGGCCACTTGTCAACAAAACTAGAGCACTGAGGGCCACATCCACGCATTTCTTGGGCACCTCCAGGGATGATGAGTCCAATACCTTCCTGGGCAACCCCTTCCAATGCCTGACCACCCTTTCTGTGAAGAAATTCTTCCTGAAAAAAGAATTTGTAGACTGTATGAGGATTAATATTGAAAATTAACATAAACATATTGCTAAAAAGCAGCCAAAGAAAGCTTTGGAAAATCTTGTGTTGCATCCCCACCATGCTTTATTCACCTCTGTCCTCCCATGGAAATGCTCAGCTCCAAATCTTTCCTGAGTTGTTTTGTACAGGTGTTTCTGTAATTACGATGTATTTGGAATAAAAGTTTTGTTTAATGGTGCTTAAATGCATACATCCGTCTGTGACAATGGGACTGACATTAGAGCTCTGATGAAATGCCTTTGGAAACAAGGAATGCCAAAAGATTTTGTTGCCTTCATCTGCGTCCACCCTTTATTGTAAGAGGAAAATGCATCTGGGTTTAAGTTCAAGCACAGGATGAATTAATGGAACCTGTGAAAGCAAAGCTGAAAGGGAACAAAAGAGTGAAAAATACAGAAATTTTCCACATGGCAAGTTCCCAAATACCTGACTGTTAAATTGGATGAAATAAAGAGAAGTCTCATGACAAATTGAGGTTATGCTAAATAGTACAGCAAAAACATCAGCCTTGTGTTTGGCAGCATTCAAAAAGTGCAACAGATATTTGGGACTTCTTAAAGCTTGCTCTAAGAACAAAACCAGAACAAATCCTTAGTGGAAAAAGGCTTGGGCCTCCACGTCTTGAGTGATTGCTGCTGTGGTTCTTTCCTTCAGAAGGACTTGTTAAAACTGGAAGGATTTCAGGGAAGAGAGTGTGATCAAAGAGAGGGAATGACTTCCACCCATTGTTCTGCTAGACAAGATCAGGCTCCTCAAAGCAGAGTCAAAAATCCATGATTCAAGAGCAATGAAAAACTGCAGAGCCCTGACTGGAATGGAAAGTGAGAATAAAGACCTATACTTGCCTTCTGATTGAGTATGAGAAGTAGGAGCTATCAAAACAAGTTAATGAAAGCCAGGTGGAAAAGAGACAGAACAAAGTGATTCTTCACACCACATGTTGCAGACTCATGGAAATGTTCATTGAATGCTGTGGATGAAAAAGAGTCATGTGAGCTCAAGCCAGGAATGGGAAGAGATTTGTTGTGGGTTATTAAATGAGCAAACCACAACAGCCCCAGAGGACCTCCTGAGTTCGAAGAAGGGTCAGAGACTGCAAGGAAGAGGAATGTTAAGGAAGGTGTCATGATTGTTCTTGCTTTTTCCTGGATATCCATTTGTGGTCCCTGCTGGAGAGAGAGCGCTGAGCCCGGGGGATGCTGAATCAATACAGCCTTTCTAATTTTCACAAACTATTTATTGTTTGAGGTTGCTGTTTAGGGAGACTAATAGTGGTGAGGATCCACAGCAGTGGCCAAATTCCAAGATTTTCTTGGAATACTTCAAACCAACACAGGATTTATGATTTAAGGGGTTTTTTTTTTCAGTAGTCTTAATGGCAGAAGAGAAATATGAGTTTGGAGAAATTACATGAATGAAGAATGGATTTTCTGAGGGAGCTGTTAGAATAACGGATATGCTCTTTGCTGTTTACAGCACTGCTTTTCAAATGCTTTTAAAAAGATCAGTGTGTCTGAATAAATAGTGATCAGAATTGATGTACATTAGTCATCAAATCAGCCTGGTATGGGAAATAACGTGTGTTTAATTGCATATACATTTTGCAAAAGTGTATTAAATTGTAGATAAATTTCAGCCTCCATGGGCTTTGAGTAAATCCTGTGAACTTCAGTGTACTTCCTAACTCACCCCTTTCTAACATTTTTGTGCCATGACCAGGACCAGAGGTCCTGAAGGAAAATCAGGTTTGTAGCCATCAAGACAGGAGACTGCACTCTCAGCCCCTTCACAGAAACTCCATGATTGTGAAGGAAAAAGAAAACCATTGCAGATAATTTGAGGTAGAAGAATGTTCAAAACATTGAAGATAATGTGTGTCAAAAACTCTCTACTACAGAATGATTTTGTAGTTCCTGCTCCTTGATTATACAGTAGGCAGGGCTACAATGAGTTAGATGTAAACAGTATCAAGTGCAGAAATAAAAACTCAAGTTACTTACCAGAAATCTCAATATCATTTTGTCAAGTACATTTCTGGTGCAAGGAACCCTGCATTTACCTTAAAAATCAGCTGTTCTGTTAATGTATTATAGCATCAAGGTGCATAAGATCAACAAGCAAAAATTCTGAATTACATAGCAAGAGAAAAAGGTCTCAGCTGGGATAATATAGCCTGATATTTCAAAGTCTAAATATTAGTTTCAGTCTTGGCAGTAACTCCATCCATTTGTTTCCTGTGTCAAAACAAACAATTTGATATGCCTTTTTGGTCATTCATTTTTCAGGGGATGTTCTGTGCTTCTCAGCTGGCTCTATCTTAATCATAAAATGCCCTCTTCACATCTGGATTTCTGTTTGGACCTACCAACAGATGCAGGGTCTGTGATTATTTTTTCTTATTTAATCTTTTTACCCCTTTCAGTTTTGTTTTTGTTATGTTCTGACTCCATTGGCTCAGTCTCAAGTGAGCAGAGCTAAGGTAGCATTGTGTGTGCATGTGCTGCTACTGAGCTGCCACATTCCATCCTATTTCTGCTCCCAGATCAGGATATGAGGCAATTGAGATATTTCCTTGTGGAATCTAGTATAGATTATTCCATGGTTTTGGAAAAATCTCAGTAATGTGCTCTGCAACAGCATCATACCAATATATAGACAGTCTTGTAATGTAGGACCAGGGTAAATTGCTTTTAAAGCACCTAGACAAGCAAACAAAAAGAAAAACCCAAACCACCCAAAACAAAAACCACTGAAACTTTCTTCTCAACCACACAATTTTAACACTATGTTGAAATTGTAACAAAGAAACTGCTGGCAGATCATTTGGATCTTTAGTAGAGACTTTACAGTCATATATATTTGTCAGCGCTCAAAATGTTTTCAAACACTATAGTTTTGCTTATGTTTGAATGAGATTTCTTCTTTTTAGCCATTTTGTGGCTTTTCACTATTATGACCAGGAGGAAAAATAAAGCAGTTTTCTTATCTGATGGCACAGACCTTTTCATCATGCCTTAATTTGTCTCCTGAGCCTAAGCTTCATTCACAACTCTATGTTCAATTTAGCCTAGGGCTCAACCATCTACTTTTTTTTTTTTTAATAACTGCTATCAATTCTACCTAAAATGCCCTCCTATGGATCATTACATTGTGACTTGGCTTTTTCCTTGCACTTTTCCCTGAAAGTTGTCTTTTAGCTGAGGCCTGGGACTTCTGCCTGCCACTGCCCTCCTGAAATGATGATCTTTGGTTCACTAACAGATGATACCTTATCATGATAATTTAGCCATTTTCATAACAGGTTTTAAAAAACAAACCCACAAAACCCCAGTAACCATCACCACCACCCCCAAACCCACAGAATTTTCTCTTGTCTCTAATTTTCTCCTTGGAATAATGGAGATAATTACAGATACTTTAGGCGATGTCAATGCAGATGTCTACTTAGCTTTGTTTACACCTTTTATTCAAAAATATTTCACATTATTACTAAGGCAGGAAAAAAAAACACACAGTGAAAATGTAATTTAAATGAAGTAATACTTTTGAGAGTTACAGGAATAGCACTGAGCAGCTCTTTGTGACCAACTGGATGGCAAAATGTAGTGTACAATTTTAAGCAGTCTTATTACGGCACTGTACTTTCAGAACTTTTGAAAGTGAAGATTTAAGCTGAAGTTTCACATAAATATAGCATTTCTGCCTCTTATCAGCCATATCAGCAGTGCAGAGCAGACATGCAGCTGCAATTATAAGCTGCACTTGCAGCTTGAAGTGTAAGAACCCTTCAGCTTCACCTTGAGAAAATGAAATCATGCTAGAGCTGGCTCTTCTCTACAATGACCTGGCTTTACAAGAAAAGCTTTGACAGCCAATGCTGTGCAGGACTGATGGCTGTGCCACACAGAGAGGCTGAGACGAGAGCAGGGTGTGAAGAACACACAGAGCAAACATTCCCTATGCAAATCCTGGGGTTTTGCATTTTGCCCTGTGCTGTGTCTTTGTTTCTGTTCCATCAAGTTCAATGCAAGATATTCAGACTGAAGAAAGACAAAGGAAAAGACAGGCTGGGCTCTCACACTTTTCTTCACGAAAAGATTGAAATTCACATTCATCCTTTGGCTAAGAGGACTGGAATACCCATGACACTGAGAGAGGAATATTTCAGCCATCTGAGCTTAGTATTAGAACTGAAGTTTCTCTCAATCTCTCTTTTGGAGATGTTGCATTCTGTTTGAATTTGAATTAACAGTGCAAATGTAGTCTAGTTTACATACTCACCTGGGTGGTTGCAGTGCATATGTGACATGAAAGTTGACCTCTGTCATGGAATAATTTCTGTTTTGCCAAACAGGCTTCTGGGAGCCCTGCACAAACACCTTGATGAGAGATATCCCCTGAAAAGAGGTGGAAGTGAGACCAGGGCTCCTATATTCATTCTCAAGTGTCTTTTCAAATGAACCGAAGCTATATAGCAAATCAAAATCCTGTTAAGAACAGAGATGACTGGAAAGATATGCTTTGTGTGTTTGTTAAATGAAAAAACCCAACAAACCATGAACATTACAATTAAACACATGTTGTTATCTTTTTATCCTCCATTAGATGATTCTCCAAGTCCTTGTATTTACTTACTTAAAGCTAAATTGTTATGTAGAGAGTCATGCATGGTTTTACACCAGGTTTCCTCTGTCATTTCAGTCCTCGTGGGATAAAAAAGCCAGAGGGATAAAATGGCAGCAGAGACAAATCTCTCAAGGTATCCACATATGCAGAATCCTTTATTTCCCATGCAAACTGCTCAATGCCAGAACTGAATTCTGAAAACCTCTCCTTACACTTACACATATATTTACATCACTTCTGCAGCAGTGCAGGTGGGTTGTGACTTGTCTTTCCTGAGGAACACAGTGATGGAAAACATCGTGTGTGTGTTGGGGCCAGGGGGTTGAGGTGCTGATAAAAGCAGGAGTCTTGTGGTATCTTGTCTGCAGAAGATAACAAACCAATTTCATATTTGCAAGCTGAGAATTACAGGCTTGACCAGGAGTGATACAAGTATCAACTTTTAATTTGCTGCGCTTTCAGATTTTCTTTTTCTTTTTTTTTGTCTCTCACAGACAGAGACTTGAGGACACGTAAGAGAATTACACTTTTAATATTATAGTGCTCATTATTTTAATTAATGGCTGCGAGATGTTGCTTGGAGAGAATTTTTTAAACTTCCTGAAAAGATCATTAATATTTGATGAGAGAAGAAACACTATCTCCTGGAGTAATGAATTGGTGTGTTATGAAACCCTGTATCCAAGCACTTCTTGGGCAAAATGTGCTCATTCCTTTGGCTCACACTGCTCCCAAGGGGCTGGAGCCTCCACTGGAGCTGGGTTTTCCACCTGCACAGTCCTGGGATGCTGCTTGCTGCCTTCTACCTCTGCCACACCTTTCTGAAGGGGAAGCTGGCTGGTTTAAAGCATCCCCCGGTTTTGAAATGTTGGTGTTGGGTATGTAGACAAAGGGATTTATGTGTTCTGGAGAAACTGGGGCATTAAGAGGCTGAGCCACATACCTGAGGCACCAAGGTCTTGTAGCAGGGCTTCTGTGGGTCTGCCAGAGACAGGAGAATTTCATCTGCTTGGTACCTAAATACCTATAAATACCACATAAACACCTCTGAGACCACAGTCCTGGAGCTTTGCATGCAGCATTCTCACAATGTGTGCCAGCTCTTGCATTTGTAACCAGCTAAATCTAGATGGAATTATCAAGCAATTGGAGGTTGTTAAGAGCCTCAATTTCATGCTTGCAAGGACCAGACTCCACTGCTCTATTCACTCTTCAGCTGAGATTTCTTTGTTTCTGTCTTTTTTTAAAAACTTTTCCCATTGTTCAGATGGTCCTGTATGGAAATCTTCACTCTTTTATTCCTCCAGTATCTGCTGAAGTGTTTCACCTCTGTCAGGCACCCACTGACTGCCTTACTGTCTATTCCTTTCTCTCCATTTTTTTGTCTTCCATTGAATCAGCTTGCTTAGTGCTCATTCTCTGGTTTTCTTCCATTTACTATTATACACAATTCATTTTCTAATAAAAAAAATCTTTAAATATCCATTAACTAATTTTGTCACTGGATTTTAGGTACAAAACCTATAAAGAGAACAGCTGCTTTCAGTGATCATGTGTGGAAATTCGGGCAGGAACCTGGGTCATGAAGTCTTCAACTCTGACAGCAAAATTTTGTCTTTAAGGGATGGTGAAGAAGAAAAAGCATTAACTGTACATACCCATACCATCTGACCAAAAGAAATACTCATGTCCCAAATTTTGAGTCAAGGAAGGCAGTCAGGCTCTTTTTGGATTCAAGGTGGTATCTGGGCACTCAAAGTAGAGAACCTGGAAAAGGTATCCAGTTCAGAAGATTAATAAGTCCAATTAAGCTGGGCATCCAAACTTGGTGCTACCCAGAATCTGTAACTGTTTTCAGAATAAATCTGAGTACACTTTGTTGTTTTCAGTATTTCCTATTCATTCAGGATTTTTTAAAATGAATCTTCATTTTCAGTTAACCAGTTAGATTTCACAAGGCACAAGTAAAGAAAAATATTAATCTAACCCTGTCCTATTTTAATAACAGGACTCCTTTAACACACAAGCAATAACTGCACAAGATAAAAGACATGAACTGAAACAAATACCTGAAAATTCTTGTAAGGATGATCTTTAATGGTTCTACAAGTTATTTTGAACTAATAAGTTTTGGTTGGCATTTTGCTACTGTGTTAGTCTCAGTGGACATAATTAATAGAGAAGTTGTTTTTTATTTTTAACAAGAATATTTTCTAGTGCCCCCGAAAATGAGGGCATTTTTTCTAATTAATAATTCTCTCTGTTTAAAAGAAATAATATTCAGTTATAATAATGGCCACATTCTTTGCATGACTGGAAGTCAGCTGCTAAGCATACTGTGAAGTCCTATCTCCAAAACACAATTCTGAATGAAACTCTAAGCTGGTATAAACAGATATAACTTCATTAAGTTGAGAGGAATTATGTTTGCCTGCTGCAGTCTGGAGATGGCCTTTATTACCATTTGAGACATTAAGTATAGCAGAAAGTCACTGACTTTCTTGCTTTGAAAAAGCTTTGGAGCTTTTGGATGTACTGTAAACAGGAATGGGGTAGATTGGCAATTTAGTATTGTCTAATGGCACCATTTCACCCAAGGTGTGTTATTAGGAACACAAAGAATTTTTGAGACTCTGGAGTCATCGGTGCTTTTGTTGTGTGACATCGTGCAACTCATGTAGAGATTCATTCTGCTAATTATGTGGATAAAAAACTGCAGTGGGGGAAACAAAAGACTATTTCTCATTCAATTAAATCTATCATTAAAATGTTTTTTCCAGGACTGTAGCTCTCTCAGCACTTCTGAAAGAACTGCTTGTTCTCGTTGGTGATTTGAAAAGCAGTGTAAGACAAAAGCAAAACCTTATCCATTAAAGAGGACATGTTCCTCCCTGCCCCATCCCCATCTAAGGGGGCAGATTTACACCATCTGTGTGCAAATCAAGAACTGGGCATGCAGTCATCTTTGCTTGGTTAGGCTTGACTAATCTTTCCAAATTTGCTATTTTTGTGAGGGGGTAAAAAAACAAGCAGTTGAAACGTTTTGGTGAGGAGAGAAAATTTTTGTCTTGCCCTGTTCCAATACCTATTAAAAAAACCCCCATATAACTAATTATTTTTTTCAATTTCCTTGATACTGAGTGTTCTCTGTCCTACATGCCTGAGGCGTTCCAGGTGCTGCTCCATCTAATGACTGAAATTCTGGAACCACCCTGAGCTGGCCAAAATCTCCTGGCAGACTTGGCCAGATTCCCTCTGGTGTCTTGAGGCTGTGCCTTCACCAGGCTCCAGCCAGGGCTGGAAGAGCCCTGCACGTTCTGGAAAGCCTCTCCCTGTGCTAGTGGCAGTCTGGAACTGGCAGCTCCAGCAGAGCCTGTGATTGAGTGGTTTCCAGCCCAATGGGACAGGCCTAAGAGGTGTGAAAGGACAGATGTGTTTTGGGCAAATCTTCCTGGGAACTCTCAGGTTCTAGCCAACTTTATTCAGCCCCAGCAGCTCTCCCAGCATCACCTCTCCCAGCATCAGGCAGTGTCCCCTCCTGTGCCCCTGCAGCAGGACACTGTAAAGGACTCGTGGCTGTCACTGGGAATAGGTGTGAATTCCATGGAATTGTCCATGGCACCAGTTCCTAACATGACAGCCTGGGAAGTATTGCTGGGAGCTCTGCACTGCCTACATGGATTTTCAATCGGTCCCCCAGAAATAAAAGCTGCAGGGAGATGAGTGGAGAGAACAAAACGTGAAAAGCAGGCGAGTCTGAGAATAGCAGAAGAGTCTCTGCTGAGGTCTGAGCACTGAACTATAGAAAACCCTCACCAAGTGCCCTGCATGGGCTCACAGCTGAAAAATATTTACTGAGTGCGTTTAACCAAATGGATTTAAGTATACAGAATCCTTCTGCAAAATGTCTACAACTATTGGGTAAATTGAGCTCATTGTTTGTATGGTTGTCTCTGCAATCAAACTGTAATCATGTGTAAATTGTGACCAGCCATGTGCAGTTCATATGCAATTATTTACAAACTGGTTTTGTGAAATCTAATTGTATTACCAGTGGTAATGAACTTCAGTGTGTAATAGGGTTTTTTTCAGCATCTTTAAAATGCTTCAGTGCCTTTCTTCCTATTTTAAGCCCTTCTGAATTTAAAAATAGATTAATATATACTACACATTTCACGATTAACTTTCATTTAGTGATGAAGTGCACGCCACAAAATGCAGTGCCTTGCCATAACCTATTTTTACCATCCATACTTGATCACTCCAGCTCAAACCCAGGGTGGGTATTGTAATTCAGACTAGCAACTATGTGGGCTGATAAAAACAGGGAGAATACTTTTAAGCCGTGCAACTTTCTTTTCAGGGCTGCTAACAGGTGTTTATTGTTTGCCTCCTTCCCAATCCATAAGCCTTTAAACCCTGAACAGTAAGTCAGCATATCTTTGCAGGTGGTGAGAAATGAATAGCACTAAAGCAATTTCTTTTAAAATTCCTCTTTCTACTTTCTCTGGGAAGCAAGTCACAAAAATTTCATGGAGTTGTGAAGCCACCTGAAAGTTTCACTTTTGAGAAGACCTCATTAGTCTCCTCTCTGCTGCTTAAAGCACATAACTGTTAAAAGCTTTAAAGCTATATCACCAGAGAAATGTGTCTCCAGCCCATAAACACAAAATAGTCCTCTGTGATGGGGCTTCTTCTTCACAGTTTCCCCATGCTTCACAAAAAGAGCAAAATTCACAGAGCCTTATGTCACAATACTACAGTTTTCACTGGCATTTTGTGTTCCATGGATCAGAATGTGGTAGGAAGGTGATGGAGTTAGAATTTTTGGAAAGGATGATTCTAACAGGCATAAATCCTGAGGGTCCTTTAGACTCTGCCTTCTGTAAACTGCTGAAGCCAGGCCAGTGAGTTTCTTCCCCTCCCTCACAACCACTGTGGCTGTAGCAAACAGTCCAATGGACATGTAAGAAAATAAGCAGATTTTTGTCCCCACATAAACCAAACAGCTGTGGAGTTCTATGAAGGGCTAATATCCCTGTCCTAGGAATAATCATCCCCACTAAGACAGAACTGTCAGAAGAGATCCTGAGAACCTGAAGAAGAATATGGGGGGAAAATATGCTAAAAGCAGGGTCTGGGAGAATACTGGTGTTACATGACAGAAGGAAACCAAAGTCATCCTGATACTAAAATTCTGATGAGACAAAGCTGTGCCTCTTCTGAGCTTCTTAATTTAAATACTAGTTGTTTCTTTCCTTTAATGAGTATATAAGTTCGTTCCTGCTCTTACTCCCCAAAAATTTGTCTGATATGTCCTCAAAGAAAAATGTCACAGGGCAACAGCCTGCTGCTAGGGGGAAAATGTCAAGGTGAAGGCTGGCCATACATCATCCCTAAACGCTGAGGCACAAGGATTTCAAGGGGGAAGGTATTTATCATGTGATATTGTTCTATTACAATGACTCTATATTTCTGTAGTGGCAGATGATGGATGCCTGCTGGGTGCAATCATTCTCCTCCTGCAGCAGGGTTTCAGTGCTTCACTGTGGCCTTGTTAAACAGCTGCATGCACATCACTGTGGCCACTGCCAGCCTGGGAGCAGCACAGCCAGTGCCAGGACAGGCAACCAGGGTCTGCTCAGGAGCAGACAGCACAAAAATGCTGCATTATCCATCACACTGCCAAGCAGCTCTCCTAAAAGCTTCTGAGAAAGATTATTTGACAACACACATGGGCAGCTTGTGTGAAACACAGAAAATAATTTACAGGGAGTGACTGCAGTGGGGAGCTGGAGCTTCTTCTTTTGGGGAAGTGGGAGGGGTGTCCTGAGTGCATCATCTCTCAGAGGTTGGGTTCCAGCCCTGCCTCCTCTGAGCAGGACACAGAACAGTTCTGGTCCCTCAGTGACATCAGGAGAGCCATGTGACATAGACAGAGCAGCTCTTCTTCTCACAGTTGTTTTCAGGGCCGTTTCACCAGGGTTTTGAGGGGGATTTTTATTTGTTTTTAAAGCAGGCTTAACCCTGCTTTACCAGAATTGGAGGTAGAACTAGAACTGACCTACCTACCCCTTTCAGATGCCTCTGGTAGCCAGAGTGTGTTGGTGTGGTCTCCCAGTCAGTCAGTACAGTCTTAGTGACATCAAAAAGGGTCATGCAAATAGCCCAAGAAGCGAATTACATAAATAAGTTTTCCTTCATTAGGAAGTAGAAAAAAAACTCTAACAGAACTTGTAGAAACCTCATTTTTTAAGAGAGGCTTTTTTTTTATAAACAAACATGATGAAGAGATCTGATTTGTTTGCGTGAGTACTGATTTGTCTGTGTGAGAACATTTATTCTTGTCTTTGAGTGCTTACTAATCCCCGAGTCATTTGTACAAACTAGAGTTTGTACAAAAATTTTCTTATGTTTCTGCTAGTACCCATAACCTTTGAAACAAAATATTTTTATTTCAGGTACTCATTGATATTAAAGACTTAACATTGATGTTAAATAATGCCAAAATTACATAGTGCACAGGTATTTTCATGAATAAGTGGGAGACTTTGTAAATATGATTAAGATACTTCCAGTTGGAATGGAATCAACTGCATGCACTTGTGGAAATATCTACACTTTGTTTTTATTCACTGAGCTATAACTGTGCCTAATACAGTTTTTTTTACAGTGTTAGGTACTTTGCTATGGGAAATCTTGACTAATTTTTTACCTTCCCAAGGCATGGCTGGTTGAGATTTGAGACTTCATACAAAAATGCTCAGTTTTGGGAGATGGTGGAAGCATCACTGAGAAGAAATTTTGTATGAAATAAAGCACAACTAAGAGTGAATCTGAAGGAGATTTCATTCCCTCATCTCTGTATCTGCTCCAGTGGGTTTTTACTCTGAGGCACATTGTAATTGCTTATTGTTCCTTGTTACAAAAAACGACTTCTACTCATTTTGGTATAATAAAAATGGGGTTTCATTAAAAAGAGACAATTTAGAGACAAAAATAAAGCAAAGGGTTAAAATGGCTGGGTGCCTGACATTCAGCCAAGAGCACCCTTATTAACAAAAAATTGTTCCTTAAAAGCACCAGTCTGTTACATATTAACAGGTTTCTTATGCATCTTCAGAAATTCCTTTAAGCTTAGATATTCTTTTGCTTAGTTTCAAATCCCTCCCTCCCAGCAGATCAATCTTCCCTCTGGCTCCATGTGTCTCCTACCCCTGATAACAGAGGTTCAGTAAATTCCTTCTTTGGGGCTCTGCTCACTGTTATCTTCATCTGGTGAGACAATTTAGGAATGGCAGGGAGGTTTTCTGATCATCTTCTCATTCTCTGGGTTGTGTGTACAAAACCTGTCCTTATTTCAATGCTTTACTACAGCCTAAGGTATATGTATATATGTATCTCACTGCTATTGCTTAGTTTTGGTATAGAAATAAAAGAAATTATGTTAGTACAGCCAGGTTTGTCACCATTATACATATAGCATTCAACTGAACATTTGTGAAAAACCAATAATGGAATATGTACTTATAACATTCCCCCATGGCAGAGCAGCCCCTGCTCCATGGCCGGGATGGACAATCTGGGGAGCCCTGGGAATGCACCCGTGGCATCTCCCTCCCAGGCTGCAGGGAATGCTTTCCTTCTCTGGCTTAGCCACTCCTCCCAGCAGGTCCTGGGCGTCTGCAGAGTATTTCAGCTGCCACGTCTCATTCTGCTGGCAAACAATCACCACAAAAAATAACAGCAGAGAGATTTTCAGGGGTTTCCTGTGGTTCCCCAAGCCCACCTAGCAGAAAGTACAGGAGGGTAAAATGTTTCTTTCTCTTTATTGCCCCCAGTGTTGTTCAAATCAGGACCAGCTACGTTTTTGCTCTGTGTAAAAATCATGCAGTGACTACCAGAAAACTGAAATGGGAATATTTGTTTTCATTTAGAAGTGACCTTGCTAGAAAGGCCTTGAAATCTATCAAAACACGCATTTCTATCACCCTTAAGAGATACTGCTCTTAAGTAATTTGATTGCAATGGAGATAATAGGAAAATTATTTGGATCTTTGCTTTTGCAGAGGTATGTTTGACTATTATTCTGCGTTTCTACATCAAGAACTCATTGAAAAGAAATATGTGGAACAGATTGTTCAGGAAACAAGGTCAGTTTGTTTTACATCAATGACATCAGCTAAGCTGATATGGCTTCTGTAATACTGCTTCTTTTGCCCCAGTGCATGAAAAGGGGGTAGACGATTTAGGGTAGAGGGTTTTCTATTAGTGGCTTTTTTTTAATGTCATGCACATTCTTCATTTAAAAATTTAGAAAACATTTGCAAACACTTATTCCACCTTTTAGTGACATAAATTAGCTAGTAATCAAGATAAACTAAGAATATGGTTTGGACTTTCAGGCTAGATTGAAAAGATGATGACTCCAAAACTCCAAATGGAAATCCTGTAAATACTCACTTGGACTTCCAAAAAGTTCAATGTGTTCTCTTTATACAAGTTCAGTTTAGCAGTAAATAATCATCTGTCTGTGAGGCTCTTGTTTTAGGTGGGATCAAGCTCCTTCTGTCCTGCTGTACTGTACAGATTAAACTGTAAATAAAACACAGCCTCACACAACCCACCATTGTCATCAGGTGAATTCCCAACCTCTGGAATCAGGCAAGAGTGCATGCAACTGGAAGAACTCTTGGTTTAGGACTAGATCTCAGTGAGATGTGTGAATCAGAGTTCTGGAAACCAGGACTGTCCTTTTGGCTGCAGGCCACATTTGTGGAAGATTAAGAAACAATGAAACATGTCACTTTATTCTGCCAGAACATTTCAGAGCAGCTTTGGGTGCAAATTCACATCCTTTGTGTTTGTTTCTGATTTGTTTGTGGAAGGTTTAAAGTGTCATAAAGCAAATGAGATTCTGGTCCTTGAGTCAGACTGAAGATTTCAGCGAGACACATTACATGGCTTCATAGTTTTCATCTCTTTTTTTCATGTCTCATGAAGAGATGTTGAACTTCTAACTTCCTGAAAGAAGGGTATTCTTGTACTCTTTCCTTCCCTATATCTGTACACAACACATTTTCAGTCCCACTGGGCTGGCACCAATTGCAAGAGTATGTTGCTTACATTCATTTTTTTTTGTTTTACCACAGGTTCTCTAAGGAATTTTCAAGCTTGCAAGGCTATGAAGCTATAAAAATGAAAAAGATTGGGGAGTTTTAGGCTGTATCAAAGGTACTTTTCATGGCTTATGCTCTCTGAGAGTCATGCACAATCAGGTTTCAGACAGTGCTCAAATATATCTGGAGTCAGTATTATACTGCCGACTCCATTATCAGCTGTTGCAGTCCCAGGGCGGCAAAAGGAGGCCACATCTTTTTGCTCATACAGACATCTAAAAATGTTGGCTATTGTGGGACTTCATTTAATTCACACCGTGGAAGAACAGGCAGCCTGGAAAAATAGATTTGTTTTGTCCATTGGTGAGTTACAATTTTGTCGATTTTTCTAGGAACTCTTGACCCACTGTTCCTGTTCCTCTTGCCAAAAGAGGATGAGTGCTCTGGTGTTGGCATTTGCTGGACCATGACATCAGAAGTCATGAGAAATGTGGGGAATAGAAAATCTTGCTTTCCCAGTGGAACTGAGTTCATAATTCAGACCAGAGTTATCAACCTCAGGAGTTGTTTTTAGGGGGAAAAAACCCACATTTGTGTTGTTGCAGTGGAAGGGGTGAGACTCCCCTTCCTCCGGAGGGAAGTTCACCAGAGCAAGGTCTGACCCTCAGGATCTGAGCTGTCTGCTTGGGAAGCACATTTAGGTGCCCAAAGAGGGGCACTGGTTTTCTCCTGAGACCCCATTTCCACCTGTTTCTCCCTGCAGGAAAGCCCTTTACAAACGGCACCTGGCATCACAGAACCAAAGGCTGAGGTGAGAAGGGACTTCCAGAGGTCTTCTTGTCCCACCCCACTGCTGAAGAAGGGTCCTCAGGCTCAGATAACATTTGAATATCTCCAAGCATGGAGACTCCACAACTTTTCTGGGCAACCTGCACCAGTGCTCAGTCACCTTCACAGCAAACAGTGGTTTATGATGTTCTGGTAGAATCTCCCGTGTTTCAGCCTGTACCCATTGCCCTGTCACTGAGCACCTCTGGGAGGTCCTGGCCCATCTTCTGTACCCCTTCCTTTAGTTCTTTATGGACACTGAAGAGATCTCCCAGTCCCAGCTCTCTCAGCCTTTCCTTGTGTGAGAGAGGCTCCAGTCTCAATCACCTCAGTGGCTCTCCACTGCACTCTCTCCAGTAGCTGTCTCTTTCTTCACTGGAGAATCCAGTATTAGATACTGATTTCCATGTTTAATTCTCATTTTTAGCTGTGAACACTTTTTTTTCCCTCTCAGGTACTCATATACATATTGTTTTCAGGGAAAAAAATCTAAATATCCACATGGAAAATGGTCACAGTCCCCAGGCTGCCAGAGCTCCAGGAGTGTTTGGACCACACTCTGAGGCATGGGGTGGGATTGCTGGGGAGTCCTGGGCAGGAACAGGAGCTGGACTGGATGGTGCCTGGGCATCCCTTCCAGCTCTGGATGTTCTCTGGTTCCATGAAATGAAAACCAGTTTATATAATGGCAAACATCCTAATGTTTACAAAATCTGTGCTTCTGTTAGAATGGAATTCTGGAAATTTAGTAAGCATTGGATGTTACAGCAGATCAGTTTGAATCAATGAAAAAACGTTAGCATTTTTCTAGGCACATGGATGGAGCAGAACAACTTATCTCCAGATTTTTGGTCTGAGCACAGGAGTGCCTTTTCCATCTGATAGGAACGCTTTGAACACTTGTTCTGACTTTGGGGAAAAATCCTCTTTAGGCTCTCAAGTGGCATCTTCAACAATGAATAATTAATTTTTTGGAGTGAAAAAATCATTGTAATGGAATTGACCTTTCCCTATAGCAATAGGTTCAATCACTTCCATCTGTCACAAGTTCTTTGCAGGATTTTAATTAATGGTGAAAAATGTTTTCTTCCCATGTCAGTGTGTTGTTTAGAATCCCAAACACCTGAGTACTTCATAAGATTCTGGCAACACAATAAAAAAATTTAAAAAAAAAGGAAAAACCACCAAACCTTCTGAGATCAGGACAGATTTCCTGGGGAAAAATCTGGAAAGCAGTAGAAACCTCTGTCTTCTCCCAGTTGGTCTTGAAGCCAGAAAATAATGACAAGTAATCAGTCTTGCCCAGCAGGCTGGGAACTGATGAATCCAGCTTTCCAAAGAGCAGCTTTGCAGCAACATGGCCACATCCTTTCAGAGAGCTGTGTGAATTACATCTATATGAAAATGCCTTTTTTTTTTTGGCCACCCACATCCTAAAACTGATAGTGTTATCAGGAGACTGGTTTCACCAGTCGGCTGCACAGATCCTGCCTGGGTCTTGTTGCCTTGCCAGCAGCGCCTGGAGGGCAGGCACACGCCCAGGGATCACTCACCCCTTCCTCTTGGGCAGCAGAGCAGCTGCCAGCAGCCCAGAGGTGTCTGGGGCACAGGGAGTGAGCCTGGAGGTCACTGCACACCCGACCCTGCAGGGCTGGGCGGGCACCACAAGGCAGCGGGAGCCTGCAGTGTCCCCAGGGCTGCACGTTCTGCTGGCTCCTCAAAAACTCCAGGAAAGAACATCCCCTCATGGGTTCTGTGAGTGTGCCAGGGCACTGTGTGACTGTGCCATGTCCCTGTGTGTGACTGTGCCATGTCCCTGTGTGTGTGTGACTGTGCCATGTCCCTGTGTGTGTGTGTGTGCCATGTCCCTGTGTGTGTGACTGTGCCATGTCCCTGTGTGTGACTGTGCCATGTCCCTGTGTGTGACTGTGCCATGGCACTGCCATGGGTGCTGGAGTGGAAATGCCACAGAGCTGCCTGCAGTGCTTTGCTCTTGCATGTTGACAGTACATGGGAAGTGCAATCTCTCCCTTGCTAATGTTGCTCTTCCTGCAGAGCAAACCTGAATGACTTAAGGCTGTTTTAATAGAAATGTTGCTACTCAGCTTTCTGGTAGTTCATTATCTTTGCATTTAAGCTAAGATTACTTAAATTTTCACTGCTGGTTACAAAGGTGAGTGAAAACAGTGCTTTTGCAAATGCCATGGACAGGAGCCCAGCAGGCTCTGCAGCCCTGCAGTGAGGGGGTCCCTGCTGTGATGCTGTCCCTGCAGTGTTTCTGTCCCTGCAGTGATGCTGTCCCTGCAGTGATGAGTGATGCTGTCCCTGCAGTGATGCTGTCCCTGCACTGGGGCTGTCCCTGCAGTGATGCTGTCCCTGCACTGGGGCTGTCCCTGCAGTGATGCTGTCCCTGCACTGGGGCTGTCCCTGCAGTGATGCTGTCCCTGCAGTGTTTCTGTCCCTGCAGTGGGGCTGTCCCTGCAGTGGGGCTGTCCCTGAAGTGGGGCTGTCCCTGCAGTGGCCCAGCAGTGCTGAGGGCAGCCTGGCCATGTGCACTGGCCATGCTGTCCCTGGGCAGGTACAGCAGGCACTCTCTGCTTTCAGGGGTTGCTGGGGGGCTCTGCTCCCTCGTTGTCCCTCTCACACCCTCTGTCCCCCCAGGCCCAGAGGCTCACTCGTGGCTCTGAGGTGTGGCTGAGCTCTGCTTTCCAAGCTGCACCTGCTAAAGTCGAGCTGGGGGTGTAACGAGGCAGTGAGGGGGGTTTAGCTCAGACCCAATTTTAGTTCTTGAGCAAATAGCAGCCGTGCTGCCAGCCTTCATTACATCCACAGACAGATGGTCTGGACTGAGAGACCAGCAATTAATGTACAATGTGTTCTTTGTTGGCACTTACCACAAAGGCATTTTTTTGTGTGTATATACTGTCTCATTCTTAAAACTTATTTTGTTTTGTGACTCTAGTGCCTATATGGAGCTGGAGGGAAATAATAATTCCATGTAGGCATTAAGTGGAGGAGTTGTTCTCTTTCTCTCAGCTTTCATTCAATATTCTAATTACTGAACATAATTTTTATTTTTTAAATACTCCTTGTTATCGCAGTCAATTCTCCCTAATGTATCTTCTGCATTAAAATGAGCTATTTGCCCCTTAGTATCCCTGTTAAACTGGGAATTTTATAATTTCCATCAGGATCTCCTACATGGGAAGGAGAAATTTAAGTCATTGGAGTGCATGCATGCATTGGGTCCAGATGTTTGCCTGGGTGAGAATCACTGAAGTTTTGCAACTTGATAACTTTACTCATTACTTTTTTACGTTATTTTTATCCTCCAGCTTATTATCAGACCCTTAATTCATTCCCTAAATAGAATCCAGCATGAAATGAGCCAGATGCATTCCTCAAAGCCATTCCTGGCTCCCTGACTATTTCTCAACTATTTTATATCCTGAATCCTCCTTTGGTTAGAGCTCTGTATTTCCAGATCTCGTTCCCAAGTTTACAAATCAGACTTTTCAGGATTCCTGTTAAAGCCAGGATGCCTGTGGAGGTGAGCCAGCACGTGGCTGGCTGTTGCTTTTTTGCCAGATTCAGGCTATAATTTGAAGCAGAGGTGATGATCTGCAAAACCAGAGTCATTTTAATGCCTCATTTACTTGATCCTATCAATTCTTTCAATGAAGTTGGAAGGATTTTTGAGCTCTGTCTTTGAGGTATTTGGGAATTTATTTGATCAGGATGGAAAGCCTCAGATGCTGAGGACATAAATATGTGATCATGTAATCAGAGTCTGCATCATAGGCAAGAGATGAGATAATGTTCTGGGATTAGTTTTCTGAGATGTCTCTCTCCAATCTTTTTTTTTTGGTCTTTTTTCACTTTTAAAATTGAATTTTATATATATAGTATATGAGATAGCCAGGCAGATGAAAGTTTGGACTGTAATTATGAATTGTTATAGGTAAAAATCTAGCTTTTCATTCAATAAGGCAAATTTTCTTGGGAAAGTTCTTTAACATCAGAGACAGATGCTGTTTATTTAAAACCACACTTATTTACACTGGATTTTGTAGGGAAAAAAGGCATGTTAGTACCATTAGGAATGACTCTTTAAAATATTTGTGGTGGGGTCCTCAGGTTAGATGTTGTTACACTGGGAATGTTTTTCCTAGTGCTACACATTTTTCCACCTCAGTTCCTCACTATCAATCTATGGCAGATATTTCTAAACTCCAGATTGCTGTGTAATAAGGAGAAATAAGTATTCATTGCTGCCAGATGCTGCTAATGGGGCTTTTCCTGACATTGCTTGTGTCTTCTAAGTCTGGGGGTGTGTGTGTGTGTGTGTGTCTGTGTATTTTTTGTACTTTTTGTCTTTTTGCTTAGCTGTGATTGGGGGTGTCATTTGGGTTTTGTTGTGGTTTTTTGGTTTTTTTAACAATATTTCAGTACATTCTCAGCTGTTTGTATGTATTCTTTAGAAACAGATCTGTGCCTGAGTGACAGCCATAGTGCTCTTCAGCTCATGTCACATTGCTCCTTGTCTCGTGGATGAGATGCTTTTTGTGTCTAGGAACTGTTTCTTGTAATTTACTTTTTGTGTCCCTTCCAGCCCTTTTCCCAGAATTCCTTCATTCACAACTGCATCTCTTAAGTTTCTAAGAAAGGATTTAAATTTGAGTAATACAATTTCCCACTTTCTCTCCCTCACTGTCCTGTTATGCAGCAGCCTGAAATAAGAGCAACAAGATGTGAATTACCTGGGTCAAGGGCTCTGTTTCACCCAGGAGCACATTCCCTTCATCCCTCCCCTGGAGACACATGGAACAGCTACAGAGCAGTGGCTTGGTCCTTGGGATATTGCTGATCCTGAAAATGCACTTCCCTGTGAGCTCTAATGAATTGATCCGTCCTGCAGCTGCCTTGCATATCGAACAAAATACACTTTCCACACTTTGGACATAGAGAAAAAAGGATATAAAGGATGTATGGCCTCATAAATCAATCCAGCTAAGTCACCCTCACAGACACCTCGCTGAAAAGAAAATATTTCTCTCCATTTCTCTTCTGCATCATGAGTCTTTGTAGTTCTGTGCTGGCTTAAAATAGAACTTCAGGACTGTGGAAGTTCATGGTGGTCTGCAGTGAAGCCCTCTAGGACTGAGATTATCTGTGAGGTCTCCAAGGCATCTGTTGTGTGTCTTACATATAGAACAGAAAAGATATGTCTTAGGACTGAGCTGCTTGGGGACATATCCATATTTATGAGCAGTAACTATATTTTAAAGTACTTACATTCATTCCAGAATCCAAAGGCCACGAAAATATTAATTTATCGAGTACATTGTACAATCTTCAGGAATATTTGGTAAAGGAATAGTTTTCTGTACAGAGTTGGCCCCTAGCTGTTTTAGAGGTGAGCAGTAAGAAAACCAATGGTAACCACCCTTTTCTCCCCCATAGCAGTTCAGGCATTACTCTGTCATCAGCTTTTGGTCTTTAGCCCACTCTTACGGCTCATGGACATTGAGACTGAAACACAGTTTGATTTCAGTGTTCAAAACACCTGGATTTAGTTTGTATAAAGGAGTAAGGAATTGCCATTGGAATAGTTTATTCACAAAGCCCCAAAACACAGTTCTGATGGGGAGCCTTTCCACCTCATTCCCTTGGTAGGGGAGGGATGTTCCCCATGTCACAGATCCCTGTCAGACAGACCTGCAGCAACATGCAGAGCCTGATTTGAGTGGACATGATGGGAAAAGCCAAACTGAGAATGTCAGTAAGCACTTAGTGGTTTGTACATAATGTCAAACCACCTTGTTAATATGGGATGAGGAGAACAGGGACTTGCAGGTTAAATTGCTCTTTTTCCCAAGTTTAGTGAACTTCCTGCCTGCTCTCACTGGACAATGAAATAAGCTGGAAATGTGTGGGTTCTGCTCAGTGGCACACACTTGCCCTTCTCAGCTTGTTTGCTGTTACTGTTTGTTATTACTCGTGTTAGTTACTGATCATCTCCATTACCTGTTGTAACCACCCAACAAAATTCAAACCCACACTGACTTAATGATTTCATTTGGGACTCAAACTCTCTTTTCTTGCCTTGGGCAGCCAGCTAAGGACTAGATCTCTGGATTATCTGGATGACTGAGAATCACTTTCTCATTACAGACTAATTTACTACGCTGGAATCTCAGCACACTGTGTTTTACTACCACTGCTTTATGGAGGAGCTGGCAGCAGCATTCACTCATCTGGTGCCACTTGGAGTGTTTGCTTGGTTGAAGAAGGCAGGAGTGCAGAGCTGGGAGTAGGGCTCAGCTCTGGGATGCTGCAGCACAAGGAATGGACTCTCAGGCTCCTTCTGTGTGTCTGCACTGTTTGCAGAAATGTCCTGCTGGAGGTTCTGCAGGGGGGAGAGGCAGCACAAACAGCTGGGTGCAGAACCTGCTGCTTTTTGGGACGCTTGTGGACATCACCTGAGACAACCTGGTTTTAAAATTCCCAATATTTAGCATTAAATTTCTGTTTAGTACAGGACAACTTTTTTTTCTTTTTTTAGCTTCAGAGGCTGCTGCATAAATAAATAAAATTGGCTTTTTGAAATGTTTCACATCATTATTGCAACATCAGGCAAGGGTTTGTGGTTGGCCTAGGAAATGGCTTTTTTCTCAGTTTGGAAGCTGTTGCCAACAGACCTGTAGTGGCCTTTAGGTTACTACAACTCCTCTTGTTTGAAAAAAGATATTAAAATAAAATCTGGTATTAAGCAAAGCATTCCAGCCACAACTCAGCTCCATTGGATTTTGCATGAAAAATATAGTGAGGCTTCCTTAGCCCCCATGGAAGTGAGAAGGTGCAAAGTACAACCAGGCACCTGCTTGGCTGCAGCTTTGTTTTTCCAGTGTGGGTGGTGAGGAAGGGGAAGAGATTCCCCACCCTTGATGTGGTGCTGAGGTAGCCAAGTAAAGAGTGAAAGTCCCACAATCCAGGAATAAAGTACTTGCTTTGCTCTAAGGTGGTTTAGGTGTTTGGGGACTGTGGACATGATTTTCTGAGCCTGGGAGAGTTGACAGCAGCCTGACAGTGGTTGGTCTGTTCCCAAGGGAAAATCTTTTGGGAATTTCTCTTTCAAGGACTGTTGTTTGTAAATAGGTTTTGGTTCTCTAAACAATGTCACACACACGTTCTCAATGTGTTTTTCTCTTGTTCCACCAATGGCACCAGAGAGGTTTCTTTGGCCAGTCATGTTAACCTGTATGGGAACACCTTATAAAAAGGGTTGCAAACCCCAAAATAAAGGCTTCTGCCTCATCTGAGATGAAAAACCTCGCTGTTGTTCATGAGTCCCCTCTTCTGTTTTGTGTCCTCTAGCAACGGGGGGCTGCAGACAAAAATGATCATTTTCTTCTCTCACTTCTTTGGCTAAAGTATAGAATTTTTGTGATAAGCTCTATTTTATTTTAAGATAATTCCAACTTGAACTTGTCCAATGCAGAAACAAAGCCCTTGAAGAATTGCCTGTGTCTCCTTTGCAGCTTGGCTTTGCAAGCTTCCCTTTCCCAAAAGCAAAGCTGGGTGAAAAGGAAGGAGAGGGGAGGGTGAGGGGTCCTGCAGGGCTGGGCCAAGGGCTTGAGGAGGGGAGGAAGAGGAGCAGGGGTCCCTGGAATAAACAGGAACTGAGCAGACTCACTCTGGAGGGTCAGTGCCTTTTGTGCAATGTGTAGCAGCGTGGCAGAGGCTTTCCAGAGCCTTTTTGGGTCTCACTGTGTGCAGTGCTTGTTTGGCTGCTCGGGGCTCGTCCTGGCAGCAGCTGCAGCCGCCCCGGGTGGGTCTCTGATCACCCCTTACCACAAGTGGCAACTTGGAGATGGGATTTGGTTGTGATTTATCTAGTTAGAGACAAAAAAAAAGCCCAAAATATGATAGCTATGAGCAAAAATATATTTTTGGAGAGAGAAGTACTCCGCATTTTTAATAACATGATACTGATGATTATTTTAGTGTTGCGAACATCAATAAATATCCACAGATCTTTAAGGTTTTTACAAGCTTAGCCACCTAAAAGTAGTTGAAATTTTTAATAATGCCTTAAAATGCCTGGTCATCAACAAGATAAAGGGCATATCAAACAGGATTTAATGCTTTTGAAATGTCAAATAACACTGCTGCCTTAAAACAATACGAGTGTTTTAATTTCTGTGGCATTTTAAAGAAGATAACTTTGCAATTTTATTGCAGAATGTAATGTGCAATTGTTAAAACATCATCAAACTGATTGCTTTATTTGATTTAAAATGTCATATTCAGTACGGTGGTTTTCACTCATTAACATTAAACTTGGGGAACCATATGTTAAAACAATCTTGTCTATTGAATGAGCACACTCAGTTAAATAATATGAGCAGAAAAAATGTGAGACTTTCTACTAAGCACTTTTATCCCCATTTTTAAAATCCTCTAGAATTCATTAGGCCAAACCTAATCCTGCAAATGGTAAATCATTCTATTTATAGATTGCATGGCATTTTGATATTAAAATGCATAAAATCTGCCAATAGTTTAGAAATGAGGCATCAGCAAAGAGGATTATTGGTCTACCTAAATAATAATACAACCATTAAGAGGATAACATTTTCCAATTGCAATTACATGCCTTAATTTTAAAGAAGCTATCATTTACAATAATTTGGCAGATTCAGTCCATATTTCTTTCACAAATTTATTTCTTCATTATGCCTCAAAACAAATTTATGGTGCATTTATGTTTGTGAAGATAATTTGCTTAGTTTATTGTGAATGGAAGTCAGTAATTACATACAATCTCATTTTCTACAGACATAAAGTTAATTCATGGTAGTAATTTTACACAGAATATTAGCCTGTGTTAGTTATGATGAAAATGTTACTATAGCAAATGCTCTATTGCAGTATAATTTCCTTGGACTTGGTGAAAAGCAAATACTGACTTAGTAAATAACACTTAACTCATCGATTTTGTGATAATTTTGGGTGATTCTAAAGATGTATTAATACTTATAGGGAAAATCCTTATCTGGGCCTAAAATCAGAATTTATTTTGTGAGCAGGGAGTGGAAGCTTATGAAAAAATCAGCATTTCAAGAAGTCCAGCAGCAGATCAGCACTGCCAGATTCTGGGAGTGAGTCTTTGATACTGGTGATGAAAGCAGCAGATCCCATTCTCCAAGGAATGCAAATGGAATTTCTGGATTTGGAGATCTAAAATGGCCAAAGCTAAATAAGATGTCTGGAGGCAATGATTCTATATTAACATTCCAGACAATGTTTTTGCTCTAACCAGTCTTTTCAAGCATGCTATGTCTGAGCCTTTTCTGGTAGATATTAAAAAAACATACATATATATATATATATATAAAAACCAAAAACAAAACCAAAAAACAAAACAGCTGTCTTCTTGTCTTCTTTTGCTCATATCCTGGATATTTACCCAGAAGTAACTCAATGGAGATTCCACCTGAGAAGTGGGAGAGAAAACCAAATTATTCATTTTCTCCCCCACCCCATAAATAGCTGTTGAAACACGAACATTTCTCTATTTCTCACAGGAGGGGGAAACAACAAAGGAATAAGTGACACTTCATTTTATAACATTGCAGAACTGTCTGCACTGTTGGCCTGGACTTTGGATATTGTGGAATCCAGTGGCAGAACAAAGCACAGTGTAAATGCTTTGCCTTACACTGAAGCAAAAAAAATCATTAGGCTTCATTGGGAATTCTGATTCCTTCAGTTTTCTGAAACAGTTAAATAAGGATAATTTTGGAATGAAATTCCCTGGGGATTGGGTAGTGGTAGTCCTCCAAATATGATGTTACAGGAAAGTGTTGCACTCCCAGCTGAACAGAAGGAACACAAATCTGTAATTAGCCTTTATATCACAAAATGTATGAAAATGTTATACACTGTAAAATATCTGCCATCTCATTAAAAGTAAATGAGGTTTGGCAAACTCTGGATCTGTAGAATAAGATTATTTCCAAAGTGTTATGCTGCTAAGAATTTTTAAAGGGATCTTTGGTTTCAAGGACTATTGTCAGTATAGTTGTGTGTAATGCATGGATCTTATGGAGGTATTGAATTATTTAACCTGAAGTTGCATATAAATAAAGAATGTGAAGCTCTCATGACTTTTGAAAAAGTTGATCTTCATCTTTTCAGCTGATGTCACAAAGAACTTCTGACCCAAAGTAATGCTATAGAAAATAAGGAATTCCAAAGGGAGGAGTTCTTGCCAAAGGGAGGGGAAATTCCTGCTGCTGCCCACCCTGAGCCTGCCCTGGCCCAGCCTGAGGCCGTTCCCTCTGCTCCTGTCCCTGTTCCCTGGGAGCAGAGCCCGACCCCCCCGGCTGTTCTCTCCTGGCAGAAGTTGTACCATCAAAAAATATTGCTGCTTTTAAAGGAAATTTTTAAAAAATCAGTATGAAATTATTTCACTTCTAGAAGACCAAAGTTCTTTTTTTAGCTTAAAACCTGTTCTTTCCTACTTTGAATAGAGATAGTGTTTTGGAGCTTTTTTCTCCTCTTTTCCTGGTCTTGCATTCTTTGTGTGTCGTGTAAAATATGGCTTTATGGCAAAGATGGCCTGTAATGGGTTCATGCTGCTGCTATCTGCCTGAGTCATTGATTTTGTTTGGAATTTCTAAGTGCTCCTGGAACACAAATTAGGAACAATCATTATATTCTGTATCTGTGCATTCTCTTCCAGTAAGTTCTTAAAACTTTTAAATCAGGCACAAATATGCATAACACCTAACACAGATAGCCTAATATCAGTTAATTTCTGCTTTAAGAAAATAAATAAATAGCACCAGTAACCAGTTCCTTTATAACCTGTCGTTTGGGCACAGCAGAAAACTGATAAGTCAACAACTTATCCAACTTCTTATTTATGAAATAATGAATTAGCAGCAACAGTGAGTTTTCAGTCTGTTGTATTTTCTGTCACCACCTCAATCTTCCCTTTGTGCTTAGAATTTGAGACTTTATATGAGAGGTTGGAATGCTTAGGGGAAATATCTTTAAATGAATTGTGCCCTGGAACAACTGCTGTGGAAGTGTAATGCCTGAGAATTAAAATAGTGACTATCACCTTGGTGGAATCAAACAGAAGCCATTAAAAAAACCCTTTAAGTTACACAATTTGTCTTACAGGAGTTTGTCTGTTTATGTGCAAAAACATAATACTGAGATATTTTTTGGCTTCAGAGTCCTGATGAGTTCTGCATTTTTCCCAGAGGAATGAATTCCCAAGTGTGCAATGTCCTGCTCCATTTCTAGGGGAAATACTGAGGTGGCAGATGTCACTCTCTTCCTTAGATCTTCACAGTCAGTGGCCTTTTTTACATCCAAACTCCTGCATTGCTGCGTATTCAGAGTTCTTAAGATGTGAGGTTGTCTTTTGAAATTTTATGTATAGAAGTATATACACATTTAGTAAGAACTAGATAAAATATTATGTAAATCACAATATCTCAAGGGGGAGATGAAAGCAGTTGGAGACTGCAACAAGTCACTCCAGAAAAACTTTTTGTTCAAAGAAATACTTGTATTATTAGTTCAAAATTAACTCAGAAGTGAGCATTACTTTGAGGAAAGGCTACATGGACTTTGAAATGATGCAGCAGAGCATCAAAACAGTCACAGTAATGACTTGTGATGTTGTGGGTGATAACCGAGCTATCTCCTCTTAAGCAGATCTTTCAAATTCAGTGGTTTTTTGGTTTGTTTTTTGGGGACTTTTTGGTGTTTTTACAATTACAGAATAGATTTCTTGTAACTGAAAAGTGGTTCAAGAAAAACAAAATGAGACTCAGTCCACCTCTGCAGTGATCGAAAGATTTAGCATTCTAAAGCATTCATTTTACCTGCTTAAAAATAAAAATGTAAGGAAGGAAAACTCTGCAGAATGATTGCAATTGATTTTTCAGGCTATTAACAACTTTAAAAATGGAATCACAACACAAAGTTCATTTCCTCTTGCTTATAATTTTCAAATGAAGTACTGTAATTTCTGTCAGGGGGGGGAGTTTTTAGGAAATGCCTTGGAATGAGCAAGCTCCAGTTTGGCTGGGGATGTTCACAAACTCGTCTTGGTTCTGTCCCCTGCTGTAAAAGCAGCAGTCACCTTGTGCTGCCACCCTGACTTCTCCAAACGACAGGGAACTGGAAATACTCCACTGAGCCATTACTGGGTTGATTCCAAAGTTATTGAACTTGCAGGAGTTTTCTCATCTCTGCCATTTCCATGTTGTCTGTTGGGGTTAGGCTCATTTGTTAGCAGGCTGTGCCGCTGCTGTGGTGCCTGCTAACCTCAGCCATGGATCAATGTGCTAAACAATGAGCAATCAGCAGCAAATGGATGGGCTGTGCCCAGAGAGTTTCCAGTCCAAGTGCTGAAAATGCATGACTTAGCTGGCGTTAAATGTGTCCTGCAGAAAATCCTGCATGGCAGAGCTGGGCAGATTAATGACAGGAGCTGCTGCTGTACATGAGCGGTGCACAGGAGCCCCATCTGTCTCCTGGAGCCCCACAAAGCACACAAATGGCTGCAGGCTGGCACAGAGTCTGGCTGCAGAGAGTGCCACACATCCCTGCCCTTTCTTTATCCCCTTTTAGAGGCTCCAGCCCAACTGGAACTTCTGACCCGACACAGTTGTTGTGTTCTGCTGCTGCTCCTCTTGAAAGGCATTCTCTAACGAAGTTGCTCACAGAGGCAATGGGTTTTGAAGTAGTGAATCAGAGAATAGTAGAAAAAGACAAAATCATCCCTGTTAGTTCAAAGAGGAGTGTGCCAAAAGAACAGTTTCAGCTCCAGGTACACAGGAGCCTCGCTGCCTCACAGCCACTTTGACTTTCATTAGTTTATTGATTGCTTCCAACTGTTGCAGAAACAGTTTGAGACTGGAGGCTCAGGCATTGTGAAATGGCTCTTTGATTGCTAACAATTTAGGAATTCTGGTGGCTAGCAAAATGAGCAGCCCTAAATTGAGAGTTTTTGCTGTATTATTCAGGGAGGAGGGGTCTCTAAGAGGAATGTGAACAGGCTTTGGCCACACACACACACACACACACACTTAGCAGGGAGCCAGCGTGCCCCTGTTGTGTGACGCTGTTGTGTCTGCTCGGGGGGAGAATCACTGAAAGGAGAAAACTGACTTGCACAGGCCTCACTAAGAGCTGGAGTATTTTCATGTGATGTAGTGAACCAGCCACTCTTCCATTTAGAAGGTGGAGGGACACTTAGATATTCTGCAGCTGAGAGTTTAGTTGCTGTCCCACTGCTTCATTGTCTGTCTCCAGGGAGGGGTTAGGGATACACTCAGCACCTGCTTGGAGCCCAGGTGATGACAAGGCTGAGCATGTGTGCTGGTGGAAGGTTCTAGCAGCAGTGCAAAGCCAGATTTTAGGGTTTTATGCTTTTGCCTAACAATAAAAGCATTTTACTCTTTACCAGTAGAAGCTTAAAATAATTTCTCCGGCTTAGAGTGTTATGTAGACTCCCCTGAAGCTGTGGACTGAGGCACCAAAGCCAGTTTATCTGCACCAAAGTGCTTTGCTTAAGTGAAAACAGGGCAAGCAAGAAGCCAAGCTCAGGTGTCTCCTAGAAGCAGGGCATTATACTGTGTCAGGAACTCTAGGGAACCTTGTTACTGTCAGGATTAGAAAGGGAGATTGCAAATGGTAGAGGGATATAAAAATTGAAGTTTGCAACTTAGGTGCCCAAATCCTGTCTCCTCCGTGTAGTCTGTTGCTGGGAATCTGAGCCTCTGAGTGGCAGCTTCAGAGCTGCTGATACAGACCTGTAATTGGTTTTCCTTCCCTTACAATGCCTGCAGATTTTCCTTGGACATAGGTAGGTTTCCTGCAGGTCACAGGCATATTTCAAAACCAAATGGAAAATATCTTTTTTCTTTTTATTCTGTGGTCTGCTTAGATTTTTTTTTCTCTATCTAAGGCCATTCTATGCACTAAAATGTTGCTAAAGGTGGTTTGTTCTCCTCCTTGCAAATTTCAGACTTGATATTGGTTGGGAATAAAGTCTCAGAAGGGATATTGCAAGTGAGTAAAAGAGATTGTCCATCTCTGTGCCAGGATTCACTTTTGGAGTTTGTGGAACAATAATCCTAGGCTGAAATACCTGGAGCAATAATCCTAGTCTGATCTGGGAGAGTTTCTAAAAATACTCATTGACTGATTTCTTCCAGTGCACATGCTTCCCATTCCCTCCTGCATCCAAGTGCAGGTGCTGTAGGTCAGGGGATGTTTCTTTCCCACATTAACTTTGTGCCAGCCTGAGAACTCCAGGCAGCCTTGTCATAAACACTTTGCTGCCTCACTCAGGGTTCTGAGTGAGACTGAAGTGAGCCTCCAACAGCCAACACAACCCTTTCTGTGTGATTCTGACTTCTCCACAAAATGCAAACATGCTTCCTAATTTGGGCTAAGACTGTGAATATGTCATTATTCTGCATGTTTCCAGGAGGCTGTTCTGCTGGAAAATAATAAAAGGGCACTGGAAAACAGGTATCAACAAATGAATAAAGAATGGTATATTAAATAGCCCACAGCAAATGTTAAGTAAATACAATTCTAAGTTGTGATGAAAACTGCAGCATTTGGTGTTGGTGGCAAAGCACTGATGAGAGGAGTTTGGGAGCTGCTGGGCTGGCAAATGCTGGGAGGACTGAGCTTGTCAGCCTGTCAGAGTCAGCAGCCTGCAGCACACTGCTGTGATCCCAGGCCAATGCTCTCTGATCCTCCTGCCTGGGTGGTAAATCCTGGGAAGCTGGGATTGTCTCCCAGGCTGTCCTTAGGCACTGTCCAAGCTTGGTCTCTGCTGTGTGTCTGTCTGCAGTGCATGGATGATTTCCTGGGGCTCTTGGCTCCTTGTCACCTGTGCCAGTGTGAAATCTCTGCCTGCCCTGCTCACAGGGGAATTGGCACCTACATTTAATAACAAAAGTTTTATAAAGAATTCTTATTTCCATGTGCCATTTGCAGAGCAGAAGTGTGTTTGAGGGCACCATTACACCATGACTGCTGTGTGGGAGGGCCCTTTGCTCTTCCCAGCTGAGGAGGGGGCTGAGTTCTTCCGAGCAGCAATCTGTGTGCCAGGATGGGGCTGTGGACTTACTGAGATTCACCAAAGGAGTCCAAAAGACCCCAGCAGACATGTCCTGACAGTCTCACTCAGTGAAGCCTGAAGCTTTACCTGTGTATTTTTTTTTTTTTAAGTTTCTAAATAATTAAATATTGCAGGGAAAAAACTTAAAGGAGATCAAGACAGCAACATTTAGCTCATTACACCTGTCCCTTTTCTCTGTCTGAGCAGAGAGAACAGGAGAAGAGGACCAGGGGTTTCAGCTTCCTTGGTGCAAGCAGGAATACTCACCTGATCTTCACGTGTGCTGCTGAAAACTTTTTGAAGACAATCCCTCACTGCTCTCTGTGTTGTGATGTATAAAAAAATTTATAAAGCTCTAAAATGTTTTTAAAAATGATTTTAACCATCTTTATTATTTCTTTTAGAAGAACTGTAGGTTTTTTTTGGGGGGGGACATCCTTCTTGATAATCCCTCAGAAGATGTAACAATTAGCTTAGAAAAACAGAATAACACAGTGTTGAGGGTTCGGTGTGTAAATTTGATGTCACCCACTTAGAGGCAAATCAAGATAAACAAAGATAAATTATTCAGGCCAAAGCAGTCCTTTCTGTCTCTGGCATGAGTGAAAGAACACAGGCTCAGCTCCTACTCTGGGACCAGACAGACTTGTATTGTCACTGTTGCCAATTCTGGTGGAGCTTTGTTAGTCCCTGGGCTGCAGTGAAAGCCAAGTGAGATTGCAGCTAAACTGGCATTACTAAGTGGAAGGAAAACCAACCTAGAGTGAAAAAAAAATAATTAAGGATAATTACATAAAAGAGTGAGTGACAGGGTTAATATCTCATATTTCAAATCTGAGGAATAACCACATCTGGCAATATCAGGTAAATTCAAAGTACATTGATGGGAAACAAGACTGCAGTGTCAGGACTTAGTGCTGCAATGCTTGCCTGAGCTCACTTTTTATATTTCTTGTTGTGGTTTTCAGATAAGCAGTGTCTCCCAAAAGCTTGCTTTTCCAGTATTTAGCCAATTGGAGGAGTTTTTTGGTGCCTTTATTTTGAGCTTCTCTCAGTTTCAAAAACCTTTCATCCCCTTTGCCTTGCAGCACCTGATTTTACAAAGTGTCTTTCATTCCCTTTCATTCCTCCTACTCTTCCAGCCATACAAGTGAATTTGGCCCAGTCTGAATGTGTTTAATTTGCATTAACTCTCACATCAATTTGTGTGACGGGCCAAATGAGATAATAGGACTGTTTGGAAGTGTAGGCATCTAATTGGCAGCTCTGAATGCTGGGCTGCAGCCTCCCCACCTGTGTTCTGTGAGGCTGGGTAGGACCTGTGGCAGTCCCTGGTCTTTCTGAAACACAGAGCAGGATGCAATTTAGAGTTATCCAACTGCAGGAAATGTGCAGGTGATTTATAGGAAGGCTGGACAGGGACTTTTCCTAAGGGCAGGCAGTGATAGAACTGGGGGAAGCTCCTTAAACTGAAGGATACTGGGTGTAGATGGGGTACTGGGCAGGAATTGTTCCCTGGCAGGGTGCTGAATTCCTGGCACAGGTGCCCAGAGCAGCTGGGGCTGCCCCTGGATCCCTGGCAGTGCCCAAGGCCAGGCTGGACAGGTCTGGTCAGGGGATTTAGAATGAGATGATCTTTGAGGTCACTTCCAAACCAAACCATCCTGTGGTTCTATTGTGTGTGGGAATGTTGAACTGATGTGTCATTGGAAAGGAGACTGACTTCATAATGCAGTCATTCAAAATTCCAGAATTTCATTTTGTTCAGATTCCTTCACCAGCAAAGGAAGATGTATCTAAAATATTTTACCCCCAACTGCCATCAGAAATGCAGTATATGATAGCACTTTGGTTACTGACAACCTTTAAGGTGTGTGAATGAAAAGCCATGGTCTCTTTCCCTATAGGGGAGAAATTTCAGTGCCATCTTATCCCTTTATTAAAGTAAATTCTGCTGGTCTCAGCTCACTTCCTAGTGACTCTATTCCATATTAGATATTACTGTATATAAAAAAAAAAGGACAAATTGACAGCATCTGATAGTGAGAGTGCTTGGAATTGAATTAGCTCCTCTGTCACGATTGAGGTCGTTGCTGGGACTATGTAACAAAATAATTTTGTTCAGTGGCCTTTCACAGCAGCTGCACCTGAGAGCCAAAAAGTCTCTGTGCTTTATTTTAGGGATGTCAGGAATGTCAAAGCAGAAATGCACAAAACAGCAGAGTGAGAAGAGTTATCCAAAATGAGAATTAACTACATCAATGTTTGTTTGCAGCATGGGGGAGGTCTGACCTGGTCTGGAGGAAGAAGGGGTTTGTGTTTTGCAATTTTGTAATTGGAAATGACACCAGAACTACTCTGATTTATTCTTCACTTGCATAAATTATCCTGAAGCTTTATTTCTTTCACTCTGGCTTCTGTTTTCCATTGTGTTAGACTCAGAATTAAATAGAAGATACTCTTAGGGTAGCATACCTTACAAGACAAAGCAGAAACCTTGTGTGCCTTAAGAATTAAATGCTGGAGGGAGCAAGCAGGTGAAATGTTTTAACCAGGAAACTCTGCCTCTCACACAAGGCCCATTCCATGTTTACCTTTCATCTTGGGGTTTTTTGTTGTCTTTTATTTTAAACCTACTCACCTCTGTTAACACCAGGAGTCTATGATTTTGTACAGGACTTTACAAGCTGTCTTACCTAAACAGCTCCCAGTGATTTGTAGCTGGAGAGGATTTTTATCTTTCTGTAGATTTGATCTAACACATTCTGCCCTCATGTACTTATCAATATTCCAAAGAATATGATTCAGAATTTTAAAATAATAACTGTTGCATTTCTTTTTATTCTGCTCTCTTCTTGTTCTAACTTGCAAAAGAAAAAGCACCAAACAAAAAAAAGCCCAAAACATGGGACTAACCTGTTGTGCTTGGGTGTTATAGGCATGTTGTGTACAGTGATTTAACTGTTCTTTCCCTAGTTAATATTTTACTATTCATATGTAGAACTTTTACCATCTATTTGATATACATGGAATAAAATTTTATTCCACGTTATCCACAAGGCCGAAATATTGACATGTTCTTGCATACTATTCAGAAGTAAAGCAGAGCTGGTTAAAAGCATACCAAAGAATGAAAATAGCAAGTAATACACTGAAGTTTCAGAATGAGGAGTTTTTTTGAGCCTGGTAAGGAACAATTCCTAGGGTGAAATTTGTAACCTAAAATGGAATGTTTTTCTGGTCTGTGCTCTGCTATCAAAATGGAAGTGTCAAAAGGAGAGATTTGTGAAATATTTACCTCACAAAGAAAATGTGCTTCTGGGAGATGCTTAATTTAGAAAAAAATCTTCTTGGTGGTGAAATACAAGGCAGGCAATACCAATCTGGCACTGCAATTGCTGGGATGTTAAACTGCTCTTGCAATTAGCTGCTCGATGAATTTCAGACAAGTATTTTGATACAAACCTAAAAATTCTTATTGCTCTCAAAACATGCAAAAACCCCAGTCTCCACTGATGCTTGAATTCCCTGCTGTCCATTTATACCTATATCAAGGCAATAATGCAGCCCTGGATTTAGTTCTAAGCCTTGTTCTTTTAATCTCCTTCCTGAGAACATTGAGAAAAAAGCAATAGCCAGTGTTTAATTATCTCCTGCAGCAGTAGCTGTGCTCTGGGCCAGGGGAGGATTATTTGCCTCACATCAGCAGTCCAGGGGTGCTCTGTGTGCTCTGTGACCCACTTGCTGAGGATCTGCAGTGACAGTACAAACACAGCACCAGGAAACCACTCAAGAGAATAAAAAAAAAAAAGAAAAGTGACAACATCACTAGCCCTGGCATGAAAAGAGGGAGCGCTGCTTTCTCATTTTTTGGGTTTTTTTCATCACACTTTGAAGGTCTGCATGGTTACCAGGACTGGGGAAACAGCATCTGAGCATCCACTCAGCTTAACTGAAAGCCTCTGACCTGCAGGGCTTTGCTGCTGGGCCTGACTTTGTTAGACTGACTTCAGCTGCTCCCCCTCTGGGTTGTTGTCAAGTGGAGTGTTTGGGCTGCACTTTGTATTTTTAATATTTAAAAGGAAGTAGTTTTGCATTGAGAAATGCCAAGAAGTCCCCTGCTGCTGCTGTGCTAGCAGAGACACATTTCATATCAATTTAGCTCAAGACAAAAGGTGTGCTGTTAGTTTGTTCAGAGTTAGCCTTCTTCCAGGTTAGTAACTGATGGAAGGAAGCTTTCTCTCGACTCGTTTATGCCACAAAAAGTTGATAGAAAGCTATCTGTGGGTATGGGGGAAATTCCAGATAATTTAAATCATCTTAATGAGAGAGGAAAGAGAGCTGAGACTTTCATTTTGACTTTAAAGCTGTAAGGTAGAGGTTGAAGTGTTAAGAACAAGTTTCAGATGAGAAGAATAGTTATGAATTTGATGAATTAATTAGGGTCAAAAATTAGAATATGACTGCAATTCTGTACCTCTGAGTCATTTGAATATACTCAGAATGACAATGAATAAAAATACTCAGATTTACCCAAGGTAAAAATGTCATCATTTTTGGCTGACATAGGGAATACAGCTTAAAATCCTGTGTGTCATTGAAATGCCAGAAATGTCTGATAATTCACAGGACAATTAAGGCATTGATAATGACAGAACTGTTTTATCAGTGTGATGCTGAGAACTGAACCTAAGCCCAGGCATCAAGGCAGTTCAGCAGGCTCAGCTGCATCACGCTCCTTGTTCCAGTGCTCTCAACCACAGCTGCTCGGGGATGCTGGGATGGGACCCATCACTGCCACTTCTACAGGAAACCCAGACATCCTCGAGCAGCTCCTCTGGAGGCAAGAGCTGCTCTGGGCTGGTTTGGCTCTGCCCTCCCTTGTCAGGTACCTGTGGCAGGTTTGATTTTTGCTCAGTGCTTCGTTCTCGCTGCATGCCGGGGCAATTTGCTCTCAGTGCTCTTTGCTATTTCCCTGCTTTGTTTTTGTGACCTGCGAGGGGCTCCTCAGCAGAAGCTGCTCTTTGAACACAAACACTGCACTCCCCAGGCTGTGCTGTGGGTTTGTGCAGGAGTTTGCAGCTGCTAGTGAATTATAGAATTAAAAACTTAAGAATGTAGCTAGAAGGGCAGAAACTTGATTAAGGGAAGAGTAAAAGTCAGACAGAATGATTAATAATTAGCAGATAGGATTAATCAAGCTAGGACAAAGTATTGTTTACTTGAATTACTTGTGTTTGGGGAAGGAGACAGACCATTGTTAAAAGAAACCAGAACCAAGATTGGAGAATTTGGACTTTGCCCAAGTGGTCAGAAGACCTGCCAGATCACAAAGGTGAAAAGTTTAAGTGAGGAAGAATATCCCTCCTTCAGCACTAAAGGACCTCCAACTCATTTAGAAACCCCCAGAGCCACTTCAAATTAAAGACTGCGCAAGCGTGAAAGGACTTTGAGCTCATTTTAATCCGAAGCAAGGATGGGGGGGTCAGGTAATGCATATGTATAGGCATGTTGGGAAATATGGTAAATATGTAAGATTTTTGTGAATAAATGGAGACCTAGAGCTCTGTGAAATTCACACATGACTTTGGAGGGGCTGCCTGTCCCATGGTGTGTGCAGTGCTGCTATCAAAGCTCACCACTTTCTAACTATCAGTTATCTGGGGAGTTCATTCCGCGCCCCGCTGGAACTGCATTCCTGCTTCTGTGCCTTCTTATTTTTGGCTGCAGGCCACGTTGTTGAGCAGTTGAGCAGGTTCCATGGGGTGGGTGATATCCTGGTTGGGCTCCAAATGATGGGGGCTGGGTGAGATGAAGAGACTCGGGGTGTCCTGGCACCTGCTCATTCCTCCCTCAGCCCCAGGGACACTGAAATGTAGGCACCTGTATCCCACAGGTGTAGGGGCCATCACCTCACCTGTGGGCCTCCCAACCTTTAAAACCAACCAGGGAAGCCTCACTTGGAAGCACAGAGAATATTCATTTGCTAAAAGTTTCTGTCTGCTTCTTGGGTTTTGGAAAAGTGGCTTATTTAGGAGCATTGTTATGGTGATAGGAGACAAAAGAAACTCCAATGATTACTCTGCTTTCTACAGGAACTCAGGGAAAACAACAAAAATGAAGATAAAGCTCTGCTAGCATTACTAATAATACACTTGAAAATGTTTTCCTTCAATCTATCTTTTCTTCTATTGACTAAGAAGCTGAGTTAATAGGTTTGTTCACTTAAGACATATGTGTGGGCTTTTATACATGCTCGTTTTTTTCTCCCATCATTTTGTCCATGATGTACCAATCAATTTTCATAGCTTGGTTATTTTGGTTGTTTTTTTTTTTCCCTGAGTGTTAGTTTCTCTTCTTTCAAGCTGCTCTTTCAAAATATGAATGTTCAGGATTGTCTCCTGAGAGATTCTCTAGGGACTCAGTGATGTGGCAGGGACAGACTTATCTGGGGACATTTTAAGCAGCCTCTTGACTTTATAAATAGAGACTCATAAAAATTAAAAAGAATTAACCAGGATTCTGCACATCTAGAAAACGGGGTCAGCAAATTTAATACCCTACATAGTATACAGCCTCTTGTGTCCCATCTAAGTGACATGCAACATATGTAAATATAATCAACATGGAACTGATGCCTTGGAATGGTGCTGTTCCTAGTAAGGCCTTGTCTGGAGGAAGACCTAAGGCAGGTGGAAGAGTAGAACTTTTACACTGCAGTTTGACAGCAAATTCTCATTTAGTATTGTCAAGGATGAAGTAACAAAGCTCTTATCCTCAGGGCTGGAATACAAATCTGATTTCCGAACCCCTGCTCTAGCCAGTAGATGCCACTGCTTCTGCCAGGCTTAGTCACTTTAGTCACTGACTCCTTTTGTAAAAGGTGTGGGTATTCAACAAATGGATGCATCTGCCAGCAGGAGCTGCAGGATCTGCAGGCCCCTCTGGTGAAACACAGCAATGCAAATCCCTGATGCAGTCAGGCCACTTCACACAGCTCTGCTGTGCTCAGCAGTGCCAGGCTGGACAATACCACCAGACCCAGCAGCTGCTCCTTTGTTCAGCCACAGGCTGAAATGCAGGAGGGAAACAAAAAGGGACACACACCCCTCAACAAAGGCTTGGAAAGCTTGATGAGAGCTTTATTTTGCCTCTGAACACCTGTCAAGCCTGTGGTTCTGCAATGCCATCAGGGCAGGAGCCCTGTGCTTTGGGTGGGGGTCAGTGTGAGTCCACTCTTCCACCAGAGGATGAGACACTGAGCATTTTGAGAAGCTTGTGCTATTTCTGATCATCAGACACAGACTGTGAGGGGAGGAAGGATCAAACCAATCTCATGGGTCTGCACTGCACAGCTCCTATGCAGCAGCTCCACTTTTATTGCTTTTGGCACATTTATGTGCCCATTTCCCTCTTGTTTTTAGCTTTTGTTTTACAGAAATGCTGACTGTCTGTGTTATTCCTGCTCTGTGATAGCTGGCAGTTACCTGTCCTCTAGGAAGACAGGTAAGCTTTTTAAGCTTTATATGGAGTAAAAAGTCCCATTAATCTACTACTTAATGAAGAAATCACTTTTCCAAGAAAAGAAAAGGGGATGGAGTCTGTATTTTAAATCGCAGCCATAATATAACTAATATAACATAATATAGCATGTTCCTTTTCTTTGTGAATAAAAAATACATTCTGTCTGGACTTAATTTTTTTGTAGGCAGCTGTACGTTCAAGTACAAACAACTGATTTTTTTTTTCCTACAGCTGATGTTGTCTAAACAAAATCTCTGTCATAATAATGGATCCCAAAAATGTTTTAGCTGGGTAACTCCTTTAATAGAACAAATTCAATAATTTGCTGTAGGGCTCATGTTTGTAATGTAATGCTTATGGCCAGGTAGATTTATTATTGACTTAGTTTTTATTAAAAACAACAGAGAAGGTATCAGTAGCTCACTTGCTGTTAGCCAGTTATCTGAGGAAGACATCCAAGCCTTATATCAAAAAGGGCATGAATTCTGAACATGAAGATTGATTGATTCTTAAATGAAATACCTTTAATATTTCACAGGAAGGATTTTTCTGTGGCCAAGTAGTACATACCACGATAAATGTCTCCTGGGCAGAAAGCAAGATTTTCTACTAAAACTTGTTTTCTTTTATTGAATTTGGGCTTTTTCTACCCTAGCTCTGATGTATAGCAACATTTCTCTCCTCTGCAGAAAACACCTCTCTAGCAACAGGTGGTGCTGCACTAGAGAAGTGTTCTTTCATACCTGCAGGTGTTTCTGGTGTCCCACAATGAGCACCTGGGCAGCTGCTGGACCTCTCCTAAAGGCCTGGGTAAAACCCGTATGCCAATTCAGAATCATTGAACTGACATTTGGAAAAAGCAACAAGCTACCTCATCCAATCATCCTAAAGTTAGGCAGGAAGTGGTGAATGGAGCAATGAAGTTGCAGGGATTAAGCTGCTGTTACAAGTGAAATTCTTCTAACTTCACACTGGCTGCCAGCTCCTCTTTGACTTCTGACTTGTTTTCAGTGCTGCCTGTAAACTTGTATTTATTTATTTATTGCCAGTCTTCCTCAAACTTCCATTCTTCCAAAATTCTGTAGTTTCAGTGATGGGAAGAGTGATGTCCGGGAATTTCAAGGCCTAAGAGGAATGCAAGCACATACCTTGAATAGGAAAAAAAAACCTTTTTGCACAGACATCAAATGTTTCAGAGACATCAAATATGATTGCAGTAGACTTTTTTACAACCTGATACAGACCCATGAGAGTCTCATGGCTGTTTTCATTCCTGTTAAAGGAGCTAAATTTCTTCAAAGACACACCACCACCCCATTTATAAAACTTCTGCAGAGTGGGAGTGTAACTTGATAGAAACTAATTGCTCTGGATTAAAGGAACAAGCCTGCAGCCTCCACATATTATAGCAGCACTCAGAACAGACAGTGACGTTTTTCATGAGGAGGAAATTGCATTTGAAGTACTCTCAATATTCATAATATCTTGGGCTCTCTCAAACTCTGGGCATGCTGTTATTTCAAGGGTGCACAGGGATTGGTTGTGTGGAGGAGGCAAAATTGGTTTGTCACAGATCCAGAAGTGATAAAGCTGATTTTGAAATGGGGATTAAGGCCTTGTGGAGGGGGAAATGACAGTTTTCCTTAACAGAAGAAATATTAACACATTAATGCTCATTCATCTTCATTTTTATGTGCTTGCTCTGTTCTAGCCGGGTACCTCAGAGGTCAAATACTCTGACTCATATTTTTCTGAAGGAGTTTGTTTTCATGCTTAAATTATCTCAGAACTGAAAGTTCCTGTCTAAGAATGAACAAAATTCTGGGGTTCATGGTGTTTGTATCCAGCTCCAAAACTCCAAGAGCCTGTTAACTTGAACTGCTGGCAAAGTGTGAATGATGAGCCCCAAGCCTGGGAGAGGACAGGAACAGATGTGAGCTTCACAAATGGATCCTGTAAATAATGGCCTAAACCACGGAGGCAGACCTGTGCACGTAAATACATCATCCCTCTTTGCTATGCTTTTATCTCACTCCCAAAGGAAACTTCTTGGTGCAAAGATTTCTGGGCATCTACAGTCTGAATGAGAATTCTCAGTACAATTAAAAAGAGGTATGTGGACTCAATGAAGAGAATAATCCACTAATTTCATGCTATTTTTATGATTAAATATTGTTAATACTAGATTTAGGAAAAATGAAAAAGAAACAAATATTTTTCCCAATGGAATGAGGCCACAAAAACTCAGGATCAGTTACTAGAAATCTTTTTTTAACCATCTCACCAGGCAAAATACATCAGGCTATTAAAAATAGCCTAGAATTTACAAAGAAAAACTATAGTGTGAAAAGGAAACTTCCTCTAAAGTCATGGACATGCAAAGGCAGAAGGAACTGGAACTTCAGCTTTATCAGCCATCTCAATATTTTACTGCAGTTACAAATTCACACAGATGCCAAGATATTTTATGTTGCCAAATGGTGCTTTTATTTTGCAGCACATGTTGTGCATTCTTTTTTAGAAGTGAACACATCTGCTGTGGCTTCTTCCAATATCCATTTTTCCTTCCCTGCAATTTGGGCTATGAAGATTACAAAGCCATGAATCAGAACCATGGTGAAGGCAAGGCATCTGATTTACAGACGTGGTTAATCTTTGCCTCTGAGGATGCTGTGAGCAGCACAGGGAGGCTGGGGCAGCCTCAGCATTGGAAGGGGGCATTTCTGCTGCCTTCTGTGGGGAGAAATGGGAACAACTGCAGCCAGTGCTCCCAAATCTTTTAGTGATTAGAGGAGGGCACAAAGAGCAACTTCTGAACTCTGAAGTTGCTTAGGAGAGAGACAAGCAGGTGATGGGATGGGTGTGGGTTTCCATAGAATCTCAGAAGGGTTTGGGCTGGAAGGGATCTTAAGGATCATCCCCAGCCATGGCAGGGACACCTGCCACTGTCCCAGGCTGCTCCCAGCCCCAATGTCCAAGCTGGCCTTGGGCACTGCCAGGGATCCAGGGGCAGCCCCAGCTGCTCTGGGCACCTGTGCCAGGGCCTGCCCACCCTGCCAGGGAACAATTCCTGCCCAATGTCCCATCCAGCCCTGCCCTCTGCCACTGGCAGCCATTCCCTGCCTCCTGGCCCTGCATGCTCTTGTACAAATTTCGTTGTTATCCTGCTGGTCTCCATCTCTATTTCTCACAATTCCTAATGTGTCACCAGCAGAGTGTGGACAGAGTAACTTTATGCAGAGCCCTCCACGCTGAAAAATACTGAAGTGTTGTTTGATTCAAAATAGCCTCTGTTGTTTCATTCCTGTAGCTTCAGCCAAAATTCTTCACACTGATGAGTCTTTGTTGCATTGACACTTTTAAGGGACACAGAGAGATCCCTTGTGAAGGGCAGGGAGTTTGCTGGTGCAAATGGGTCAGAACCAGCTGTGGCTTTTTGGGGTTTGCAGGTAACTGTTAGAAAACTGGGCAACAGTTAGGTATTCTGACAATATGTAACAAAATTTGGGGTCTGAGATAACCTCAGGATTTCTTTGGAAGATCCAAATTTAGTCACAAGACAACTAATTCGTGTTACAGCAAAAGATTGTTTAATTTTCAAATATAATTTATGTAATGATACATCCACCTTGAGAGTAGGTCCACATCTTTTGTGACTTTCAGTTGAGGGTCTCATCCTTGGGTATTTCCTGGTCCTGGTCCATAACGCAGAGCTATTCCATGTCACTCCATGGTACACTGCAGAGACTGGTTTGAATTGTAATGTTTAGATTTGGGTTTCTAAAGGCCTATTCTGCCTCCATCTGTCACCTTATTACGTGTCCGTGTGTCCTCTTGGCTTCAGAAGGAGGTGTGGTGGCTTTCAGTAACTGGAGTAAATAGGAAGGACAATTTTTTTTAGCCTTTCCTTGCCACTGTCAGCTCTGCCCCTACCCCTTCCCCTCTCTAATATTCCTATACTTACAAAAAGTTTTTTCTTCTCAGAAGATATTTAAACTGCATCACTTCCTTCTGCCTCTGAAGTTTCCAAAAGAGAGATGTGGTGTTGGCTGAACTAATCCAAATGTACAGGGAAGGCAGTGAATAAAAATTAAATGCTACCATCAAGTCTTTACATTTTCAGAACCAATCCAATCTCTGCAAAGTGCTAGAGCAGCTCCTCACTGCTAAACACCAATGACCAGTAGCCAGTGGCTATTTTTATTTTTGCTGGTTGTTTACATTTTGCTCTTTGCTGGTGAAATGCTTGGGGAGATGGAGGATTCTTCCCCACAATGCCTCAAGTTAGAATTAAAGTTGCAGCAGTCTGAGCAGGAGTTAATTCATTCTGCTATTAAGCCTTCAGTTACACTGAGGCTTTATCATTCACTGCTAATAAATGGTATTTATAGTTGGCATATACCTCCTGTAGCAACAATAACAAATGTGTTGCCTGAGATAACCTACTTTATATAGCTGTTAAAAGGCACTTTTCAATGAAGTTTCACAATTTTAAAAATTCATTATAAACCTCTTGAATCCTCCAAGGACTGAAACAATGCATGAAGCTGGATGCTTAAAGTGCAAGCCAGATTTTGAAAAGGGCTCAGAAGAGCCCACAATAGAGGGCTGATATTTAAGGATGCTAAGCACACAGCAGCTCCTAATGTGATACTTAGATCTGGGATCTCAAAAGAGTTCACAAGAACCTTGTGTGCTGTGAGCTTTTCAAACACCGGCCATGTCACAACAAGCACTGCTGGGGACTTTACACTCCTCAGAATCTGCTAAGTCTGCCTTTGATTTCTCTGGGTCTCAAGCACTTTCAAATGCCTGGACCTAAACAAAGATCTGTGCTTTATGTGGGATTAGCTCCTTTTATCTAAGAATATCATTATTCCATCCTTTCCTATAAAAAACCAAATAAATAAATAAGAATACCTGGCTTGGTGTAAGATGTTTGCAGACTTAGGAGAAGTGGGTAGTGTTCTTCTGACTGCTGTGTATCCCCACCTGTCTCAACCAACCAGAACAGGGTTGCTCATTTTGTTGTATAAACACATCTGAGAGTTTGGGAAAGCAAAAGCTGGTAACTCCTGCCTTCTGTGATAAACGAGGTTCACCTTTTTGGTATAATTTAAAAAGTTTAATAAAAAGACAATTAGGAGACAAAGATAAAGCAAAGAGTTAAAATGGCCAGGTGCTTTGACACTCTGCCAAGAGCACACCTGCTTTTTCAGTAACACCCTTAATAAAATATTTCTAAAAGGTTTCTTCTAACTAGTTTACATTTTCCAGGAACTGTTTAGCATGGCCTCTCCTCGGATCTTTTTTAGAGCATGCTTGATTCTTGGCTTGTGGTTTTCATCCTCTTCTTATCCCCTTTTCATTTGGGCCTTGGCTCCTTCTTCCCACAGACAGTGAGAGTTGCTACTTGGCACGTCAGCAGCAGGGTCCCCATCATCTGTCACTGGATGTGATCTCAGCCAAGCAGACAGTTCAAACAAAACTATCAGCTACTCCATTACTATGCCTAAGTTTAGTTAAAAACTTGTACTAAACTAACCTATATATATAACATTCCAAATGTGAAAGATTTTTGTGAAAAGCCAATATTATAATCTATAATTATAACACTTCCTTCTGCAAGCAGGAGCAGCAATGCAGCCAAAGGTAAAATCAAACATGTGCAGTGGCTTGGCAATAAGATCAGAAGGGTTTCTAGTCCAAAGGTGTCACTCCCACAGGAGGTTGTGGTGAGGTGGGGATCAGGCTCTGCTCCTAGGGAACAAGGGACAGGAAAAGAGGGAATGGCCCCAGGCTGTGCCAGCTTGGATATAAGGGAAAATTTCTTCACTGAAAATGTGGCTGAGCACTGGAAGGGGCTGCTCAGGGAGGTGGTGGAATCTCCATCCCTTGACGTGCTCAAAACCAAGTGGAAGAGGCTCTGAGTGGTGGGATTTACTGGGTCCTGTGGTACCTGTTTGAAGGTTGGACTCAATGACCTTGGAGGTCTTTGCCCTCCTTACTGATCCCATGATTCTCTGTCACCAGGGCTCCATCAGCCCACCCAACCAAAAAGGCTCAGACCTTTTGGACGAGTAAGAGAAGTGAGCAAATGGCATGGAAACCTCTGAAACACACCAAAACTGCAGAAACCCCACCATAAAGTGAAATCTCTGACAACTGCCTGCAGAACCAAACCCTAATTCTTTGCTGCTGTTAGAGCTGAGGCCAGAGGAGCAGGCAGTGGCAGGTGGGCCCTGTGCTTTGTGTGTCCTTGTCAGACCTGCACTGTACGTGTCAGATAAAAAGCAAAGCCTGTGCTAAAGAGAAAGAGCTTGCATTCTTGTATTTGCTCTGCCTGATAGTGAGGATTTCATTTGGATGATTCAGCTTACCACTTCTACATTTGCTGTGAATCAGTATTGAAGTGTCATGTCGTAGGAGCTGCCTATTGATGGGAACTTAAATTAGCATTAAGGAGCAGCCACAGACTTTGCAAGATAATCTGGCTTTATTTGTGCCTTCCCTTTCTGGCTTCTGTGTGTGTATATCTTATTACCAGGGAAAATTACTTTTCTTTGTGCTGCCCTTTAGAATGAGGAAGAAATTACACCAGTCCATTGAATGAACGGCAGCGCAGAGATTAAACACGGGGGGTGTCAATCTGCTGAAAGTTACTGTGCTAAACAGCCAGGAAAGCCTTTGAAAGGGATGGCAGGGAAGGAGATACTGAATTAATCTCAGTATTGCCTGTGACAATGCAAGGACTTTAGTTTGGGGGAGATGTGTTCTGCCAGAGCAGGGAAAGGAGAGTTTTGTTCCCTTTGGAAGAGGTGCTGCAGAGTCCCTGCCGTGCAGGAGGAAACCTCTTGGTGGTGGTGCTGATTCCAGACTCAGGGAAGCAGAGCCAGTATCCTGGAAGGAGTGATGAAATGCCTGTGTGGGAGTGTGGATAACCAAGCTCTAAATATCCTGTTTGATTAAATGCAATACAGTTCATGGGCTGAGGATTCAGTCCCCATTTACAGCTACAGGACTGTAGTTTGCTTGCTGCATTTCTGATTTCCAAATCCCTTAAATACCATGGGCCATGTTATCCTGGGGTGTAAAACTGGGAAATTTCACTGGAATTGAGACCTACCTCGAGGTGAGAGGTGACAGAAGGGTTTGATCTCAGAGTCATTTGCAGCTGGAGTAATAAAGTGGGAAATTTCTTTTTTTCCCCTGATGCTTACTGAAACTTTTGGGAAACAAAATGTATTCTTCTGCACACCTCTGGATGGTCAGGGAATGAAGAGCTAATGGTGTGTGGCTCCCTTTATCCAACAATCCTTTTCTGACAGAGGTTGGGCTGATGCTCTGTGACTGCTGTGCTCATAATTAGTAGAACACCCCAGTTTAGACCCATTTTAGGCTGTTTTCCAGAGGCATTGTCAGGAGTTCCAGGCATTTGCAGCTGGCTCCACTCACTGACCAGTCCTTGGCTTCAAGCTCTGCATTTCAAGCCTTGATGTGTGCAACAAAGCATCAGGGACGTTTGATTGACTTTCTAGTTATTACTGAGATCAAAGGCTTGCTTTTGTTTGTTTGTTTGACTTTTTTTGCATCAGACTTCTTTATTCTACCACCTGGGTTGGGTTATTTATTGAAAGAGCTGCATGCAGAGATGTTAAATTCCAGGGAAAACTCAGTGATCCAGCATCACTCTCAATTAGGTAACAGCTGAATGCACTGCCATTACAGGAACTTAAGCATAAGTTTATCTGTTTTTCCTGGGGAAAAGATTTCTCTTTCTGGGTCAGCCTTTTATGCAGGCAAGTTGTGGTTTTTTTCTCTGGCAATTGAGCTTTTTGCAGTGTGGGTGGGAAGTCCTACCATTTTTAATAATGTTCTTCTAATCCTGATTTGGAGTGATTTGGCAGTAACTTGACAGTCAGGATTCTGGTGAATCCTTTGGGGTCCTGGTGAATATGTTTGTATATTTAACACAAACTAAACTGAAATCTCACCTTTCCAGAGGTTTACCTCTCAGCCAATCCACTAAGGTGGAACAGGATTTTTGTTTTCCAAAATACTTTGAATTTATAAAGCAATAGATAATCTGTTAATTTATATTTGCTGTATATATTCCATGTCTGAAGTTGGTGCCTCTCCAAAATACATGACTGCTTACGGAGCTTTTAATAATATGTTGTGGTGCTGGTGATGATAACTCATATTTAACTAGGCAGTACCTGTCAGATTGCTTCTTTGCTGAGCCTGGGAGGGTACCTGAGATTTGCAGCAGACTGAAAAAATGCCTGTGATTAGTGAATCTCAGAGTCTGAGAACTCCAACACTTGCATTTGGGGATGCAAATAATAATTTTTTCCCTATTATGATGTTTCCATGCCATAAAATCCCAGTAATTCTTACTCTACACATAGATATTTCCAACATTACCTGAAATCAGCAGTAGTGTGGGGTGTTTGGGATAGGATTGGAGTTGAGAAAATAATTACAATTTCTTAATGAAGCATGATCCTTTGAAAAATCAAACTGCTATTTGCTGACATCACACATGGTTTTAATGGATTTCTAAATTTTTCATTTTAAAAGAAATATTTGTAAACTAAATATAGCTGAGTGTATATTGCATCCTAATCTGAATTAGATACATTTCAAAAAACTGAATGGGTTTTTTTTCCCATAAAATAAAACGCTGTGGCCAAAGGCTATTTCTGCAATTATTATTTTTAATTTTTGTCCTACAAAAAACTTAGGAACTTGGTGTGAATTGGCTCATGACCAAACACTTCACATTTCTCAGCTATCCAAAATAAACTATGGTGAGATAGCTGAGAGATCATCTCCTGTATGGATATCTTCAAATAGCAGCTGATTCAGAACATTTCCATGGGTTCAGGAACCCTCAGCTGAGCTCTGAATATGGATTGTGTTCCCTATCCCAGTGTCCAGCTCCTGGTAACTGGAAAACTGCTGTTTGAGGGGCAGACCCGCACAAGAAAATGCCCCAAATCTTTCAGCTGATGAATACCAGTAGCAAACTCCAGCATTTGTTCTCTTCATGCTGTTGCTGACCCCTGTACTAGTAATGCTGGTTTTTTGGCTGAAAAATCACCTTTTTGTCCTGAGAGAGGTGAAAGCAGCTCTGACCAAGCCTGGGTCTCTGAAGGGTCCCTGTGCAGAAGGGTCCCTCAGCAAGGCTCAGAGCTGTGTGTGATCTGCCTTTGCATTGTGTATTTGCATCTTTGCCTGTCTGCTTTATCCTTCTTGTCCTCCCTGCACGGTGTTTGTTTGTCCTTATTTACTTCAGGCACTTGCATTTGATTTCCAGATAATCATTCTGTTGGAAAACATGGACCTATGCTGTTATAAGAGGATAACTAAAATAACTTCCATGGGAATTTGTTAGCAGAGTGTAATCCACCTTTTAATCCCACCACTGGTTTCCTTCCTTCAGAGAATTTGCTTTTCCTTTCCTTGATTTTTATGATATGTTCCCAAAACCTTTAATATCATCATGATTAATTCTCATTGCACAGTGGAAGAAGGACCCCAAAGAAAAACAAAAAAAGCATTTTTATCCAGAATCCACACCTAGTACTTTTGCAATTACGAGGATTCGTGTATCTTAATTAGACCAAAAATAAAGCAGCTTTATTCTTCAGATCACAGCATTCAGGCTACCAGAGGTAAAGAGAGAAAACCTGAGGAAAGCTATTAAGGGTAAAATTATGCCTAACACTGCATGATCATAGGTAGACAGCTGTTAGCAGCAAGGCAGCAGATGTCCTACCAGACAACAATAAACACACTGGAGGCAAGAACACGTTCCCTAACATGGCCCTGGAAAAGGAGGGGAAGATGCAGGAGGTGTTGCACCCTTTGGTGCAGTGAGAAAATGACCTTTATCCCTCGTGGGACCACCTCCATGGTGTGCATGTTCAGTGCTGCTCAGAGAGTTAGGAAATATTTGGAACTTTCTTCAGATGTGAATTTTGGTTTTATTTTGTGTTTTAGGATTGCTATTAGGTTTTGATAATGCTCCTGTTGTACATCAAATTCTGCCTTGCTATAGGGCCAGCAAACAAACTGGAAAAGGGCTGCAAGATGAGCTCTGCCAGTGAGGTTTTTTGTAGATGAGCATTGTCCTAAGCCTCCTTTTGTTATCTTAGAGATATTTCAGCTCAATCCATGCTGCTCCTTCCAGCAGCCAGGAGAGTTCCCTCTTACAACAAGTTTTGGATATGACCTGGTGGAATTAAGAAAATAAAAATATTAAGGAGAGAGAAAAACAGGAAGACTATTTTGAAAGAATAAGAAATGGTTATTGATATCTACAGGATAATCAGTATCCAAGAAGAAGAAACCTTTTTTTGGTGGCACACTACTAACTAATGATTTAAAACAAAAAAATAAAAATATTTTTTAAGGCACGAGTGATTAATTACTGGGAGGTTTTTTTATGTCTACATGGTAAAACTGAAGAAATTACTGGTCAAGTTTCCTCCTGGCAGAAATCCTAACAGAAGTGCGGTGCTGCAGATTGTCCCAGATGAAAGGCAGCCCTGTCACAGTCTGGAGCAGTGGAACAGCCTGTCCCAAAGCTGCCCGGGCAGCACGTGTGGCTTACAGGCCCTGTTACACCAAACAAACATCACTTGTCACTTGTTAGGACCATTAACTAGACAAGTCCAAAATAAAGCATAGACCAGAAAAGATACATCTTACATTCTATAAATGGTGTGGTCTGAAATCTATTGAAGCTGACAGAGAAGAGGGTTCTGAATTAGTGAGCAGGCTGATTACACCTCGTTCTTTATTCCCTATTGACTTGGGCTATGCCATACCTTTCCATTTCCTGGAGAAATAAATTAAAAGTCAGAACTAATTTGCCTGATGGAGGGTGCAGGTGGAATTTTGTTCAGACGAGCATTTGCACATTGTGAAATCCAATTTAACCCCTTGATGGGGTATAGTTTATTTTCTTTTGTTGACAGCTTTGTGGCAGCTAAAATAGGAACCTGATTAAATAGAGACAGTGAGAGATTGAGGTCTTGTTCTAACAGCAGGAGGATCAAGGCCTCTAATCTTATCTCCCTGAACACTGAGATGAGCTGAGGATGCTGGCAGTGAGATAAGCTTGGCTATTTTGAGCTATAAAAGACCTCAAGAAAGGAGAAGAGGTGTGAGGTGCAGGGAGATATTATTTTTCACACACACAAATAATACTGCTTGTTTCAATACATTTAGGTCAAGTGCTTGGAAGGTACAGGATATTATAAAGGCAGTGGTTTCATTTTGCTGTATGGGCATACATCAAAGGACAAATAATAAGCACTTGCTCCCTCTTTACGAAGAAAATACATGTCTGCAGATTCTTAAATACAATTCATAATTTATAAACTACCAGAAGCACAGTAATAACAGTAGAGGCTGAGTAGGAGGAGACCACTTCTGGCACAAGTGGAATTGCTTCCTCTTGCAGTCAAACTTTTGAGATATTTTAAATGGAGCAATAACATCCAATCCCCAAGGAAAGCCTTTAGTCAGGTTCAATGCAGACCTGTCTCTACAGGACCGTGTGTTTATCTTTTGCTCATTTATTTGGAAGTAACCAAAGAAATTATCAAAGCTGCCCTTCTGGTTCCATATGAGGTGTTGGGTTTTTACATTTCCTTGTAATACTTTTTCCCATGTCAAATTTCAGGATGTTAAATAAAATTGGGTATGAATGAAGAAAGGAAAAGAAAGAGACAACACTGGACTTATATTTTGTTCTCCTTGATTTCCAGGGAGAAAAATAGTAGAAAGAAACACTAGACACAAACTAGACACAAACACACAAAAGCATAATATAAAAAATACTTTTAAAAAGGTAAGCCAGAATCTTCCACTTGTGTGTCCTTAACTGGAAAAGGTTTAAAATGAAAGTTAAAGCAATTTAGTTCAGCCACAGACCTGTTTCCTGATGTGTGGAGCTCTGCAGATCTGTGCTTGCTGAAGGTCTGCTGAGTCCATAACATCTACAGTTTAGTCTTGTGCTTTCCTGATCACATTTTTGAAACTCCTCTGGTTAAGGATCAGCCCCCAGCATTGTCTGGCTTAATGGGCTCCTGTAGTCACCTGAGAAGGTGCAACCACCACACGATGTTCTACCTGCTAGGGCCAAACTTCTCTGATCAAAACACTGTTAGCATTCAGGGACACACAATCACAGAATGATGATGTGCAGGTGCTTTATTGAAGAGCTCTGGGAGTCGGGGTACAAACCCAAATCTGACTCCAGCATGGGTTCTGAGTGATCATCTTTTATATCTTTATGTCATACAACTACATGTTAATCATTAAACTTTCACTGTTCTATTGCATACATTGATTCTACCCAAGCATGAATTTTTTTGTGATTATAATTGAACCCGAACCTGATTTTTCATGATTGATAGTAATAATATCACAATGAAATCATTTATCATAGTCATTAAAGGGTTACACAGCTGCAGCTAACAATCACCCATAGAGTACAGGTAGTTCTACATGAACAACATTTCCCAAAACCTACCAAGCCCTCTCTCTTGATCAGAAATATTTTAACCCTGTACTTATCAACACCACTGACTCAGTTCCACCCCTGACCAGAATGGGTTTTGGATGTCAACACCATTCTTTCATTTGTGTGCAGATGTAATTTATTTTTTTCCATTGTACATATCCAAAGCTCTCCATCAGAATATACATTCCTGGCAGATATTGCAGAGGAGCTTGGTTTGTTCAAAAGTCTGTAAAAATATTTTTTAAAAGCTTTACATATTTTTAAGGGGTTTAAACCCCTATTGCCAAGTTGAGCTCTCAAATCCTTGTGATGATTATTAATATTGATTTACATTTTTAATATCCAAACTCAGTGAGTGCATCATTGCACAGTTAAACTGCTCCAGTTGCACTGAAAGCCAAAACCTGTCATGTCCTTACGGGGTTTGTTGCAACAGCAGAACAGAAGCTCTTACACAACGGGTGAGTGAGGTCAGAAATTTTCTGGGGTTCACATCTTTCTTCCGAAGTATCTTGAAAATAAATTATCAAAAAAGCAACTTGCAAACTAACTATTTCCCCATGAGGCTTTTTACAAGAAAACCAAGAGTGTAAAAAGGGTTTTAGCATTAGCAACAGCATCATATTTCATAAGACACTTCACTTTTGTTGCTTCTGCTAAGCTGGGAGTAGTGCAGTAACAAATTACTGGCAGTGGCTTGACTAGAGAGGGAACTGTAACCAAGTGCAGACCATGTGCTAAAATCATGTTTGTCACTTAACACCGTATTACTGCTCTCAGAAACCTGATATTTAATTATATTACTTTAATTGGGAAGTACTGAGATTGAGAAATATCTATTGATTAAAAAAAAAAGTAAAAACAATTTTTAGAAAAAAAAAAGGAAATATTTGGAACCAGAAACTGGTATTTTTCCCAGAAAGGCCTGCAGTGGAGTTTGTTAAAAAATGCTGTAATTATCTTTGAGCTACAGCAGAACCACTCTTTGCACACTGACATTTTCTCCACCCCACTCCAAGCGCCTCCCTGCAGAGGAGTTTCAATCAGAAGAGCAACATTCTTAAAAATCTGTGTCAGGTGTGCCATAACCAGCTGAGATGCACATCCCCTGCCTTGCCCAGGGATTGTCCTGGGTGATCCAGGTCCTTGGTTTGTGCTGTTCCCCAGAACTCAGAGCCATGAGCTGAGCCTGGGGGATGGAAGGGAAGGCAGGAGTGGCTCTACTTGAGCTGTGCTTGCCAGGGTCAGGGTAGCAGGATACCACCCACACCTGCTCAGGATTTTAGATAGAAGAGCAGATGCAGAAAAAGGAGAGTATCAGGAACTTTCATTTTCACTAAATCAATTTTCTTGAGGCTGGAGGTTATTCTGGTTCTCACCCAGATGATGCATTGTGCTTAAGGGAATTGAAGGGCTTTGGCTGACATTTTATAGGGATAAATAGACAGAAAACACTTTTTTTTCACCTATCAAGAATTTTTCAGATACTCTGACATTAATTTGACCCTTAGTTTGAAAGGGAAAGGTAGAAGAAGGTAGGAGAGGTAGAAGTTAATACATTACCTAAGTGCCATTTAGTTTTAATTACTAATGGAATTGCAACATGGCAATCATCTGACAGTTAAATATTTTTAGGAGTTTGCTCATCATTATTGGAGTTTTGCCACAATCTTTAATGGAAAAAGGACCAGATCTATTATATTTTTTTGTGGGAAAATTTATGCATTAAGTCCTTGCTATTAATTCTGTGCTAGGTCTGAAAAGAGATTGCCCTCATTGAGCACTAATCATGGGTATGTGAATTAGTAAGTAAATTTCAAGGATTGAAGTTGCAATATCACAGTACTTTTGAATAAGAACCCATTTCAATATGCACTCAAAGTGTATTGGGAGCAAAGGCTGGGTTTTATTTTGTTTCTATCAAAACAGAAGTCAGGAGCAGAATGCCTGACCACTTTTGTGGTTGTGTATCCACTTTCCAGAGGATATTTCTAGTGATTTGTCTTAATCTGTAGACATTGATGCCAAATGCATTGATACATTTTATCCAGATGCAAAAAGTCTCTTTTGGCACTTCTTTATTTTTGATAAATTTTAGTCATCCATAAAAAAGCTTAAGGTAGGATGCTGAAGTACCAAGTAAAATTGCTGGTTTAGTTGTAATACTCTGTGCACAATTATCCTCATGCCTGAACATTTTCTTTACCCAACCATTGGGGTTTTGGGTTTTTTTGTTATTAAGTTGTCCTTGATACACAAGTTGTTTTTTTTACAGAGCACAGGAGTTATCACAGGCAGCAGTGTATTATTACCTAGGAGGGTCAACACTTTCCTGACAGAGTCTGCTCTTCATCCACGTGGAAATGGCATTATGGAAGTGGCAGCTGTGATCAAAGATGAAAATTCAATATTATTTATGCAATATCCATCCAAACCATAATTACTTAAACAACGCAAACCTGCTTACAGGTGCTGTGAGATCCACGCTGCTCAATTCCATGCTTTATTCTGGATGTTCTGCCTTGCCCTGTGGAGTTAATAATTTCCTCTAAAAGGGAAGAGAGTGTTTTAAACAGGTGTGATTATACCAGCTAATTAGCATTCCTTCCTCATTGTCACATCCTGAGAGAGAGGGATTTTTTATTCTCCTTTTTTCCCCAACTGCAGATTGCTTGATGTAGCAACACCCTCTGAGAGTCATCTCTCTGTCCTTTCCTGGCTGTGACAGGGATCTGTCCAAGCATACCCCAGCAGACTGATGTGCTGCTCTGTTTGTTCAGTGCTGCTGCTGCCTGCAGCCCATGCTCGTGTGCCCCAGGGTTATGGCCATGAGCAGAAACCAGGGCTGCCCTTGGCACTCTTGGCAGGAGCCTCTGAAGTGACACTAACCCAGCAGCTGGATTTTGGTGATCTTTGAGGGTCCCTGCCTCCTCAGGACATTCCATGATTTGAAATACACAGTTCCTGTTGAGAGATGGGGTGAAAGGCTGATGGGGAACGTTCCAAGTGAATCAGAAGGAAACAGAAACACGCCAGTGCAGAGTGTGAGCCCTTCCCTGCCTCAGACGTGCAGGGGGGCTGTGAAGAGACTCCTTACTTCAGCTCATTGCACTTTATGGTCACCCTGGAGAGTGAAGGACACGCTGGTGGTTTCTAACATTCCAATGTTCCTTCATCAATAAGTGTTTAAATGATTCTCCCTTAATTATGAAACCACAGATCACAGCATTCCTAATGATACTTTGCCGAGTGCGATTTTTATTGTGTTTAAATTTTAAATGTACTTACAGAGGGACCTTTTCCCCTTACAAGTAAACAAATATGTTACTTTAGAGAGATCTTAAGCCCTCAGTGTATGAGTCAGATTTGGAGGCAGATTTATGGCATAACAAGCATTGTTTGTTTGCATTACAGCTTTTACCCATAGTGTTCCACAAAATAAAGTGTTCACTTGATAACAATAAAACTTCCAACGAATTAATTGCTAGAAACCTTTGGAAGATATAAAACATACAAGTGGTGGCAGATGACTCTTTATCCCTCCTCTTAATTTGTTTTGGCCATTGATTATAGTGTTTGCAATCAGTGGAAGCGCTGTTGAGGGTCGGATGGGCTGTGGGCAAGCGCTGTGCAAGAGTGATTTGACTGAATTCCACTGTGGCCCAGCTTTTAGGAGAAAAATTGAAAGCTTGCCATGGATCAATCACAATGGGGATTTGATGTTAACTCACCTCAGTGCTAGGTTGACCCTGAGTCCCACTGCCTCTGTTCTGGGTGGAGTTCATGCTGCATTCAAAGCCGGATCTCTCCAAGTGGAATTGCTGTGCTGCAGTAAATGTCCCTCCAAACCGTGCAGCTCTCCACACAGAGAATTATTCTCCATATAGAAGCACTGGAGGGGTGTATATGTGCAACAGCTTGACAATGGAACAGGAATTCTCAAGTCAATCAGCAGCTAAAAACATTGAAGAAACAGAACTGAGCTCTACAGCTTGAATATGTCTGCACACCGCAGACATTTATTTTAAAATTATTTTGATTTTTCTCTGAGTGGTCCTGAATGGAGGATGCCCTTTACATTCTCCTCACCAAAATGAAATCACTTGAGTGAAGGATGCCAAGTGAGGGTGTAAGAGTGAAAGGTCAGGCTGTGTGTGGTCTGAACTTTCCTTTTTCCTGATTCACAGCACCAGGCAGCACCAGCATGTTACCTTGCCTATGAACTTCAAAATAGGGTAGGAACTTGTTCATCAACTGTAGCTTCCAATCTTATTTGTAAACAATTATCTTGTGAAGTTATAGACAGAAAATATCTCTGGTTGTAACAGCCCGGTGCCTGTAGCTCTCTGTAGATGTGCTAATTATGATTAGAGGGAGCACACTGAAGTATTAGACCTGTACTAGGATTTAATTACCCACAGTTTCAAATCAAAAGACAGCTATAAATATTCCAAGTGTGCTTTAGTTATACAGGGAAAAATAACTCCAGGTTCAGTCCTTTGGTTGCAGTGATGGGGGTTAATCTGCAGCATGCACAGGATTGGTGTGTGGCACATGTGTCACCTTTGGGGTGACTCCAGGCAGCTCCCCTGGCCTTCCAGCTGAGCCCTGGCACCAGCTGGCTTGGCTTGAGCTGTGTGCATCTCTGTCCTGTCCCTGAAGTGCCCATCTCAGTACACAGGCTCCCCAGGTAAAAAAGCAGTCATAGACTTGATTTAAAATATCCTCTCACAGCTGCAGTTCAAACGGCAGCTATTTCTGGAGACAAGGCTCTTGAGGCTACAGAGTTAACATGGAACTTTCTAAATGGATTTAAACTGTCTGCTAAGGCAATTACAGCTGGGGAATTGCTACAAAGTCAAATCTTCCTGGAGCCTTGAAAGTACAGATTCTGGCTTCTACTTCACTCTTTTTTTTGAAAAAAAAATAACAACCTTATCAATTTGGAAATGCATAAAAAATCCGTAATGAAAAAGTTTGGATGTGCTGAAAAAGATGAGTGATTGAGATGGGCATGCTTCCAGAACAACCCAGGACACTTGGCAGAGTGGGTGAAAACAGTTTGTTTTTCACTGCTGACCAATATGCTTTCAGTAGGAGAGATTTCCAGCTCAGAAAAAGGTGTTCTGAAACTCTTGGAGATCCAGCTGGAAAATCAGTGCAACGTGTGCTCCCACCAGGGTGCTGAATGCACCTGGGGAGGGAATGCCCAGGGATTGATCAGGATAAGCAGCACTGCCAGATGAATAATGTGGGGTCTGCCAGACATTGAACTGCAAAATAAGGTATAACCTACTTCATAACACTTGACTTTCAGGTAGAATCTGTTCTAATCTTGCTGTTTATTTCATCCCCAGTGTGCAGGTGAGTGACTTTTCTAGGATTTTCACAGCATCCCAGACCTAAGCGGAGAGCTGTTGGATCACTGGGAAACCAGCAGGGTGAAGCAGGATTTATGTTGTTTTTCCTGCTGGTAAGATTTAAGTTTACTTGTGGTGCTTTTATTTTCTGGAAGGAGCAAATGTGGTTTTGGGCAGACAAAGAGTGCACACCTGCTCTTCAGGTGTGTGTTCAGACACAGGGAAGGAGACAGGAGCACAGTTCCCCCCTCCTTTCTCAGCCCTACCTGGATTTAAAAGAATGGCAGCTGTCACTGCCTTCTCTGTGGGATTTATCCTGGGGTTTCTTGGTAAAGAATGATTTGTGAACCATTCCAAAGCAAGGCTCACTGGCAGCCCAGATGCAGGAGTGCCTTGAGATCAGGCCTTGGATTTAGCCAGGGATCAAATTATGTAGTTCTGGAAATATACAGAAGCACAATTGGGCATCAGTGAAAGTAAATTATTCAGGTTTCTGTGGAACAAGGAATTTCTGTATTAACAGTAAATGGTTGCCAGTATTTAGACGTCTAAATTTTATTTCATTCTCAGCAGATAAATATTTGAAAATTTTGGCCCTCTATTATTTCTGTCGTTGCACATTATTGGAGTCTCTTGTTCTTCTCTTTGGTCTGATTTTTTATTTCATTAAATCAATGTATTAAGAGATCTAGAAGGGGATAGCTGACTTTCTAGCCTAGGAGACAATGAGGTTCAAAGGCTGCACATTGAAACTTGGGAAGTTTACTTGAGAAATGAGGTGATTTTTGGTTTTCAAATAAGGTAAGTAACAATCAAGGTCATTTGCCAATAGTTTATGGCATTCTATGTCAATTTAATTTTAGAGTTTTGGTTGTTTTGCTTGTTTGGTTGTTTGGTTGGGGTTTTTTTTTAGATACAATGGTTTTAAGGATCTTTAAAATCTAAATTTTTAAGGGGATTCTTTGAAGGAATCCTGTGACCTGTCAATCAGATGTTACTGCATCATGTCTGGGCTACATCCTTTCTGAATTTATAACTGCCAGTCACTTTAATGGCTAAAGAAATGCCATTCATTTTGAAGGCTGAATTTTAAGATCCCAGCCTTTTAAAGTGTATAGGTACATGAGTGGAGAGAGACCTCAAGGCCTGGGACTGGGCTGTTTATCTGTTATGTATTTGTAACAATTAATACTGTGGAGATGAAACTTGGTGTGTGTGTCAAGAGAGCGTCAGCACCAGCTTGGTGAGAATTAACTTGTAGCTGTTTATTAAAATGTTCTCCCTGGAGCACTGTGTTGGTTGTGGTGGAGGTCTGGGCCAGATGGAGCTTGGTCTGAGAATGACAGCACAACATTCAGCTGAGTTCTGCACCCTCTGTCCAGCACATCTGTCAGGGAACACAGCTAAAACAGGCCTTGCTCAGTTTTTGGTTTTATATCCCCCCCATTTTTTGTTGGCAGGAACCATTTCCCTAGCTAGGAAAGAGAACTTATGTAAGAAATTGTAGGTTCAAACACTCTTTATAAATCATCAATGAAATAGCCTGCTCTATGCTCTTGGGAAGGACTGGAATAATATAAAACTTCATTTTGGTTTAAGGCATAACTGGTTAATACTGTTCTTCTGACCTCTGTCACAAGTGCAACTGAATAAATATTGGTATATTTTAGAAGTAACTTTAAATTTCCATCCTTCCTTTCTGAGGAAGGAATTTTAAACTTTTTGTAGCAGTGCTTCTATCTAATAGGGAAAACAATTTTTTTCTCAATTAAATTCCTAGTAAACCAGTTTTATGAGACTCAGAAATAAATGTTCAAACAAAAGAATTTTCTGTGCATGCAGGTCTCTTTTTTGAGTGTTATCTCCTGCAGTAGCCAGAAATGCTGGCATTAACAATTCTGGATGTTTTCTACCATCAGTGTAATCAGAATTATGGAATCACAGTGGGGTTTGGATTGAAAGGACCTTAAGGATCTCATGCCACCCCAGGCATGGCAGGGACGCCTGCCACTGTCCCAGGCTGCTCCCAGCCCCAATGTCCAAGCTGGCCTTGGGCACTGCCAGGGATCCAGGGGCAGCCCCAGCTGCTCTGGGCACCTGTGCCAGGGCCTGCCCACCCTGCCAGGGAACAATTCCTGCCCAATGTCCCATCCAGCCCTGCCCTCTGCCACTGGCAGCCATTCCCTGCCTCCTGGCCCTTGTCTAAAACCCCTCTCCAGCTTAACAGTGTGTGAAAAGTAAAGGATCTTGTAGGGATTTATTCCCCCTCCCAGGGGTTGCTGTGGTTTTGAAACTCTCAATGATTTGTGTGACCCACAAATGAGGCAGACGGGCTTTGCTTCTGTCTTCAAAGGTTGTTTATTATTTTCTTATCATAAGTTTTGAGCCAAGAATGACACAGGCTCTGCACTCTTGGAAAATATGCCAGCAAAAACCTCGAAAAACTCAACATGTTTGAATTTATACAAGATAAAGTGATTAATTACTTGATACCATGTTCTTAAAATGTCTTTCATTATTACTTTACTACTAATATCTAATTATTTGTCTGTTCACACAACACCTACACTTTGGTTAATTCTATCCAATAATTTTGTGCTCTCATCACTGCAGAAGATAGAGTAAATGAAGAAGAAGAGAAACTAAAATAACGTTCACAATCTTCCATCTTGAGTCCTCATCTGCATCCATAAAACACAAAAAATACACTTTCACACCAAGTGACACACTACCAACCACACTACTTTCTAATTCACAAACTGGTTGGTTGCACTCTAGGCCAAAGCCTTGAAAGCTTTCTCCATAGACAGAAATCAAAAACAATGTTCTCCTAAAGGTCAGAACCTTCCAAGAAAAGCAGAGAAATATTCTCTGTATCCTTGATTCCCACAAGATCAGTTTGGGGGTTTAAATATAGACCAAGCAGTTTTCAGAAACATTTCAGAACTTGTAAAACAGTTTCCAGGTTGATTCCTGCCTAGTTTGCATGACTGGGCTTCCCCCTTTCCCTTCCCTGTGTGCTCTCCTTGCAGAGGAGCAGCCTGAGGAAAAGCAGCAGCAGCCCCAGCTCCATGTTAACACTGCCACCACAGACCCCAAGGGACCCTTCAGCCCAATGAGGGCTGATAACTGAGCTGGCAAGAAGCTCAGTGGTTGGAATGAAAACAGCATCAGCTTTTCAGATCATGCCTTTCTCTAATGTAATTAAATTCTGAGTCCCAGACCTGGAGTGGGGCACGCTTCCAAGGTGGCTGTTTCCTGAAGGTCAGTCGAGTATTCAGCAAGTGCAAGGCAGAGAGAGGCAAGTTCCCTGTTTAGGTTTGTGTCTGAAGAACTTCCCAAGGCCTCACTAAGTTGGGAAATTTCCCACTTAAGCAATAAAACATAATAACATATGACACTGCTGCTTAAAGTTATCCTGTATGGGAGAGCAGGTGTGAAATGGAGAAATGGATTCAGGTTCTGCTTTCGCCAGGTTTGGTGAAGTACCAGTGCTCTGTCCCACTGCTCTTCTAAAATAATGGGCTTGATGAACAGCACTCAAAACATGCTTGATTCATCTCCCCATACTTCTAGGTGCTGATTTGACATTACATCTCACCAGCCTCTTGAACAGGTTCCTGCTCTTGCTGTGTTCTCTCACTTAGCCCTGTGTGACGCAGGTGAGGCAATTCCCACTCTGCAGGAGTTGCCAGGAACATCTGATACTGAAGGAAAGATGGGAAAGCTGAGAAGTCTCCTGGCCTGGGGTCATCCATGAGGAGCAGCTCTCCTCCAACAAAGGCTTCCAATAAAAGTGCAAGTGGCTTGAAAATAAAAAAATCTGCTAAGGATGTCATAGAATCATAGAATATCCTGAACTGGCAGGGACTCACAAGGATCATCAAAATCCAACCCTGATGTCACAGGCACATAAATGGGTGGATATGCTTTAAAAGGTATTGTGGGCTGTATTTTAGGCCCTTTTGAACTTTAATGATATTTAGGAATCATTTGATATTTATGAAAATTTATTTGGTTTGTAAATAAATGTGATTTTTTTTTCTCAAGTGTTGAGTGATTGATAGCTCTTCAGGTAAGTACCTAACAAAGTGTCCCATTGCTCAGCTGTCCTAAAAGTGTTAAAACTCTAAAGCTCTAAAACTTCAGAGCATCCAAGTTTTTTTGAGCTGTGGAGTGAGATGCTCTGGGAACACTTTCACGAAAAACCTTAACCAGAATGTCTTGAGCCTGGCTGTCTGTGAGTAACAGGTGAGACTGACTCTTTTGTCACTTGCCAGGATGCAATTTATAGGTTAAAGACAAAAAAGCTTGAAGCAACATCTGAAGAAGTTGCTGTCAGTCATTAAGAGCTGTTAACAAACCTGATAGTGAAGATTTTCCAGAGCTGCCAAATTTCTTTATGAATAATCAGTTTACCTGTGACAATCGCCTGTTGTATCCTCACGGTATTTATTTTAAATTAAATTAGACCTAGGGTTTCATACAATTGTCTGTTTTGCAATGTTGATCTCAGCTTCCACAGGTGTTGGTGCTTTATAGATATAGTGGGCAGTGAAAATACATTTTGCACTCACAGCTTCCTTGTGACCCTTTGAAACTCTTTACCAGAAGTTCCAATGTGCTTACAGTCATTTTATTGTATCTCTGCTCATGATCACGTGGTGGTTTTTCCCTCTTTAACATCTCTAAGGAAGAGTTCACCAAATAAATTGTTCAGAACAGATCAACCAGCATGGCAGAAGTGTGCTGAGCACTTTAATTGCTGTCCATTAAAAGTGCAAAGCAGTTCTGCTATGATCAGACACCCTGACATGAACCCACAAAGGATCCTCATTCCATTAATTCACTGGATGCTGCTTCTTATGTAATGAAAAATTAAGTGAGCTTTGACCAAACCTTGGGAACAAAACTCAGCAGTTAGCAGTGGCAGCCCAATTAAAACACTTTCAATGTACTTGCTATTGAACCATTCCCACTTAATGCATAAATGACAACATAATATCCAACTGGAGCAGTTGGTGGAAGCCATTTTAAGTAGCAGTTTAACAAACAGAGATGGATTTTAATTTGCAATGCCAGTTAAGCTGTAATAAAAACTAGTATTCCAGCTGTGAAAAAAACAACAAAACACAGCTTGGTTTAGAGTTATTTACAGATGTGTAAGGATGTTTTTTTGGTTTTTTTTTTCTTTTAGCCATACAATGGAACCATTTGGTCATTATTCCTTTCAAGAAGCATTTGTATCAGATGCTCTGCCTAACCTTAATTTCTGGAATTAAGGAATATGAATTTAGGAAAATTCATATTAAATTATTATGGCAATTCTTACATGCTCATTGATTACAGGGTTCAATTTCCTGTTGGAAATGTGACTGTTCAATGTTAATATATCTGTTTACTTGTTTTTACGGACACTGATGAGTTTCTGTTGACTTTGAGATAAATCCCATACTGCTGTCTTTGAATGATTTCCATGAGTTGGTATTGTAGTTGTCTCCTGGAGTGTTATTAGGATTCTTTCAACTTTGATTTCTGTTTGTTTATCCTTCTCAAAACAACAACTGCTGGAATCTTGGTATTTTGTGAGTTTTAGCATTTTGTCTTTAAAATTGAAATTCCCATTAGTATGACAAAAAAGTCTGCAAGTAACGGCCAAGCACATTCTTGAATTATCTTCAGAAACTCAAAAAAAAAAAAATCCAAGTTTTTTTGAGCCTTAAGTTAGAGCAAGGAGAAGACAGTTCACATACTCTAAACCAAGCCTGGAAGAACAGCTCTTGATGCAGCAAGAGGTTGTCACTGAGTAGGACAGTGACCTTTCTGCCTTGCTTTATGGCTTTATTTAGCACACACAACATTATGGTCCTTGGAGATTCATCTCTACAAGCTCTCATGTACAAAATCTTCACTTCCCTGGGAAGGGGTAGATAAAATACTTCTATTATTTGGATTAAGGAATTTATCCAGCTTTCTTGTTTTTCACTTTGGTTTGTATGTTTGTTTGTATCAGCATACTCTTATTAGAGTCCAAACAATGGTAAAATGGACCATATTTTAGGCCAAGCTTAAAACTCAGGTGCCTGAAAGCCTAAAAACAACAAGCAAAGCAGCAAAACTCCCAGAAAGGACACAATCTGTAAAGCTCATAAGCTTGAAGTGCTTTAGTGAAGAAGCAAAGTTCAGAAAGGAAACAGGAGCAGCTTCAAAGACACAAAAAAAGTTGGGATTAGATGTTTGAAATACACAGGCAAAAAAGGGGAAGGGAAAACAGCTCTGGTGCTGGGAGCCAGGCTATTTTAGAGGATAAGAGAATGACACAGATCAAGAGAAGAGCCAGAATGCCTCTGGAAGTGTGGCCAGCAGGTCAGGGAGGGTTCCTGCCCCTCTGCTCAGCCCTGGGAGGCACCTCTGCAGTGCTGGGTCCAGCTCTGGGCTCAACAGGTCAAGACAAACAAGGAGCTGCTGGACAGGGTCCTGCAGAGGCCACAAAGATGATTTTGGGTCTGGAGCATCTCTGTGATGAGGAGAGGCTGTGGGAGCTGGGCCTGGTCAGCCTGGAGGAGAGGAGGAGAGGGGAATGTCATTAATCCTCACCAATATCTCCAGGGGCTGTCAGAGGATGGTGCCAGATTCTTTCCAGTGACAGGACAGTAATGGACATAAACAAAAGCACAAGACATTCCATCTCAACCTGAGGAAGAACTTCTTTCCATGGAGGGTGGCAGAGCACTGGAGAAGGTGCCCAGGGAGGTGATGGAGTCTCCCTCTCTGGACTTATCCCAACCCACGTGAACATGTCTCTGTTTCAGCTGGCTGACCCTGCCTTGGCAGGGAGGTTGGACTGGAGGATCTCCAGAGGTCCCTTCCAGCTCTGACAGCTCTGTGATCCTCTCACTCTCTGTAGGCAATCACATTAATTGTGCCCACCTCAGATTCAAGCTTTCCTCCTGCAACTGAAATTTTCAGAATGGTCACAGGTTTCACTCTGGGCAGCTGAACTAAAGTGCAGGACTGTTGAAAATACTTCAGTGACAAATGGAGAATCTGCAAGTAAATGTCTGAATTACAGGCTCCTTAACTGGGAACGACATCAGGAGTGTGGCACAAGCTGCCATGGTCTGAACTGCGTGTGCATTAAACAGATGAAGAGCACAACAGTGCCTGGCTCAGGAATTGCTGGGGAGGAAGGGCACTGTGGGGAAAGGCTGAGTTGCAGTACAGTGTATGCAAACCCCAGAAATATTGAACAGTGCACTGGAATTGATAGTGTATCCTGTGAAGGATGGAAGGTTTTAAAAAAAAATCCCCCAAGAAAAGAGAATCTTGAAGAAGGTAAATTTTGTAAAGTGTGAAGGGTTTCAGTTCTACCCTACAATTGTAAAAAGTAATTTGTTTCCTTCATGGGTTTGGGGTTTTTTTTGTATTTGAGTTTAATTACCTTTTCCAAAACATAGGTAATGAAACATTTTTGCATCAGTGCATGGCAGAGTCCTCAGGTGCACCAAGAGGAGTAGGAGGTGTGTCCTGCTGTGCTGCCCAGCCCAAGCCTAGGGGACTTTATCTGACCAACAGGAGGCTCAGCCAGTCCTTTCCTTGGCCCTGCCCTGACCTGGTGAGAGGGGCTGGCTGCCCCTGGATCTGGGGACTGACTGAATAAACTCTGTTTGAGGTGCCCCTAAAGAACCTGTCAGTAGAAAGGGTAAGGGATAATGTCTCCTGGCTCCTGTCTGCAGCCAGGATGATTCTCTGCCTCAGTTTCCTTTCCTTCAGAAGCAATAAATATCAGTGATGTGTGATTCCTCTGGGAAGAGCCTGAGAACAATAGGAAAAACAAATGAGAGGATAACATGAAATCTCTATTATATGCCAAGACTCATGTAGGAAAGATGAAGAAAACATGAGGCAATAATTCCATCCCATCCTTTTGCAGGATTGCAACACTAAATAGCCATCTTCTGGCAGGCACTTGCCCATGTACATTCCCTGAAAATACTGACATCCATCCTGGTTTAAACCTTTTCAGATTCCAGGAGAGACTTTTCAGAACTGGAGCTGCTCATTTAGCTGCCTCCAGGGCTGGATTCCTGTCACTCTCAGTTAAAAGCTGGTGGCACAGCATTTTTGCAGAGGGCACCAGTATTACTGCGATGCAGATCACTTAATTATTCTGAGTGTTATGAGTGCAAGTCTCTGAAGATGACAGTGTAATGCAGGGAAAGCTAAAATGAGAGGTAATGGAAGGTAATGAAAAAGTCAGAGGTAGACAAGATGATCCCATGATGTGAGGTCAAGCAAAACAAAACACTTAATAAAGGACTGTGGAGCTGGAATTAGTCAGGATTGCTGAATGGGCCACCAGTGTCACCAAAGCAATATCCTCCCTTGCAGTGGGGAATGTGCAGGGTCAGTGCAGAGCAGAGTCAACACCCCACACTCCCTGCAGGCTGCTTAAAAGCCAACAGTGCACCTCCTGGAAAGGAATTATCCTGTGTTCAGCTGCTCTGAGGAATAGGAAAGATGAAGCTTCTTGAGGAAAGTGACAAAGCAAACATAAAATTACTGCCAACCCCTCAAAAGGGATGCCTGAGTGAAGGATACAACCAGAGGCATGGACAGCTCTGTGAAATCTTTTGCTCAAAATGAAAATGCTGTTAAAATGTAGGGGAAAAATCACAGTAAATAAGTACTTTGAAGTACTTTTCATTTGGATCGAGGACCAAACTGTTCATTGTCAGGATTTCAGTTCACGACCAGGACTAGAATATTCAGTTTATAGGGAAGGGGCTATAGGAAACTCTGCCATATTGCCTTCCTTCTGAATATCCCTGCCAGGGATCTTGTTGGTGTTGATTTTTGCATTTATTGATTTGAATTGAGAAGAAACTGCAGCCTCTTTCTGGCTTGGACCATGACCCTCCTGTGCTACGTGTTTTACAACCAAAAATTAATAAGACACTTCCTGTCCTAAATCACTTTTAATCTTAAAACAGATAACAGATGGATACAGGCAGATGGCAGAGGAAAAAAAAATGTGACTAGGTCTGATCAAGAATGTTTTCTCATCAAAACTATGGTGATTGATAAGCTCTCCTTTAAACAATTTGGATTTGATAGTCTTCAGAAAAGTTTTGCTGAAAAGTAAAGGAATTTCCAGTTAAGGAAAGGGGGCCAGCAGGGATTAATGATGATGTCAATCAAGTGAGCTGTAGCAGATCAAAGTTCAAGTGTTCCCTCTAAATTAGGTATGACTAAAACCAGGCTTTCATACTTCTCTGTGACTGCTCCCTCTTCACTTAATCTGGGAGGCCCTGCTGATTTTAAATCCGCAGAGACCTGCGTGTATGCACAGGGCCACACACACTCACACACCCACACACTCACACACCAAGAAAAGAAAAAACCCACAAGACTCAGATTTGTCTCACTGCAGAGACAGACTCAAGTTTTCACAAGGAAACCACTTCCATTTCACAAGGAAATCACTTTCTCCATTTTTTATGTACATGGAGAAGAAAGATGCAGGAATGGAAAGAATAGAAATTAATTACCTGAAAGGCAAAAGTGTGTGTCTGTCTCTGGTTTGGCTTCAGCACTGATCTCAAACTGCTACAAATTGTTGTGCTCACCCAGCTGTGATGAAGAAGTCCCAGTTTAAATTCTCAGGCATGTGGTCCTGGGATCCACACTTAAATTTCTTTTAAACCCTGTGCAAAAGGGTGGAGTTGTGGTGATTCCTTAGCCAGGAAAGGGCTGCAGGCTCTGTGAGGGATTTCCTTAGGACTGCTGCTCTCCCAGGGCAGAACTCTTCCTTCTGAGCTCTCCTTCCTCACTTTCCCACCTCACGAGAGCCCAGCATTTCCTCTTTGGGGAGAGGTCTGCAGCAGAGTTCAGCTGCACCTCCTGAGTGTCCTCCACTGGCAGCCCTGCAGCGAGAATTCGGCAAGGAGTTTCACTGAGAGGTGAGAGCATGGCTGAGGAATGAGAAAAAATCTTGTGTGCCTCAGAATAATTTACCTTTCTATTAAAAATGGCATAAGAAAACTGTTTCTGTGACCTTAAGAGGGTGAAATTTTTGGTGACCAGACACTCAGTTAAAATGTTTAGCTTGATATGAAATAACCACTCAAATCATAACAATAACAATGAAAAAACTTTATTATCAGGATCTTTGCCATACACTGCAAAGAATGGGAAAAACAAACAGTGATCTCTCTGTCTCATTCCCTAAAATTATCCCAAAGCAAAGTTAATTTTAAGGAAAAATTTAAGGAAGAAATATAATTTGCATAAAGATGTACATCTTGTTCAGCACTAAACTGTCAATATCAAAGCTAATTGAGGGTAGGTATTAATTGAAAGTTTGATTTACAGAGTTGAACAAAGAAACAGTGTAAATATATGTTGAGATGCAAAATATAATATGAAAATTCAGTACCAGTATCCCTTTCATTGCTGTGTGGGTATAATCAATGCATCACTGCCACTTCTGTTTTGACATATTGCAACATTTTGTCCAAGATTAATTTTAATACATTGAAACACCCAGAAAATAGTTCAATTCCTACTCATTGTGATAATTTTTGCGAATAAAACCAAATATTTCATGGCTTAGATTAGCCATATTTCTTATGTATTTACCCAGTTCAATATTTTATTGACTTAAAAATGTTTCTTGAGTTTCCTTTGCTGCCTGCTGGGTCATTTCAGCATGAACAGACCAGCACAAACCTGGGGAATTTTAACCCAGGCTTTGAAGGACACTGCTTGGGACAATGGTCTTTTCTTGCAAATCAGATCTGCTTCTGTGAGGGAGAATAGAAATACCAACAAGATTCAATCTTTTGTTTTGTTTTGTTTTCTCTTGACCAGAATGAATGGAACAATCAGTAGTAGACAATGAAGTTTTCTCCCCTAGCAGGTACAAATTCATAAAAATGCCAAAGATTTTTTTGTTTGGTTGTTTTTTTTAATTGCATTTTGATGTTTTTCAGGTTAAATATAGGTCAGAAAATGAGATTTGCCCCATGGTACCCTCTGTTTTTATTCCATTTTTAAAGGATTGCAGTTAGATAAGAAATCTGTTTTAGTTCTTACACAGTTATTCTTTTTAAATATTATGAAAAAATATTCTTGGAATTAAAAAAAGAAAACAAACCCTTTCAGTCTTTATTAAAATCTAATTATCCTAGTAAGAAAATCTTTAATTTTAATATTTTCTTTTAAGGATGGAAGTCTTTTTCTGTAATTTAGAAGTATGTCTTGTGAAATAATTTTAAAACACCATCACCATACAGAAAAAGACACATGATGAGGAATTCAGACACTTTTCCTACAATTTATGATTTTTTTTACTCGTTTCCTCCTTATGAGATTGAAAATGGGAGTAATATAATTTCAATTTTCCCCAGCACAGTAATTTAAAATTTGTTAGGAGGCTAAGCTATGTCTAAATACTAAATACAGAAAATGAGAGGAAAACTTCCTGTGCTGGCTAGAAGTAAAAACATTTAGTAAAAGCATTAAAAAATCAAACCCAAAAAAACTTCAAAGAAAAGTATAACTGCAAGAAAAGGATTTGGATCTTTGGAAGGAGCTAACAATGGGAACTTACCCAGAAAGGAGCTGGGTTTGTGAAGGTCTTGGCTGACTGCTCCCTCTCCACCCCATGGAATCTCTCTTGCTGTGCCTTTCTGTCCATTCAGTTTCCTTCTGGCCCCAAACACGGCTCCTTCTTTATCCATCCTGCCTACATTTCTTTAAGCCTTATAATCCCTGCAAGATACCCCCAAGAGCAATATTTTTTAAAATAAATCTCAATGCAAAATGTATAATCTGGACAACCTTCTTATGCTGGTTTCATTTTCTTAGTGTCCAGATAATTTTTGTCCCTAAAGGCATGGCTGAGTAAAAGCCATGAGGTTTTAATCCCCATTGTCTTTCACCTGGGATTTACCTACAGTGGCACCCATGATACAGCAATTTTAACTTGTACATAAGGAAACAACGGCCTGAGCTGCCACAGAAGCAATTCCTTTTCTATCTCAGTTATAAAAAATAAAAAGTAATAAAAGCACGCTCCTGTTCAAGCTGAGGTCTTAGTCAGGAAATTTGGAATAAGCCCAAAATCACTATGATAGTTTTTCTTTGCCTTTGTGGCAGTGTAAGAAGGATTTAATGCACTGTATGGGCATACCGGATGATAATAAAATAGAATAATTAAAATCACTTCAACACATTGTAGATAAACCTTTGAAAATAAGTAAAAAAATTCAGTCTTAAGAATGAGAATAATTGGAAAGCATGAGTGTGAGTAACTTTTCCTAAGAAAAGCTACTTTTAAAATGCTCATTATCAGGGGGTAACAGAAGCAAGCCTTGCATTGCTGGAGATAATTTGCACAGAGGGACGAGAAATTGAAAAGGTGGAGAAGACTGCAGAAGGTCAGGGGAGAGGGGGGAAGATGATCCATCTATCATTTCTGCCACGATGCATCTCTCTTTTTTTTTGAGAGAATAGTGTGACCCTAGAACAATGAGAACAAAATTGCTCTGCTCTACTATTTCCAGTAAGTTTAGTTCTTATTTCCAGTGTCTTAGCATTACCATGGAAGTCTTTCTGATCACGAGCAGTTGTGTTTTATAAGTGCTCATTGTCACAGGAAACACAATTCCTGTGCTTTAGTACAGGGCACTGAATGTTTCTATTTCTGGCAGAAAGCAAATTGCTTAAAAAAAAAAAAAAAGAAAAGAAAAAAAAGGATTTTATTTAATGCAAAATGCAATAATAAAATAGAAAATAGTATGATATATGCAGGATCATCTCTTTAGTTGGTTTCTGTTATCCATCACATCAGGCTGTAAGTCCTCTGTCATTTTTTAAATAGCTGTAGCAGCCACTGGCAGCAAAGAAACTCGCAGCCATTTGGGTGCTGGAGCCAGGAGGATGCCAGAGCACTTGGAAAATCCTGTGTCACCTCAGTCTGGAGGTGACAGACTCTGAACCCGGAGTGCAGGGAAGAAGCAGTGCTCCTGTACCAGTAGAGATGTGGATAAAGGGCAAGTGTGGGTTTCTGTTTCTCTGAAGATCAGTAAAGAAATTAAAGCACAATTCCTTCTTAAACATTTTTTTTGTATGGAAAATCTCAGGAACTGAGCAGCATCTTTTTTTTTGTTGTGGGGAAATCAGTATATGTGACACACAGTATGTTAGAAGTCATAAAGAACATAACTGCTGATCAACATTAATATTAGAAGACACAAACAGACTGAAGAACTTGCATGAATCTGCTTTTCTAAGTGCTGGAAGTTGTTCTGTGCTTAATTAAGGGGTAGGATAATCTTGTCCTTATGGCTGTGCTGGAGCTGGGTAGGTGTTCAAGTCCCTATTCTGCTACATGCTTCATTTATGATGTTACTCAGAGCACTTTTATGCCTATTTTTTGGTATTTGAAAATTGGACATAACAGATCCTTTCCTCACAAGAGCAAATATTGTGTCTCACGCTAATTATATAGTGAATATTTATGGAGTAAAGCAGTTTTATTTCCACTGTATGTGGGTCTGGGGAGACAAGGAGTTTTGAATATTGGCAAATATTAAAAAAGAAATAAAATTGTAAAGAAGAAATAAAAAGAAATGATAAAAGCTCAGCAAACATTTGAAAGAGAAGCCTGTTCATAAAAATCATAAAAGAGATCATAGCAAGGAAGGTAAGAAAAGGCCAAACTGTTTAACTTTTTTCAAAAGGAGACTTTATCTTGTCTTGATGTCTAAGAATTTTCTGATTGCCCTTTAATTTGTGAAAATGTATAAGGAGTTACAGTGATAGAAGCCAAACCCAGAGGGAGTCAGAGTGGAAATAGAGGGACTGTTTTAAAAGGCCAACAAGGAAATAATTTCTGACAGATTAGAATTTCTATCAGCTGTAATCTTTTAATGAAGGCTAAACAACATTCTGAGAAAGATTTTATAGCTCAGCAGAACTGACAGTCCTGATGCAAAAGTTATTGGTCTGCGTGGTGAGGAAGGACAGTGTGCACTGTCCCAACAGTTCTTTCTGGCCCTGCAACCCATAAATCTCAGAGTGAATGTTTGAGAGTGAGGCTGATCCCATAATGATGGGGGCATGGCCACATGTGAGTTATGGGACCTTCCTGCGGGTCTGGGCAATGGGGAGGACGAGAGGGAGCTCCCAGGAAGCTCTCCAGGAACAGCTCTTTGCTGCAATTCTCACAAGTTAATTCTGTGAAGGGCATCTTATGTTCTGTAATGACAAGTTCTTGTGCATGACTGTGAATCCATCTGCTTTGTTCTCCGGGTTAGCTGATGAGGGAAAATTGGATTTGTTGGTACAGGGGGTTATGTCTTAAATGAGTGGTACAAAAATAGGTCACAAAACTGAGAACGAAGCTTGCTGTTTATTTATTTCTTTTTATTTTAATCGCCCCAGATCCTGTATTTGAAAAGAATGGACTATGTAGGTTGCCTGCTCACAGATTTGTTCACATTTGCTAATAATTTCAAAGAAAAGGAAAAATGGTTGTCAGTGCTCAGGGATGGGGACATGGATGGCAGAATAATCCCTTCCCTGTGTCCGGGAGCTGCGCTGCTGCAGAAGTCACCCGGAATATGGAAATTCTGACAAATCCTCGCTCCTGGAAGAATTTCAGTTCCTGTTTCCCAGCTCCCAGGGAATCAGCCATCCTGCAGGTGTCAGCACATCCTGGCAGTGCAGAGGCAGGACCAGGTGAGCTTTCTAATTATTTGGTTCTCACTGTTGGCTTTGTTGTTCATGGAGATTTAGGAAGGACTGAAAGACTTTCCTTGAGAATACCATTTTCTCCTGGCAGTAGAGGTAGCTGGGGGCTCCCTGTGTACCTGTGTGCTTTAGCCTTGCACAATTTTATATAAAATGGGATAAGTAACTTACCTGGAAATACCATGAATCTTAGCCTTCTTTTTCTTTCTTTTTTTTTTCCTTTGTCTTTTTTAAAATTTATTTTTAAGCTTTACTCAAGCTATCACTCCAATACATTATTCTAAGAAGAGAATGTTGCAAGTAGAGCAAAACCAATTTGTTGGATTATTTTCCACTCTCCATGAGAAAAATGCATATTATCTAAAATCTATTTGAGCCAAAAGAATCCACTGCTTCTTTTTTTTTTCTCTTTTGGTTTTTTTTTGGGAGTATTTTTGTGCTTTGTATGCTGCCTTGAAAATATTTTTATAGTTCTGTGGGTTCTTGGGCATGGTGAAAATGAGAATGGCTGCTGTTAAAATTCAGCAACAAATGGCTGCTGTTAAAATTCAAGATGTGATGAGTCCTTGTGCCTGTGCAGACACTGACTTTACTTGGATTATTTGTATGTTCACTATGAACAGAACAGGCTGCAGTTGATTTTGGTATTGTATTATGCTGAGATAACCACTGATTTGGGTGAAAATAGGATATTAATGCACTGAATCCTATCCATAATACTTAAAGTTATTCTTCTTAAAGAAGGTCTATGGCAGAGCTGAAGTCTCATCGAGCCTCTATAAGAAGTTTAACACACACCAGGAAGGAAAATAAATGCCTTTTCTCTGAGTTTCTGGCTGCTCCAAGCCCTTCCTTGCATGAGGAAGGTCACACACCCCTGCATTCATCCCTTATCTGCTGCCATTTCCCAAGGCACGCGTTGAGCTCGGCGCTCCCGCCTGGGGCAGCAGATGTCCCCAGCACATCTCTCAGGACAGAGCCCCGCTCCCTGGGGCTCTGAGCTCACAGCTCTACCTTTGGAGAGGCTGGGAAGAAGCCCAGGGAACACAGGGCCAGGTCAGGACAGACACCTTCAGGTCAGGACAGACACCTTCAGGTCAGGACAGACACCTTCCCTCGGCTCTGCTTTCCCCTTGACCTGCACACCTGCTGTTCTTGGCTCCCAGCTGTGTTGCACACTTGGAATTATTTTGAATTCTGCTGCTTCCAGGAGTGGAAAGTACAAAACATGGCACAAACATGTAAGCTAGAATTCACTTCACAAAAGGGTTTGGGTGACTGATGTTCGTCTGCAGAGTACAAGTTACTGACTGCTGTTCACAGCTTTAAAAAGGACAAAAAATAAGTCAAACACAATGTTCCACTCCAAGTTCTTAGTGATATTAATATTGATACCTGAACTACAGTTTTAAACAAAACCCAATTTAAAAGGTAACATTGAACAAAGTACAATTGTTGAAAATATGTAAAATATTTTCCTAGAAAGATTTATTTTCTTGAAAATATTTTGCACAAGCTCAAGTTTTGGTCAATTTGAGTAATTGCTTGGGTGGTTGGACTTTGTTGTGAGTAGAAGGAAGATTCTGTGTATTTTTTGCAGCAGGTCAAAAATAACTGAAGGGGTCAAATAAATTGATATCAAAAGTCACTTCAAATTACTTCAAACAATGCTCCTCCAACTAAGAAAATTTGAGACCCTACTATTTTTAGGAGCTAAATTTTCCCTCCAACTCTTATGTGTTTTTTCTATTTTCTAACATCCCCTCACTAACATGCACACAGACATTGTGATTGTCCTTCTATACTTCAGAATACATTACTTAAGTAGCTTACAACAGATGTAAAATCTAGGCAAGATACTGCATTATTCATTCCAGTCACTTTGAGTTATTGATTATGGCATTTGGAGGTATTTCTGCACTTGCTTTTTTTCCTTCTCCCTCCTAGACTGATAATCCAGAAAATAAAAATGAACAGGGAAAATAAGAACATAGCCTAGGTTTCATTTTCATTTCTTTGTTAAATTCAATAGCACATTAATGAGGTTTTTGTTTTCCTCCACAGCTTTCCCATTTCCATTTCCTGCACGTGGCCATCCCTCAGAGAAGCCTGGCTGCACACACCGTGTCAGCCTTGGCTTGATATGAAGGTGCAGAATTTTCATTCATACAGGCATGGTGGGTTTTTTTCTTTTATAAATGCCAAACTGAATGAAAAATACTCCTTAGAGAGTTAGAAAATAATGAATGATTGGCATTTGGTGTACAATTTCTTATTCTAGTGAGATTTTGGCATGCCATTCACTGGGAAATTCGGAGCATTGAATGACATCCACATTTACCAGCTGGGCTGTCAAGGCATAGTATGTGTCAACACCTTCACAGGATATCACTTGAAGCCTAATTCCCCTTGTTTGTGGACATCTGATTTGGTGCTTCTGAATGAAATATTGTAGATATATTCTTCCCACTCCCAAACTGTTCATGTCACTGAAGCTACATCTTGGTCCCTTCACCCACAGAGGGTTGTTTTTTATGTGGGAATGGAGATTGGGAGGATCCATGGGAGTACAGGTTATCAGTGCCATGAGGTTCTCCTGAGCTCTCCCACATGCTGACACCTTAAGGAAATGTGGATCTTATGGCATCTACCCACCAGGAGCTGGTTCAGAGCCCTGCTGCTGGTCAGTCAGGAGTTTCCTCTTCAGGAGTCAATCCTAACAAAGGGCTGCTGTCGTTCAAGCATTCAGTGATGACCTGTTTGCTGAGACAAAATCCTCAGCAAGTTGGGGGATTACACCACACCATGTGGAACAGTTGATCTGTTTGACCAGGTTGAAGAAATGGGCTGAGAAAAACTTCCCTGGGGTTTACCAAAGACAAAACACCTTCCTGTGCCTGGGGTGTGGCAAAAGGTGTGGCACAGGACGTGAGCTGTCTATCAGAGGTCAGCTCTCGTGGATGCTTTGATGGCATAGACCCAAGTGCAGGTGGGAGAGAGATGGACACTGATTTTCTGGTACTTTGTGGACACCAGTGGCCATTGGGATGTTACACTAAATATAGTTTGATGTCTGAAATGCAAAAATGGTGGTTGAGATCTCATCATACCAGTACATTCCAGCACAGTGCAGCTCTGGAAAGAACCTCAAAATCCAGTTCAGCTGTGTTCTTTCAGTGTCTGCTGTGCTCCTGGCAGCAGGGTGGCTCACAAATGAACCCATTTCACTGCTCCCCTTTCTGCAGGTTCTCTCTGCTCTCCAAGCAATAGCTTATTTGTTGCAGTGTAATCCCTCGGCTTGTTGCCCTACTCACCACAGCTTGGTGAGCAGATTGAATTCTCTATTTGATTTTTTTTTTCTTGTCAGCTGTGTTTCTCAGTCTCTGATGATTTTTTTCCTCACTTCTGGGTTTTCTCAAATTTATTCATGTCTCTCCAAATGTGTTTCCCAAAAGTGGACTTAAATTAACTGAAGACTTGTGAGTGCTGAGCTGAGCTCAGTGATTTCTCTCTGTGTCCTGCAGGTCAGAGTTTTGCTTATAATCCCAGTATGGAGTTTCCTTTTGTGCAACACCTAAACTCATGTCCAGCTTGCAACCTGCTGTAACTCCCAAATCCTTATCAATCCCAATACTTATCAAATCAAATTCTTATGAAACTGCTATCCAAGCACCTCATTGTGTGGTGATTTATCTAGATTTTGGAATGACAGAATGAGTGGTGGCCACAGCTGCCTGGAATAGGTTTCATTCTTGGCCACAGACCATCTAAATAAATATCTTTACAATGTTGTAGCAGCTGCTTGTTAGAGCAAGTAGCCAAGAACTAGAAAAATTCTGAGATCAAATCCTAATTAAACTACTGACTTGCTGCATGACCTTGGGTGGCTGCACTCTTTGTGCAGCCAGGAGCCCCAGATCAAAATCTCTGCAGTGAGCTCTCGGAAGAGAGGTGTAAAAAACTGTACAAAGCAGAACCCATGTCCATCACTACCAGTAACATTCTATTGGTGTTGAACTCCTAACCTAACCCCTGACACTCAATGCAAAATACAGCCGTACCTTCCTGTTTTCTTCTGCTTCTTTGTTTGTATTGCTTTGCATCTGCATTTTGATTAAAACAGACACAGCCACATAAGATTACAGACAGCAGAGTTTTGCACATCTGATTACCTGTTTTATCACACAGAGATGTGGATGTTTTTGTGGTGCAGCTGGTGTAAGATGACTCATTTTTGTGAGGAAGTGTGCTGCTGTAGTGCGCTCTGTCCAAGCTTCAATGTAGAAGCTTTACTGCTCACCTCTCCTCTAATAAACACTGAGTTCTTGATTTAAGTCAGGCTGTGTGCAGGAGGCTAATGAGTTTGGGGCAGCTGAGAGAAATTGGAGCTGAATGAATACACTGCTGCCTGCCTGTGGAACTGGAGCTGCAGGAGGAAAACAAGACTGGGGATGTGTGGTTACAAATGGAAAAAATCAAAGCACACATCTTTGCTTGCAGTTTGCCAAGGACCTTGTCTGGAATGTGTTTTCAATGCTAACCATTCATCCAAGCAAAGCTGTGCTGTGCCAGTTTGCACAGCACCAGCTGACACATTGGGCAGCTGAGCTGATGGGAAATCTCTGTGAAGGTTGCAGGGTTCCCAGTCCCAGGGGAGAACCAAAAGCAGGTGCAGCTGCCTCTCTGCAGCTCTGTGCCCCCAAGGCCTGCAGTGTGTTTCAGCTGATAGATGTCTTCAGCTGGACCTGGATAGTGCTGACCCTCCCATGACTGAAGGACATATTTCTGCTGTACATTTGGAGAGCTCACAGAGATGCCCCAAACATGGATGAGTCAATGCAACTTTAAAGATCAAACCATTCTCAGAGCCAAATTCTGTCATGCCTGCACAACATTGCTGCAAGAGTGGCACCTTCCTATTGAGTAGAATGCTTGTAACTATAGAAATAATAGATGTGCACCTCTGAAAGAGTGCAAATTCAGTTTATTTAATGCCCCAAAAGGGATTATGGGGTGAATGAATAAATAAGGTGTGCCAGCTTTAAAAGATTTCTCAAATAATATAGAAACAGAGAAAGGAAGTGAGAGCAGAGAAGATGGCACTATTCCTTTATTAGCTTTGCAGTTGCCTGAGGTGGTTGCTTGGCTGGCTAGTTTTGGCAGGGTGAGTTGTTTGATATTTTTTTATGTGTTGAATGGTACCTAGTGGTCATTGTCAAGGTGCTGTGGGAAACCCACAGAGGTGCAGAGGGGACTGGAGCCTTCCACTGTGGAGCCAGGCTGGGAGAGCTGGGGCTGCTCAGCTGGAGAGGAGAAGGTTGTGTGGAGACCCCACAGCTCCTTCCAGGGTCTGAGGGGCTGCAGGGAAACCAGAGAGAGACAATTCCTCAGGAGCTGCAGGGCCAGGAGGCAGGGAATGGCTGCCAGTGGCAGAGGGCAGGGCTGGATGGGACATTGGGCAGGAATTGTTCCCTGGCAGGGTGGGCAGGCCCTGGCACAGGTGCCCAGAGCAGCTGGGGCTGCCCCTGGATCCCTGGCAGTGCCCAAGGCCAGCTTGGACATTGGGGCTGGGAGCAGCCTGGGACAGTGGCAGGTGTCCCTGCCATGGCTGAGGTGGCATGGGTGAGCTTTGAGGTCCATTCTAATCCAGGCCATTCCATGACCCTGTGCAGAAGAAAAGGTCTCCAGTCTGAGGACACTCAGCCAATCTTCTGTGCAGGAGGTACTGAGGTGGATGGTTTGTAACAAGGTCTGTAGAGAGTTAAGTTATATAACTGCTTATATAACACAGTTCATCTTTAGCAGTAGAAAATTATTAATTCCCTCCTTTTCAACCTATTTTACCCATCAAGTAAGGAGCTCTTATAGAACTCTACAGAATCATGTTCTATGGATGACTTCAACATAATTTTTGTGACAGCAATTAAAGCTTGACATTAAAACATATTTTTAATGCTTATAACATGAACTTGTGCAACTGAGCTAACAGAAAATGATGTTATTCTTTGAATCGTATGAAATTTATAAAAATGAAAATTTCACCTGAAACCTCTCTTCACCATCTCACAGTGTGGGTAGTCGAGCAATAATTATTTCTCATCCAGTTCAAGAATCTAATGCTGAATTTTCCTTGCTATTAAGCTGAAAACACTTTCCAAATGTTGCTGTCACTGAATTTAATACTTGTTTTAATTCATGGCAGTTGCTATCACTTGTAATGTTCTTAGAGAATATTGTTCTATCACTTGAAGAAACACTATTGCAAATCTCACAAATAGCTGGTGGCACTATTTATCATTCTTTTCCATATGCACCACTGAAGAGTTTTCTCTAAAAGAGTCAGTTCCTTTCCCAAGATGAGATTAAGGCCTCAGGAAGCCTCTCGGCAAACGCACAACTTCTAAGGATATATTTTATCTGACTCAAGACAAGAGTATGTGGTATCTCTAAGAGCATGTATCATGCAAAATACTTTAGTGACAGATGTAGAGTACAGAGGTCCCACCCAAATAATGCTGAGAGTCCATGTGGGCATGCACAGTTGAGGGATGATCCATGCTAAACACCCAAACACAGCCTGCCTGCAAATAATAGAGAATTCCTGGGCAAAAGGTCGATGAGAGGGAATGCCTTCCCTCAGTACTTCACACAGAATAAAGAAGAATGGGAAATTAGGAATAAGGCTGCTTCATCAGGAAACTGACTTTCTAGCAAGACCTGCTAGTGCACACTCTTCATAGATTCCACCCTTTCCATGGAGTTTTCTTGCTGCTCTGTTTGGCTGTTTATATCACTGATTACTCAATCAAAATAAAGGTACCAGCTCCAGAGTCAGCTTATGCAGATGCAAATATCAAAGCTGACTGAAGGGTGTGAAATGTCAAGGAGATTGGAGTTTAGCATTTTGTGCATTTGGAACCCCAAGTTTCATGAGTACCTTGCAGGCAATTCTAGAATCTCATTGTTCTTCCAAACAGAGCAGTAACTGTGGGTCCTGGCTTTTGGCTCTGCCTTTTACTTCAGTTAGTAATTCTTTAGAATGAAATTCACAGGTTTTCATCCATCTGAGAAAGAATCAGCCTCCTCAATTCTGCTTCCTGTGCTAGTTATCTGAAATTTAGCAGGTAAAAATATATTAACTGAATATAGAAAAATTGTTTTGCAGTGTAAAGGACACAGGATACTTTCCAGTTCGTGTACACAGTAGGAAATAATATGTTATTCAAGGCAATTGCCTTCCCTTTGTTTCAAAAACTCAGCAATGAGGCTGATGTAAACAATATGTAAAGACAACTGAATTTTAAACAGAGGCAGGTTTTCTGGAACACCTATTTAATGCAGTGTCCATAGCAATTGCTCATCATCTCTGAGGATCTGACCCCTTATGTGATCTGTAAAACTCAAAAATGCACAATAGACACAGAAAAATAAAAGAGAAAACAGGAGGTCTTGTACAGTGTAGAAAAAGAACAGCACTCTGCTAATAGGGCTGAGAAGAAGAATGTGCTTTCACTCCAGCTGATCTGTCGGAAATCACAGTACACCCGATGTTTTCCCTGATTCATCTGAACAATGTGAGATTCTGAACTCCAGCGAGCGCTCATTGCTCATTGTTCTCCCAAACAGCCATACACCATTCTGTTTCATCCAGCCCAGATGATCACAGATGGATTTGAGTGGAGATTTTCACAACTGTTTATGCTAGCAGCAGCTGATAACTGAATAAAATGTGTCAAATTGCTTTCAGGACCAACCACTTCACTCAAACACAAAGGCAAACGTTTGAGCCTATTTGCAGCTTGAAAACTCCCCCATAGAACACAGCTGCCTCAAGTGCAATTGTTTAGATGTAGATTTAGTGGCACTGAGGAGTACCCTTCTTCTCCTACCCTCAAAATGCTTGAAAGCTGATGACCTGATTTTCTAATCTTTACCCAGGTATTTTATGTGCATCTGACCAACATTTGGCCCATTAAAGTAAACAGGGCAGTGTCATTTAATAGAATCAAGATTACTTGAAAATCCTCTTGATAACCATTGAGAGCAGCAATTCCCAAACATCTCTCAGCCTCTGATTGAATAAGAATTGGAAGAATATCAAATGGGTCTATTTAGAGATTAAGCAGAGATTAAAGCCACACTTGGATGCTATTCTCTAGTCCTGGATACATAAATAGGACTTGTGTTCCTTTAATTCAGAATATCTGCTTCTAGGCACCTTTTGAAGTAGGGGTCTTGCTTCCTTGGAGAAGGCAGAGAAGTCCTGTGAGATTCAGTTGGGAACGGAGCTAAGAAGGAAGCTTCTCTTTAGACAAGGTCAAGAATGTAGATAGACACTTTACTTCATCCTCCTGACACACATGGCTCAGCTCCAAAGGCTTGAGGATGTTTAGAGCTAGGCAGATGTGGCAGCTTTTTGGGGTTTTTATTTGGTTTTCATATTTTTAGAGGAACCTTAATGAAAGCCAGGTGCTTTTTTCTTTTTTTGTTTTTAATAAACTTATAACAAGTTTTGTCTCAATACAGTATTAAAGCCTCATTTGTTCCTTAGAAAACAGTAAAGAATATTTTTTTTGGTTTTTTTTGAGCTCAGATGGTTGGTTTGCACTTGTCCAGATTATTGTGTCTCTGAATGTCAGCCGAAACAGCAGGAGCAGCAGGTCAGGAGGCAAGGGGAGTGTGTACAATAATTGTTACCTACATCCAGGTATGGTCACACTCTGGAACTGTATCAGACAAGCACTGAATATGACTGCTGAAGTCAGATTCATTTTCATCTGCAGCACAGCCAGTAAAAAGCAAACACCTCAAAGAGCTTTGGATCAAGCAATTAGCAAAAAATAATATTCCAGAGGTGTCATGTGTGCTGCTATAGCTGAGGTTAAAAAGGATTTCGCAGTAGAAACTTCATTTTCCGTGGGATTTGTGAGTGAGACAACTTGAGTGAGTCATTCTGAGTAGAAAAGAAGTGTCAGATGCTAGTCCAGAGGTGGGTGCATATTTCCCACTTTAAACCCAGGAAGAATTAGTGTTATGCACATACAATTGTGTAAATGTGAGGGAGCAGACCTTCCACTGCTTGCTGAAAGCACAGGCAAGTGGTGCAGGGGCTCCTTTCCCTCATGTTTTCATGTGTGTCACAGCAAAGTGAACTGGAAATGGACATTAGGTGAATTCTGAGGGTCTGTGTGCATCTAATAGCTCCCACTCTGACTCTCCCTTTTACTACTGCCAAACCCCCCTTGCCCAGCATTTTTATCTGCAAATGGAGCTGTGCAGGTGCTCAGGCTCCTGTCCTTAAATAAGGGTATTTTACAGAACCTCTTCACTGGGCTCCCTGAAGTCTTTTTGTATCCTGTGGATCTGATGGGTTCTGAGCATTTCCTACAGGATGTGGAGTGCTTTCAAATCAAAGTAGAAGGAAAGTAATAATTTTGGGCAAAGACTCTGATGCATTTCAGACAGAGTCCAGGACACGTTTCTTGTCTTTCCCAAAGTCAGGGTTTATTGGTGTGCATGCCTGTTTAATCTAAATCTATGCACCTTAGACACCTTAAATATGTATTTGCACATGGGCTGGAACCACACCAGGAAGAACCATTACACCTTGGCCATCGACTCTATAGATTTTAAAGCATTTATAAATAGGTTTTTAGCTAGAAAATGTTCCCTGAGAGACAGTCCACGCCTAGTACATATTTATAGGACTCCTCTTTTTTTACCAGGGGAAGACAGGAAATTGTTTCTGCTATGTACATACATATCATTTACCTGAAAAGGACCATTAGAATATTACTGATTTCTGCCTGAGCCATTTCAGTCCTGCAATTAAACCTCAGTCAGGTTCTCGTGCATTGACAGGTGTGACATCAACATTTTTAGTGTATTTTCTTTAAAGAGAAATGAGTATATTTGAAAGACACAATAAAAAAAAATAAACTGCCTGCTTGCCCAGCTATGTTACCCATAATATGGTTTTTCTTCTATCTAAATTTCTAAACAAATATGAAAGCAATTCTTCCAAAATATTAATATGCTCAATATTATACGAGCAATGTTTAAAATGTTTTGCACATGTTGATGTGACTGCTGGTACGCCCACGCTGTCACTCTATGAATTGCTGAGCCCAGCCCTTCCCAAGCAGGGAATTTTATAATCTTTTTCACACAGTTTAGACTCTCACTTTTAAAACCATTGAAGACTATTTTTTAAGAGACAGTGTTAAGCATTTAATTTTGTAGATTTTCCATGAATGACTGTTTTATTTAATTATATCATGCATAGAATGTTCTATATCATAAATTTTAAACTTTTTTTTTTTAAACAGGAATATTGCCTTCTCAAAAACCAAGCTTTGAAGGAAATTGTTCTAGATCAGAAAAGCATTTCCAGATTTTCCAGATTTAAATTGCTGTGTGAAAATCAGAGCAGCTCTTTCATGTTCCAGAACAGTGCTTGATAAGCAGACTACAAGTGGACACTTCTCAATCTTCACTTCTCAAGAGCTTGCCCCAGTCTTCCCTTTTTAATGGTTTCCTGATTTTTGTTTCCTAAAGTTGCTGTTTTGGGGGAGGATTTTGAAATCTCAATGCTCAATGGAACACTAAAATATATTTTCCTTTCAAATCTCTTTCTAGTAATATTTCCTGAGTTGAGTCACCCTCTGAGAAGTCTCAGATATGAAACAGTTCAGGTGAACTGAGGATGTGGCTCTCATCTTCTCTGGGATTCTCACCATGGCTGGTGAGAGCTAAGTAGTGCCCTGGGATGCAGATAAAAAAACCCAGGAATGTTTTTTTGATTTGTGGATTTATCCCTAGCACAGCCTACCAAATTTCTTTCAGGCAATTTGTACTGATTAGCTCTGAGTTACCTCTCTGTGTACAGCATCTCTTGCTAGAGTTTGCAGCCATGGAGTTTTTTGTCCCCTACAGCTCTGCACTCTCAGCGCAGTCTAGAAGTGTTCAATCTCAGCATTGCAGTATCCTGCAAACTGAATTTTCCTTCTCCTGTACCTGCACCCCAGTTGCTGGATTGGGGAATCTGTTCACTAACACAAAGCTTTTTAGTTATTGCAGGAGGTGCTCATGATGCTTTTTTCTAGGTTTTTCTCTTTTTTTTTTTAATGAACCACAGTATACTGTATTCTTAATAGGCCTCAACCTATTCCCAGTTTTCTCTAACCTTCTCCTCATCCTCTTCTGCCAAGTCTTTGTTCCTTTCTCACCTGCTTTATCTGTCTTTCCCCTCTGTCTCTTTTTTCCATTTCAGTTATTGCTGCCTGTCCATCTGTCTGTCTGGAACTCGCCCTCCTTCTCCCCTGCACTTGGACACCATCCAACAATTCCTAGAAAGAGGATTCTCTCATTCTAGATGCTACCTAGGGAAAGAAATACATCTAATTAGGAAATCTGGTGGACAGTTTGTTTTGACAGCAGCAATTATGTGTAGTATAAATGTATAATAATGATGTGTATAATAAATATAATATGATAATTATGTGTAGCATTAATGTATAATAATTATTTGGTATTACTAAAATTGGAATAAAAGAAGTGCACGGTAGTTCAGCTGTTGTCATGTGAGACTACTGCTGCTAAACAGTTTCTAGATATTCCAGGAAAAATCTTAAGATTTTATTTTATGGCAACAATGATTGATAGATTATCTCCAGATTCTGGTTTATTCCTGGATTAGTTTGGATTAACAAACATTGAGAAAAAAGCATTTATTCCCTCACATGTCTGAGCTGCTGGTGTTTCTGCAGAGGGTTGTAGTGTGTGGACATTGATTATCTGGAACCCTCTTGCTGCTAAGGAAAAGAACCCTTCCAGAGATACAAGTGTCACCAACACATTGGGGTGTTTGAAAGCACATGAGGAGATTTTATTTTAAGATTAAATCCATCTAGCAGAGACAGGTTTCAGTGTATTCATTAGCTTTAACCTTTGCCCAAATCTCCTTTTACAATTTAAATTTGGGATCTTATGCTCAGAAAAATTCACATTTTGTCAGTAGCAGAAGTTGCACTGCCAGTATGAAAGAGTGTTTTGTAGTTTAACAAAGAACTGTTTTACAGTACAAATATTACATGCAGTGTAAGTGCACCACCAAGAAACCTATTAATATGGCTTCTTTTCACCTAACAATCTATCTGAAAGAGAAAATCCTATCAGCATCACTAAATCCTTCTTTGAGGTTTCATTGATCTTAGCCTTAGAACAAGATTATAGAAACAGTCCTACCCAGAGATAATGTCTGGAGAATTTTGGCTAATCTCAGCACTCATTTCAGATTAGATCTAGTCATATTCAGACACACATCTCTCCTTGCAGATAACAGATGCAACCATGTTTACCCTTAATTAAGATGCAATAAACTGCTTTTGTTTCTTTTTGTCCTAACAAGAATAAGGCCAAATATCTTCAGAGACTTTGATGATAAATGCCCCATACTCAACGTGCAGCATCCCAGGCTCAGGGTCGATTTCTCCTGATGAGGATTCCTTTCTAACATTGAAAACCTGTGCAGGGAATCACATCAATTCCCTGCATCCTAATGCCTCACACTTGGGTATGCACTTGGGTATTCAGCTCCCTCCTCTGTTCTTTAGCTTCCATTCTGCAGAAACTTGTATATTGAGAGATTATTCAAATAGCTTTTTGTCAGTGAGTGAATTATTTTTGGGGAAGGACTGCACATAAGAAAAATGTTGAAATTACCATAAAATTTGAAGAAAGGATTTCATTTTCACTGTATCAGTTCTCAGATGTCAGGCCGTAAATAGAGTCTTACAAAGACTTAAGTTAGCAATACAAAGAAACCAGAATTTAGACTCCACTCTTAAAATAATACTGTGGGTAATATTCTGTACCTCAAATCTGTCATTTGGTAGCATAATTCTTCATGGATTTTTAGGTCCAGCAATTCATCAGTTTTCAGGGTGCCTTTTTAAACACACATGCACATTTGTCAGAACGTCTGAGTCTTCTAAATAAACTCATAGGCAGGACTATTATAAGTGGAATCTTTTATTATAGCTACATCATATTATCTAGTGCATTTCTCTGGATGCACAGCCTCCAAGGGTGTAACATTTGTTTGCAGCTGGATCTTTTTCTCTGTGAGAACATTTTGCTTTGCATTATTAGTTAATAGGGAGGGAAAATGGAGAGCGAAATTACTGCTGCATAAACAAACCTGTAATACAAACGCCTTCGATATTCCAAATAATGGTGCTAGAGATTGCCTGATCTATTTATTTTTTCTTTGGCAGGGTCACTTTTGAGTAACACATCGCTTAAGCTTACACTCTTTATTAGCTGTAAAATGGCAGAACTATTTAGAACTCTGTTCTTAAACACATTAAAGCTGATGATTAAAATCCTCTTGTCTGAAGCATTTGCACAATAAGTTCCAGACTGCCAGAGATTTGTGTTGTGTAGCTAAAAAGCTACATTTTTTTCAGCAGCAAAAGAAATGGTGTCTTCCAGTAACAATTTCTGTTAGCAGACTGACAAAATATCTTCCTGAAAATGGTCTCAAGTGCATGTTCTAGTATGTCCTAACCTCCAGCAGGGCTGAAGAGCACTATACTCATCCTTAAATGGATAACCTGGTATAAATAACATGGCAGAACTGAAAGCTGCAGCAGCAAGTGAAGAAATTGCTCTTTCCACAAGTGTTACAATTAAGTATTGTTCTGATGAACAGCAAAAGTCTTGTCTTTACAAATTTCTGCTTAAGTTACACAAACTTCAGGCTAGTGGTGGTTGTTATTATCATTATGTATAATTACTTTGTGTCTCTAAAGTCATTAATGCCTTATTTTAAAGCACCTGTTCTGACTAATGGTGTGTGACATCGGAAGACAAAGACAGGAGGGTTTTACTCTGCTCCTGTTAAACTATTCATACTCTGAAAATATCACAGAGCCCAATAAACATGCATATTGTGCTATACTTAAAGTTGAAACCACAGAGGGTTTTTCACCTTGGCTTGGTACCTCAGCTACTTTCTTCCCTTTTATTCCTATTTAGTGAAACACATCCGTGTATTTAATTTTTTGCATCTGCTTCAGACTCAGTGCCCATGGATATCATTATAATTAAGCCTGTACCCTACTCCTGCTTTTCATAAACATGGCTGTGCATCAGTGGGTTTTCTTTCTTTTTTAATTTGACATTGAATTTGATATCATCTCCAGTAAAGTAATCTGTTCATTTATCACAAAAGATTGCTCATCTTCAGACTTAAGTTGAGATAGTGGGCCTTACTCCATTCCTGTGATAATTAGCAATAATCTTCCCAGTGATTTCACTCTGGATCCTACCTCCATGTCCTTTTTTTTTCCCATGGCACATCCCTATCCATTTATTTGAGATATTTAAGAAAGTTAATGACATTATCCTTTGGTGGGAATGGCTAAACTCCATTCATTTTAACACGGTTCATATGAGAAATATAAAGATATTAATAAGAAATAATCTGCTGTGTTTAACAGATCATAAATTTTATAGTCAGTGTATTGCTTACTTAGCCACGAAGTATCCAGTGGGTATTCTCCTAAGCAGGCCTGCTCTCCTCACTGAATTGTGACAGAAGTTTGCCATGTTAGGCCAAAGGAATTACTGGTTTTACAAGGTCTCAGCTGAAGGATCTGTGTGGTTCCACGCTGGCTCTGCCCTGCCTGGGCTGTAGAAGCTTGCACAAGCCATGGAACCAGGACTAAACTGCACAGCTGCAGTCAGAACCTGAGAAAACGTTGCTGTGGAACATCCAAGCACTCAGAAGCCAGAGCTAGCCCACCTCCCAGGCTTTTGACTCTTTCCCAGAGCCAATCAATTCCATTTAGCAGCCAGTGCTTAACCCTGAATATGGTGGCACAAACATCAGTTTCCCCTTCTCCACTGCTGGAGTGGGGACAATGTCTGCACCCAAGGGTTGGCTATAAAATGAAAATAGCAAAGTTGTCAAGTGATTCATACCTGGCTTTTGGTTTGTGATGGAGATTTCTAAAAAGATCCTTTTAAACATACTTCTCCAAACTGCAACATTTCTGTAAAGCACTGATGATGTTTTCCTGCTCTGAAAGGTGTGTTGTGCATTACCAAAGCTTTTGACAAAGGTGTGACTCTATGAATGCACTGTAAAGCTTCTTTCCACCTGCACTGACTTTGGGGCTCAGTGGATGGAATGTACACTGCACAACCTACAGCTCCTGGGGCTGGCTCTGCTTCCTGGATTGCTGGCAGAACTGCTCCTATAAAAGCCAGCCAGAAGCACAGGACTTGTTTTTCAGGCATCCATCAGTTCTGTAAGATATACACCATTTTTTATGAAAGTGAAGGGAACTAGAGAGTGAAATACTTTTTATTTAGAATTCACTTCTTTTCACTTTGTTTCTGGCATCTCTGGACAAAGACATATATCTTTAGGACTACAACAAATTCAGAAATAATATTAAGGTTTCCAAAATTTTACCGGTCCATATTTCCAAGCAACTATCTGAATACACAGGTGCCTTGTACAGAGTGCAGATTTAGTATAGATGGAGCATGGGCCTTGTACTTTCTCCTGTACCATGTAAAATATATTAAAAAAACCTGGACACAAGACTGGTTAGAAAATAATGTTGCAGCAGTGAAGGAAGCTAAAAGTCTTGGCCTTTCTGCATTACCAAATGGAAAAGTCAAGCTTAGATGCATAAACCTTTCAATTAAATAATTAAGAAGTATCAAATGCTGGGCTGGTTGAGATGTTTAATTTTTTCATCCTGATATTTCTATGCATGTCCACTTGTGCTTGCATTTGGCTGCACAAACACAAGAATACCCAGGCTCCCAAAGACTGGCACACAGCTCCTCCTCCCCAGTGGCTTTCCACCTGCCACTCTGCTCTCTATACACTTGTGAGCTGGTGTCTTCCTGCCAGACACCACACAAAGGGGAAGAAAATCAGGAACGAGTGTCAGCCTTGTTGTTTCCAGCAATCCAGCCCAGATCCTCAAATAACCATCTGGAGTGGCTCTTCAGGGAAAGGTAACCAGGGCCCATCAGTGCTCATTGTGTTTGGAAAAGTTCAGAGGCTCGAGTAGTATAATGTTGAGTGATGTCTGCTCCACTCTAAACATTTTATGTTTTTAGCTCAAACTTAATTTATTGTTGACAGTGACAGTCTCTGTGTTTATTTCCCTGTGCAATCTTTGTCTGATTTCAAGTGTGCCTGTAAATACTCCTGCCGTTTCAGCAAACAAGTTATTAGCTCTTTCAAAGGAAGACATGAGAGCTCTTTGAAAGGTTAAGTCTTCTGAAAGTGCCTCTTGAAGGCCGAGGCCACTTTTCCTTTCCTTTGAAGACAATCAAAGTATGGAGAGTAGCTGGTTGTGAACAAAATGATCACGGTGGCATAACTAAAGCTTATTGAATTTGCGCTGAGGATCCCAAAAATGGCAGTTTCATTTGTTCCACATAGTTTTATCCTCTAATTCCTAATAACAATGCTGTCTTATTGTGCACAATGAAAAGACTAATTTGACTAAATCCATTCATAAATGACAAAATCAATAGTTCTCCTTTTGAAAGTCACTCAGCATATAGAATATGAGAATTTATGGTTAGTTTACTGTTGTCATGGATGGGTCTCTCTCTCTGGTAGGAACTGATAAAGCAGCTTTTGAAGTCAGACTGTCTCAATAAAGTACTTAAATCCATCTTAATGTACCCCGGGGAAGTGAGTCTGAATTAACCTCGTACCTTACTTTTGTGACAATAATAAGGTGAAAGGGAGTATACAGCAGAAAGTGATTATAATGGGTGATGCAAAAGGAGACAGCAACAATGAGGCAGAAGTAGAATAGGAACTGGGATTAAGGGATCTCTCACCCAGCCATGTGCAAAAATGTTGAAAATTAATGTTGTATTGTTTAGCTAACAGCTGTCAAGTCATTCAAGTCATTGTAATGTGCTGTGTGCTTGCTTTCCTCCCCAGCTCACCAAGAGCATGTTAGAAATCACATTCCCTTTCTTCTGCAGAATGACAAAGTTAATCCTGCCTTGCATTGCTTTTAAGACAAATTCATAGCAGAGGCTGTCTCTTACATTTGTCAGTTAGGATATTAACGGAGCGTGAAACTTTGATGTTAAACTGGCATTTGATGAACAGGGTTAAAAATCACTTAGAGCCACGTTCTCTGTAGCTGTTGTGTTTGTGTGGAGATGCAAAGGATGCAAAAGCGCCCTCAAACATTTGTGGGGCTGCTGTAACCAGAGAGAAAAACGTGTTCTGATATTGGCTAAGCGGGAAATGCATTCCCTGGAGAACACCCAAAGGAGACCAAGGAGGAATCTGAGGTTCTTTCTGTTTCATTAAAATAGTGTTTGCTTTATAATAATAACACCAGGAAAAAAAAAAAAGTCTTTATCAAACTAACTTGAAAACCAGTACTACAAGACATTCTTAAAATCTACCACCCAGACAATGCCCATATCATGCTATTCTGATATCTGTTATTATTTCTCCAGTTGCAGTTATACTGGCTCATTGCTCTCTTTTTGTACACAAAACATTGCATGACTATTACACTTGGAATTCTAAAAGATTTAGCAAATTTATTTGCTAAACTACAACATAAAAATTAAAACTAATGTGATTTGTGATATTTCTACAATTGTTTACGTGGTTGAAATCAGAAATCAAAATAAGTTGGTTGGGAAAATTTTTATCTCATAGATTCAAATTTTGTCCTCTATAAGCAGGAGTTGCTCATGTTGATGAGGACAAATCTCATTCTTACTTGTTCCTTTTGCACTGATCCACCTGTTTGTGAGACAGGGCAGCTGATTCAAGTACAGGGTGAACAATAGGCACCTTTTGAGGACACAGAACAAAGTTTTGTGTATGTTTCTTTGATGTTTATGGTCTCTTAGATATTGTTAAGGCCTTTTTACCTTTACAGATGTCAGCAGATTCTTATGAAAAAGCAAACTGAAAATATTCTTTCAACTGCTCTGTTGTTCTGGTGCTGATTAGCCCTGAAAAGCCTTGTGTTGGAACCACTCTGGGGAAGGTGTTTCATCCTTTACCAACAACAACCTTTCAGAAGAATCAAAATACATCCACTGTTAGCTTGTGGCAGCTTTAATGTAGATGGAAAAGGAAGAATAAGTTCATTCACATCAAGGTAATCCTAATTTTTGACATGTAAGTGATTTATGCCCGAAATAAGAAGCACACAAATCTTGCAACGTGAGGATGCTTTCACTCATAACAGTCTTGACAACTGTTGGCAAATTTACTTCTGAATCCCTGCAAATAAGTGCTCTGCTGTTCCAGAGAAACTTGCAAGAGATGCAGGGTGAAAAGCTACCCTGCACTGGCACTTGGGCTTGGGACCCTGCTTTCCCCACTTTGAGTGCCTCTGCTGAAGAAATGCTGCAAATGCATTGCCTGTTTGAAGACTTCCTGACTCCAAGCTTCCAGAAATTGGTGAAACACAAGACAGTATAGTGACTAAGTTTTTATATAATAATCAAAATATTCAGAAATCATTTTCTTGGTAATTTGACATTACTCTGCACAAAAATATGATGTGAGATGGTGCTTTCTTAGTAAAGCAAATGGTATATTTTGTTCCTGAAGCAAACCAAATAGCACCCCTTGGAACCTTGAGCAGGCTTTGAATCACAGAACATTTGAAACACAGAACAGCTGAGTGGGATGCACAAGGATCCAGTCCAGCCCCTGTCCCTGCCCAGAGCCCCCAGCAATCCCCCTGAGCATCCCTGGGAGTGTCCAAAGGCTCCTGGAGCTCTGGCAGCCTCGGGGCCATTCCCTGGGGACCTGGGCAGTGCCAGCCCCTCTGGGGGAAGCAGAACCTTCCCTGCTCTGCAGCCTAGCCCAGCTGAGTGCTGGCATCACACACAGCACACACTACATCAGGTGGGAACTCAGCCCCAGCGTTTGCTCTGGGATGACCTAAGGATGTTTCCATGGTGATTTGCATTTGCTGTTTACACCAATGCTTGGCTTGAGTAGGACTGGCAATACTTGAGTGTTCTGAAATTAATCTCTTCTAAACTGAGAACTTTGCAACTTGTAATTTCTTAATAATCTCACCATTACCACTCAGCTCTGCATTGTTATTGCCAATCTTCTCTGCTCAGCACAATATTCCTCTAAAAATTTCTTTTTATGATTCAACCTACAAATGAGCACTACTTTGTTACACATCACTTAGTAACATTCTCCCTGTACTCATTATATCACCCCTTGTGGGTAGTGTTGCAAAATACCCAAGATATTTGAAACAAGACACTTGGGAACATAAAAATTCAGTGGGAAAAAAGAAAGCAAAATGAAGTGAAATAAAATGTTTTTATATCCAAGTATGATTAGCTTTTTATTGGAGTTTTCCATTAAGGAAAATTATCTCTAAAGCCCTCTGTTTATCATAATTTATCAGTTTGGTGAGAAAACTCTCAACAGGAAGGATTGGTGCTGCAGGAATATTGCCTCTGAGCAGGAGCAGGAACCATTCCATCACTTCATGCTGGCAGCTGTGTGTGCTGGAGCCTCTCTTTTCTTGGAGCCTTGTTACTGCACAGTGCAGTAACACTGACAGCGAGCCACTCCTCAATCCTGTGCAGAGCACAGCACCCTTTGGTGATTGCTTTGCTTTCATTCTTTTCTGAATTAAGGAAGTTCCTACTCCTCAAAACAGCACAGCTGGCAAATCATCTGGATCTGGACAGGCTGGATCCATGGGCTGAGGCCAGTGCTGTGAGGGACAACAGGGACAGGTGCCAGGCCCTGCCCTGGGGTCACCCCAACCCCATGGAACCGGGCTGGGGCAGAGGGGCTGGGAAGCTGCTGGTGGGAAAGGCCTGGGGGTGCTGGTGCCAGGGGCTGGGCAGGAGCCCAGGGGTGCCAGAGGCCGAGGGCTCCTGGCTGTGCCAGCCCTGGGGTGGCAGCAGGCCCAGGGCAGGGCCCGGCCCCTGGGCTGGCCCTGCTGGCACCTCCAGGGCTGTGCCCGGCTCTGGGCCCTCGTGGCCACAGAGCCCTGGAGGGGCTGGAGCGTGGCCAGGGCAGGGAACGGAGCTGGGAAGGGGCTGGAGCCCCAGGAGGGGCTGAGGGAGCTGGGAAGGGGCTGGAGCCCCAGGAGGGGCTGAGGGAGCTGGGAAGGGGCTGGAGCCCCAGGAGGGGCTGAGGGAGCTGGGAAGGGGCTCAGGCTGGAGCAAAGGAGGCTCAGGGGGAACTTCTGGCTCTGCACAGCTCCTGCCAGGAGGGAACAGCCGGGGGGGTTGGGCTCTGCTCCCAGGGAACAGGGACAGGAGCAAAGAGAATGGCCTCAGGCTGGGCCAGGGAAGGCTCAGGGTGGATATTAGGGAAAATTTCTTCATGGGAAGGGTGGTCAAGCATTAGAATGGGCTGCCCAGGGAGGTGTTGGAGTCCCCATTCCTGGAGGTGTTCAAAAAACAAGTGGGTGTGTCACTTTGTGATATGACTTAGTGGAAGTGGTGGAATTCAAAGGGTGGAGTGGATGATTTCAGAGGTCTTTTCCAGCTTTAGTGATTCTGGGCTGAGGTTGAACAAGCAACCATTGCTGAGCCATAAATACTCACCTTCACCCACCCTGGCCACACTCCTCGTGTCAGCTGGCAGCCAGGCAGAAGCTGATCCCCTGCAGTCCAGCTTTGCTCCACTAAAATATGCTTTTTTCAGCCAAACTGTCTTAAATATAGAACAGCTCACACTAGGCTGTTTTCTGTTAGTTTATGAACCGAAACCAACCTTGGCATATGCTTTCCCACTCCTTCCACAGACCTTTTTTCTGTGATTCTGGCCTGCTAAAATGGTATTTTACTAATGATTACAAGGGAAAGAGCAACTGTAAGGGAATTGATATAGTACATAAGGTACAGATTCTGCAAGCAAATACTATTTTTCTCTAACAAGAGATTTTCTCATCAATCTGTATTTTGGTTTTTTCTTGCCTTCACATGGGTCACTCACTTCAGTTTTATTGCTGACTGTGATTTTTTGAGATTGCCGTCATTACATAGCAATAATCTCTGCAACATCATTTTCTACGGGGAAATTTCCCCTTTATCAGACACAGTCCTCCTTCCTTGACAGTTTCTCCCAAATAGTGTGTTCACAGCTGTATTTTGGTGCATAGATGTTTGATGTGAAATCAGTAGATGAAGAGCCAAATGCTGAAATCTGCACACACTGTTCATTTTTACAGAAGCAAAAGCACAAGTCTTTATTTTGTGGATAGAGATTCTTTTGTTTGTTTGTTTGTTTTTTGTTGTTTGTTTGGGTTTTTTTGTGGTTCAGATTTGTGACCCTTTTGGTTTTTTGGATTTTGGAATTTTTTTTCTCCCAAATGCTTTGGTAGAACCCCTCAGATGGCAGTTTCTGTGCACAGATTTGTCAGCAGACAGCAGACCAGGAGAAAGCCAGGCTAATGAAGGGCCTGGAAGGTGAGCATATCAACCCTAAAAAGCTGGTCCAGCCAATGCCTGGGAAATGAACGCGATAATGAGATAGATATCTTTGCCAAAAAGGCCTTTTTTTTACCAGCTGTTCCATAGAAAGATTTTAAATGATCAGTATCAGCTACTGGAGGCATTGGAAAGGAATCACAGTGAACTGACAGTCCACATTGATTGTTTTAACATTCAAGACAAAGGTGCAGGAAGGAGCGACCCAGACAATGACATGCATACAGCCAGAAAATCTGAGAGGGAAGGTAAATAGCACAGAGACTGAAAAGACAAGCACTGAAGATGTACAGGATTTTCCAGTGATGATAAAAGGGAGAAAGCTTTTAAGAGTGTAGCTTTAAGAGCTCAGTTTTTATTACCCAAGATTTAAAAAAAAAAAAAAAGAATAAACTTCTCCTCATGCCTCAGGTTTAAAATCCACAGGATGCAAGGTGGGTAGATGCTGGAGGGTGGATATACATTGATTTCTCAACTAGCTTTTTTCTTTGAAAGCCTGTTAAATAAATGCGTTTCAAAATGTGAATGCTCTTTCTAAAACTTTCAGCAAATGCTGGTTTCGTGCCACCATCTCTGTGAGATGTAAATTATTACAGTGGTGCACACTGGCTGCTCAGATTTGAGACCAGAATTGTTTACAAATGCACAAACAGAACCACTGGCTGTTTATGAGCATGGAAACACTAGGATTCCACATGAATATGCAGGCTACCTGGACCAGCTTAGATAAGACAACTGAGAGGAGGTTTATGTTCTTAGAACAGAAAATAATATGTATTTGTATCAAATCTATGGGGGTTTGGAGTATGAAATAGGGGAATGTACCAAGTGTGATTTCCTCCAGTTCCAGCTAACAGGGCATCACCCCCTACCCACAGCATATGAGACAGAAGTGTTCTGCTTCTAAGGCCAAATTCATTCAACTTACAGTTTTCCACCTGTGTTTAAAATTCAATTTTAACTACATATGTTTGGTTTTTTTATAAAATAGCATCAGTATAAAAGCTAACTCAACTAAAAATTAAATAATATGTATTTTCCTCACTGTTTCATGGTTTAAATTGAGGATAAAATAATTTTAAAAGCTTCCTGGGGTAATCTTTTGGAAGGTGCACTGTTATAATTTATCATTTTAAATGTGCTGACAACAAGCCTCATGGCACAGTGCATCAGGTCACCTAATATTAATTTAGTTTTTATAATTTATTTAATATAGTATTGATTGCATTAGCATTTGGATTAATGACCTTTTAAATGCTCAAAGACTAAAGGAGTTGTCTCATAAGATGAGAAGACAGTCATGAGGCTGAAATAGTTGGGCAATCAGCTTTTTTAAAATAAATTAAAGATTGTGTAAACCAAAGCAATGTTGAGAATTAGGGCTTTCTAATGAGATCATCAGCTCTAAATCAATTCCAACAGGGCACACACTTTTGTTTGATGTTCACTGTGTACTGGGGAGAATTTCAGTAATCAATCACTGGCTTCTGACTTGCAGATGCAGAGTCCACCTCAGTGAAAGGTTTGAGACCGCAAAGGTTTGCGCCTCTGTGCAAGTTTGTGGAATGTAAATTGGACTGTTTCCAAATGGGATAACTGAACTTTCCTAATCATATGTTAAACTCTGAGAGTCACACAGTGGGTTGAATTGAAGCTGATCCCTTGTGAAAATAACGGGGTGCATAATTTGCCTAATCCAAACCTACCCATGGGAAGAGGCTCAGCTGCCAACTCCTTTGCTGATATCAATATAATTTAAGGGGATAAAATCCACAAGCATGGTGTTGGCAAGGGGTTCAGGAGAACAAAACTTTTTTACCATAAGTATAGAATCTGACTCTGGGACTGTCATCTTCAATTGCTTTTGCCATATCTGTTAACCCATTTATTCTCATGGGTATTTGTCCTTGGGTTTTTAAACTCTCCCTTCCTCTCTCTGTCCCTATGAAGACTTTCATGTGATGACTTATAAATTCCTACGAGCAATTAGAAATGTAAAATCAGCAATGGGATAATCACTGCCCTTTATTATTTCATTCTTAACTTTCTGCTGTGTGGAATAACTGAACCTTTAGAAGTACATAATGGTTTTGCTTTTTATTTCCCACGTATACCAGTTAAAGTACATAGTCAATCCCCTGGAGAACTTGAATCAGCGAGGAAATCCACAATGGGTTCTCTGGTTGTAGGAGACTAACATTATGGATTTGCAACCCATCCATAAAGGACAAAGAGTGAGGAAATCCATGGCTGTGTGCCTGATATGACTCCAATTTGTGCAATCCGTGGAATTTTTATTTGGTTCTCTTGAAACAAGAGTCATTTTCTCTTCTCTTCTCTTCTCTTCTCTTCTCTTCTCTTCTCTTCTCTTCTCTTCTCTTCTCTTCTCTTCTCTTCTCTTCTCTTCTCTTCTCTTCTCTTCTCTTCTCTTCTCTTCTCTTCTCTTCTCTTCTCTTCTCTTCTCTTCTCTTCTCTTCTCTTCTCTTCTCTTCTCTTCTCTTCTCTTCTCTTCTCTTCTCTTCTCTTCTCTTCTCTTCTCTTCTCTTCTCTTCTCTTCTCTTCTCTTCTCTTCTCTTCTCTTCTCTTCTCTTCTCTTCTCTTCTCTTCTCTTCTCTTCTCTTCTCTTCTCTTCTCTTCTCTTCTCTTCTCTTCTCTTCTCTTCTCTTCTCTTCTCTTCTCTTCTCTTCTCTTCTCTTCTCTTCTCTTCTCTTCTCTTCTCTTCTCTCCTCTCCGAACCTCTCCTCTCCAAACCTCTCCGAACCTCTCCGAACCTCTCTGAACCTCTCCTCTCCGAACCTCTCCGAACCTCTCCTCTCTGAACCTCTCTGAATCTCTCCTCTCCGAACCTCTCCGAACCTCTCCGAACCTCTCTCCTCTGTTGGATATCCCAAATATCTTTTTTCAGGGAGTAACTGTTATCCACAGACAAACCAAAACTGGAATTTGTCCAAAGCACAAGGATTTGGTGAATTTTCTGTTCTCTTGAGCACTGTGAGTGGAAAGGAAGGTCAGATTGGGCCTCCAGCTGGCAGCACACAGCAGAGGACAGAGGAGTTTTAAGCCATCTTTGCATTCTTTGGGCTGTCCGGGCAGCTTAAACTATAGGGATAGTTGTCAAACATAGGAAGGACATAGATTAATGCTGTCTTCAGCTGATTAACCATGCTCTGATGAAGTTTTTGCTGTGTTTGTGAAATTGTGGGAAACAGTCTTTTGCTAATACACCATTAATTTTTAAGTATAGTTTCCAATATGAAATATTTTTATTTTGGCTATTCATTTTTAATGACTCCACAATGCAACTTGGCAAAACTACACAAAGCAAACCAATAAAAATATGATGCTATTAACATCAAATATTTGCATAAAAGCCATGAAATACTAAAGCAAAGAATTTGTAGGTAACTGGCAGTTCAAGCAATGAAGACAAAATGTACAGAAGCTGCCATTAAAGCATCGATTTATCAGAACAAGCTTAGAGTGCTACATTTACTGCATATCCCCTTCTGGCAGATTTTTACTTTGGGGGTATAAAAATGGACATTATTACTAATTTATTGTGTCCTGGAGCCATGTTCATCAGTGTCCCTGTTGTGATTTCAGTGGGTGGTCAAACTCGTTACCTTTTGCCAGTAGCTGTGCATTACCTTAGCCAGGAAATTGCCTTCAAAACACAGATTTGTGCTTTTTGTCATGGAACACACAAATGACCAATTTCACTTCATAACTGCTAGGTATACATCATGAGAACTTAAAATAAGGTGTTTTACTTGTACTGTATGTACAGCAAGGCAAAGGCATCATTTTACAGAATATCTTTTTGGATCCACATCATTTTACAGAATATCTTTTTAGATCCTCAATATATGTGGTCAAGAATAATTTGATCTTGTATCTGGTGGACCTTCATTATTTGAAGAGTGAAAGGGTTACATGGATAGATTCAAAACCTGGGGAAAGAGCAGAGCATCTGTAGCCTAAGTATGAAAAGAAGTTAATCAATATTAATCAATAAAAACTTTCTTCACTGCCTTATTTTAAAAACCAGTTTTTTGTGGGTTTTTTTTGTGTTGTTGTTTTCATTTGATTTTTTATGTTTTTTTTTTTTTTTGGGTGTTGGGGAATTAAATATTTTAAATTATTTTTTAAAGAACTCTCAGATTTTGACAATTTCCTTTTTACCTTCAAGGCCCACAGAGGCCAGTAATGAGAAGAGAAAGTAAGACAGGACTGGTAACATCAGAAAAAAATCACAATTGCTAACCAAACTAGTCAAGGAAGCTAGGAAACTTATTTATATTTATACATTAAATACATTTGTCCATCATAGCATAGTAGCATTTGAAGATGTATTCATGGAAAAATACTTTTGACCACATAAATGTGCGAATATGCAAATTGTTATTTTCCTTTACTAAAATACTTCACCTGGCTGTTGTTCTGGTAACCCTGAAGTTCCTAACAACTAAATTAAGGCAAAAGTACAATGTAAAGTCAACTCCAAAGCTGCAAAATTAGGAATATATTCATAAATTAATTTTGTATATCTCATACCTCTGAGGGAATTCTACAAGTGTTGTATTATTTAATGATTGTCCTGGAAACCAGCTTGATAGTTCCCATGAACTGCATCATGGGAAAATATCCATTCCAGGATCACAATTTAAGTTCATATTCCTTTGATCTTTACACTTAACTAATGCGGAAAGTTTAATATATAAATTCTGTTTTCCAGAAAAAAAGGAAAATATTTGGAGATTTTATTCTGTTTTATAAAAAGAGAAGGATTTGGAGGCAGGAGGTGTTTGTACACTGACAGATACAATAATGAGCATGTGTATCTGTGTCTTGTGTGGAGATGTGAGAATAAATATGTGTGGACATGGATAGTGGATATTTGTTGTCCTCAGCTGCTTAAGGATCCAGAGATATTGGTCAGACTTAAGTCCTAATTTCTAATGTGGTTTTTTTCCTCATTTACACCAAGTGTACACCTTCATCCTCTTCAGGGGGACCTGTGATGGGCTGATCCTTACAGACTTGCTGATGGTTCAAATGGAACTCTGTGCACTAATTAACATTTCATTTCATGGCAGCCCTTTCCTCTGCCCTGCACTCCCTTAGTGGAGTGAACAGATGCAGTCACACACCTTGTGCTTGGCAGAAGAGGGATGTCACTCTTTAGAATAAATGTAGTCAGTCACCATCAACATCTGTCTGCGTGGCTGCAGTCCATGGACAGAGTATGGGAATGGCACTGCAGGACTTGGCTTGTTCCTTTGTTGTCCAGGAAACAGCTTTTGCTGTCCTTTGATCTTCATGTTCTTTATTGAAGTTTGCAATGTATAAAATAATTCTCCTTCTGGCTGCTGAGACAGTTATGCAGAGAGTATAATGCAAGAACATTCTGTGAGGTAACAGTAATTAAAATTTGTCCTCTTAAAACAACTGAATTTTCTGAGTAGTAAAACTCCATTACTTTTAAAATGACTCAGTGTTTTGCCCTCAACATCTCAACCTTTGGTGGTGTGATCTTCCTTAATTATAGTACATCAGAGTTACTACATTCACTTTAAGTGACCTGTGAAGGTGCTAAGCACTTCTTTCTCATGATAACTAATTAGCCAGTTTTGTCAATGTAGACGCACGGTTGAGTAAAATTACACCGGGTTTGTGTATGACTCAAGGACTTTCTTCACCTGCTTCAGACACACTTACTGATGTTTTTGCACGATTATTTTAAAATATTGTATCCATTAGTAATGGGTCTGTGTCATTGCATGTCTTGCTTTGGCTTTGCTAATATATATTACAAGGATGGGCATCAGAGGAAGATCCCTGTGCCCTGGGGTATATAATTTTTTCTGTTGTACATTTAACTTTTTTTGGCAATTTTCTGCACACTCAAACATTAATCTGTGCTGCATCCTGCCAAAGCTCTCTTTTATTTCACATGTTATGCACATATGTGTCCCTGGAGCCAGGAGGGACATCCCTGTCCTGGGGACATCGCCAGCCAGGGCCTGGGAGGGGATTGTCTTGCTTTGCTCTGGGATGGGGAACTTCTCCTTGAGTGTTTTGGTCACCACAATATAAAAGATATTAAACTGTTGCAGAGTATCCAAAGGAGGCTGTGGGAATGGTGAAGGCCCTCAAGAGGAAGGTGCATGGGGAGCAGCTGAGGGCCCTTGGTGTGTTCAGCTGGAAGGGGCTGAGACCCATCACAGCTACAGCTTCCTCACGAGGGCAGACACTCATCTCTCCTCTGTGGGATGGGGACAGGACCTGAGGGAGTGGCGTGAAGTCGTGTCAGGGCAGGGTTAGGTTGGGTGTCAGGGAGAGGTTCTGGCACTGCGAGGCTGCCAGAGCTCCAGGAGCCTTTGGACGCTCCCAGGGATGCACAGGGGGGTTGTTGTGGGGTCTGGCCAGGGACAGGAGCTGGATCAGATGATCCTGATGGGTCCCTTCCAACTCAGCATCTTCTGTGATTCTGTGGTCTCTCTCCTCTCAGCCATCCATCCCCACAGACACTTCATCCCCACCTTTCCAGGGAACAAGGGGGCTTTGCCACTGAAAACTTTGCAGGATTCACACGTAATAAATGGGGAGAAAAGAACAAGAAAGGGCAGCTAAAATCATCTGGTTTCTCCACCGAACAGCACAAGGTCTTATTGCAAATTAGAATTTTGCCATAATGTTGGGGAGCAATTCCCACAGGGTTAAGGGTTGCTTTCCATTTCCATTCCCATTAAACCTTTGTTATGGGATAAACCTGTCAACATGGGCATCAAAGCATGGCAGCTCGCAGCATCTTTGGCACCTGAACACTGGGAACTGGAATGAAACCTCCACTTCTTGTATTTGTTTAATAACTTTATTCCTGTAGGCCACAAAGTAACTTTGAGAACAGCTTGATTTTAACTAAGTCATGCAAAAGAAAGACAATAATGATCTTTCACATGAGATCAGGGCCTACACCTGCCTGTGTTAGATCATTTAATTGCCTTTTCCACCTGCATTTTGGAATGAAACTAATTAATGCTCTTTTCTTGCATGGTTTCAGCCTGATATTAAGGAGCTCAACATTCCCATTGATGACTAAAATTAAATAATCAGTCTGTGAAAAAGATATGATTAATTAATAAACTTTGAATAAAATAACTCATTTTAGCTTTTAGAAAGCGTTTTACGGTTGGATATTATGAGGGCAAAGGACACAATAGTACGTGCAATAAAATTGTGTTGAATTCCTCTTCCTCATTTATCTTTCTCCCTGTCTTTTGTTCTCTTTGTAATAAATTCCTCAAAGATTATTTAATTTAATTAAAATTAAGAAAAGTACCTAATTCAAGTAGGTAGGCTAGAGCTTCCTTCTCTTCCACTGTGAAATACCAGTGCGAAACTAGCATCAGTTGCCTTCCTCTTCAGAAAAAGTAGGATGGCTTCTACCTGGTAGCTGCAAAATCTGCATTTTTATTTCTGTGTGAGTAAGGTGTCTGTTTATACTTTAATCAAGCACATGTGTACGTACACACAGATTGTATGGATCACTTCTATCATATGGAATCCTTATATTACATGCACACCCATGGTGTTTGACCTCTGCTGTTTTCCTGTTTTTAAAACCCCAGCAAAAGAGATTGGCTTTTCTCTTTTAGGGGAAAAGTCTCTCATTTCCTGCCAGACTAGAAAGGGTCCCCTTGACTTTCAAAGTGCTGCAATAGGCAGGGCTGCAGTCAGGTTTGTACCAGTTCTGTCACTCAGTAACATTTAAGCCTGTCAGCTGAGTACCATGTACAAATGCTAACTGTGATGGATTTGTTTTCAAAACATTTTTAAAATAATGAAAAGGTGGAGTGTGCTCTACACTGAAGCTTCCCTGTGAATTTTAACATGCTGTGGTGTAAATCTAAGAAGCTTTTGTGCCAAGAGTCTAAATAGAAGCTGGTGTGCTCAGTAAGTTTGCCTTAAATAGACAAAAAAAAAGTACTACAACAGATAGAAACATGTGAATTATGTCTGTATTTAATACATTTTCATATTCAGCTTGTGGCTTAGGAGTCACTACAAGACCTTTTCCCAGTTGATCCATACCGACATGACATCAGTAGGAGCACTGTTTTTAGTCAGACATATTTCTTAATGCATCTCCAAAACTGGAAATAATTACGTTTTTCTGATTTAGACTGTTACCTAAAAAAATGTGACCACTTCAATCACAGTTTTTCGGCTAGAAATCAGTGGATAAGATGCAGAAAGACATTAGCAGATGAGAAGGATTGCAACACATTTGAATTTCTGCTTATAATGTGTTTGCAACTTCTGGAACTGCTCTAATGTTCAGTGTGTATGCAATTACTTCTGACACTGAAGAGAGAAACTGCCCTTCATGAATTTTAATCCAATGGCCCTTTGGATTCTCCTCAGCAGCTTTTCACTGTCTTTTGTTGTTAAGGCAATGCAGACATATTTGAGAAGTGGTGTTCACAATACATTTTAAGAGAGTCTACTGCTTGAAAAGGTTACTGGAAAAGTTAATTTACATTTGGAAAGCTAAACAAAAAGAAGTTAAAAACCCCCAACTTTTGCAAATGGTACGTTACATGAAAACATCTCACTTTTGGTAGAAGACTTATTGACCCACCATTGATTAATTTAAATGATAATGCTACCAAAAATTAACAATCAGCCAAATTTCCAATGTTTTATTCTCAAAGTTGAATTCCTGGCTATCAAAAAAGGACTTAGTGCTGTGGGTGAGACACTGTGGCTTAAATGTCTACTGTGAAGCAAACAAGTTGTTTGCCATGTGCTGCATCACTGGTATCACCAGCTGAATGGGCCAGTGTCTGAGATTTGGGGTTTTACCTCACCATTCAGAAGAAAGATTTCTAAGAACCTCTAATCACCTGGGAATATAAATCTGTTCTATGAGAAAAGCACTATGATCAATATGTTGTTCAAAAGAAGATGTGTTTAGATAACCAAGACAATAAAAAATATGTTTATTTCAGAATAGAGGGGAGAAAACTTTCAGATACATTCTCTGAATTGTTCAGCAGTCCAGAGAACATCTTTTATTTATTGAGAGATATGTATATATATTGGTGGATCACAATGAACCTCACAATGTAGAATGAAACCCTTTGATATATTTGGTAGTGTAAAGGTGGTTGTGGGTAGTTCAGTGAGCTGTTCCTTAGATATTCCTGTAGGAATATTTCCTTGGGAACTGGCATTGGATATTTAATTTTCTTGAAAACACAGCACACAATTTACCTGGCACACTTTTTGAAGAGTCTGTGCTGAACCTTTGTAGCCTCAATCTCTATTTCATCAGCTGTTCCTTCAACAAGAACACAGACGCTTTGAGGTTGACATATCCTATGTGAGTGTGTTTAAAATGCTGTGGAACATCTGGCCACCACCAGCTTGACATTCTTGACAAAAAACCTCGTGTTTTTCATGCAAATCTTGAAGTCCTCAGAGTAAACTCAAGCTAAAAAGAAAGAACATCCTGTTCATTAAAAATATTTTGGTCAGTCTCCTAAAAGACTCCATGAAGACGCCTGTTGCTTTTTTTTTCCTCTTGATCTTTCTTTCTTGCTTTCCCAGTAGCCATCAGATGAGACAGGATCAGTAAAATTCCAAATTCTTTATAGACTGTTGTGACCACATAATGTCTGATGCATTGCGTGACAAGGCAGCCTAAATATCATCACGCATTTGGGGCCCAGTCTGATTCTTTGTGTGACAAAGATGAATTTCAAGTGCCATAAAACTGAAAGAAGTTTAGCAGACATAATCCTTTTTTTTTCCCCTCAAGTTTTAACAAACATGTTTTTCCTGCACAAATTCAGGAGCAAGCAGTTAACTCCCAGTGGTTTCAAAGCCATGGGAATTAAGCAGGTGCTTAAAGTTAATGAGGTACTTAATTGCTTTGTAGAACCAAGATGGACTGTTGCATTTCAGGTACAATGAGAAATTGTCCCTGATTTCCTTTCTGAACAAGGAGATTTGTAAGGATCAAGATCTCAGTTGCAGGCCATCTTTTCATCATTTATGTGTAATTTGATGGTTGAAAATTGTAATGTTCTGTTGCAATCTGGGTGGGTTCAGCTGCAGCATCATTAAAACCATTCAGGCTCGGTACGAAGATTTGATAAATTTTCTAAATAGCATGACTGAAACCACAGAGCACTGAGTAATGCCTGAGCAGTGCTACCACTGTTGTAGCAAAATACAGTCAATGCCAAGTCACACGGACTAGAAAGTCTACAGCAGTGAGGTGAAAGGATCACAAGAACAGACTTTCCTCCTGACAGATGGGGCATATTGTGCCAGGGGAGTGGACTGGGGAGAAGGAAAAACACTGATGGCTTGAAATATGAGTATATTTTCTTTGGAAGGAGGCATTTTTCTCACGGGAGATAATTTTGCATATGGAAATGTTACACCAGATTTTAGTTCTCAACTGCACTGGTGAAAATCCACTCTAATTCTTGGCACACCGAGTCTCACTCTGGCTGGCCATGGCCTGTCCAAGTGAGACAGGATAGAAGGAAGCTTACCAGCATTTTTTTTTTTTTTAGATCAGACAGAAAGCAGGGGGAATATTTCTTTCTGTCATAAAACAATGTTGCTGTAGCTGAGGTTTGTCGCTGTGCAATAGCAGAACACTGAGAGGTAGTACAGAAATTCACCTTGGATCATTCATATTGCATTTGTGCTCTAAATCATACCCTAATGGAAATGATTTACTCTCCTGTGCTGGGTTGGGCTGGGATGAAGTTAATTTTCCTCATGGTGGCTGTTACAGAGCTGTGACTTGGATTTGGGACAGGATGCTGGTAGCACTGGGATGTGTTGGCTGTTGCTGGGCAGGGCTTGCAGAGAGCCAAGGAGTTTTCAGCTCCTCATCCCACCAGCGAGGGGGCTGGGGGGCACAAGGAGTCAAGAGGAAATACAGGGGACCCCAACTGACCCAGGGGGCAGTCCAGACCACGAAACATCATTCTCAGTCTATAAAATGGAGTGGAAAAGGAAGGAAAGTGATGTTTGCAGTGAATGTGCTTGTTGCCCCAAGTTCCATGGGATGCGGCCCTGCTCTCCTGGGGATGGCAGGACAGCTGCCTGTCCGTGGGAAGCAGGGAATGAATTCCTTGTTTTGCAGTGCTTGTGTGCACAGCTTTTGCTTTGCTGTTAAACTGTCTTTATCTCAACCCACGAGTTTTCTCACTTTGACACTCCTGCCTCTCCCACATCCCAGCGTGAGGGAATCAAGGGTGGCAGTGGGGACTCAGGCGCTGGGGAGGTTAAACCCAAATTTAACCCAGTTAAAGCACAAATGCTCTTTAATTAACATGGCCAACATCTGTTACATTTCCTCATCTTTAAAGCAGAGCAATATTTTACCCTTGCATGCTAATCTTTCTTGTGGCAGCAAAGACCCCACTTCAAGAGGAAAGGACATTTTTACTTTTGTGTCTGAGAGTAACTTTAAACTGCTTATAGTATTTCTGTTTAGAATAATTCCAGAGGTGTGTCTATTTATCTTCTGCATTAAAATTCAAGAGAAAGGTTTAGCTTTTGGCTTGCCTTGGGGGCTAAGCTGTGCAGCAGACATGCTTCTCTAAGATAATTTGTTTTCTAATTGCCATTCGTTTGCTGAAATACAATTAAAGTTATTGCTCTAATATTAACATCAACATCTTGATTGCCTTATCAGAATATGAATATGTATTTTTCTTACTCTGCTTGGAGACATCTTTCACTAACTTTCTCTGAACATGTAGCTTTTAATTAAAGAGAATTTTTAATTCAGATATAACAGTACTTTTCCAACCACTGTTGCCAGTTGATTGGAGGGTCAGACCTTAAATTGGAATCCAGACTTTCATCAGGTCTCATCACAACACCAGGGCACGTGTTCACCTGGAATATCTAAGCCTTTGGGTCAGCCCTCACAAATGATCTCATCTTTGTGCAATTGCCAGAATTTAGTTTGCAAGCAGACAAATCTAAGGCAAACAGAGATTTTGTTAAAATTGGAATAGAGTGAAGAGCTGGGAAAGCAGTGAGCAGCCAGTCTGTCTGAAGGGAAAAGGGGCACTCGGGCCACAGGAGGAGAAGGAGAATTCTCAGCACCCTGAGCAATAACCAGGGAGTGTTCCTGAGCAGCTCCCCTCACAGTGTTTCTGGTCTAGAGAACCACTCATGTGCTATAGTCAGACCAGAATTACCAAAAAAGAATGAGCACACCTTTATTTTTAAAATGGCCTTTATGCAATTCTTTACCTTGGTTTGTTTAGGGTAGTTTTTTATTTTGTTTGTTTGTTTTTTGACACTTCTTTACAAAGTTGTTTAATGAACAGGATTCCTCCAATCAGTAAAAGCAAGAGAATGCTCCAAAATAGTTACATAAATGAACAGGCCACTTGGGATGACAAAAAACAGAGATACAGTGAAGAAGTTGTCCCATTTGGTGATGAAATTGTTCTTTTTCACGCTAAGAGATCCTTTTAAAAATCTTTTTTTCTCATTTAGTAATTTTCCTTTTATGGGAGCATATCTATTTCCCATACCTCATTAGCTTCTGAGTACATATGAATATCCCACTGAGTTACATTGAAAATTATTTTTTTGAATATGATAGAAATGCAAAATTGAATCCTAGTTTAAAAAAAAACAACAATGAAATTGACATTTATGCTCTAGTGAGTTGTTCTTGAAAATGAATTAAGTGTGTAATAATCAGCAAAAGATTAATTTTTACTTTGTATTATGTAGGGGTTAATTGATCCATGTTATAGAACCTGAAAAGTGATCTTTAGTGGCCTTCCAGCAGATCTCAGGTGGCAGGGATCAAGTGTGGCTTTACTTTCTCTGGGGAAAATATGTTACACTAAATGTGTCTGGCAAGGAGGGTGACCAGTTGAGTAGAACCAATTATTTGGTTTCCCCCAGATCCAAATTTCCTTTTTGATTTCAAACTCACATGTAGGTTTGAATTTCTTTTCACACTGGATTTTCTATCTTAATGAGCCATTAATTCAGCTCAGACCAGAGTCACTCTGCAGATTAGTGTCCAGAAGCTAGGACTCTGTTAAATACACAAACACATGTTTATGTGGGGATGTGATGAATAGGAAATCATCAGAATTTCTGTACATTCAATAGCTGGATCAATGATTTTACTTTTTGGTGAAGTGTGGTTTCAAGTAACAAAGAATTAACCTACAAATAAAAGCCATTATGTTTAAAAGATGTGCTGCCACATTAATAGAATGCTATGGGTTTGGATTTGCAAGCTCAAAATGTTGAGATTTAATATTAATAATATAATACTGTCATAGCAGGCTTCAGCTGAGCTCTTATGAAAACAAGTCCGTTTAACAGTAGTTGTTATCTTAGAAAAAAAAATCCCCATGCTGACAGTCCTTGGAGGGGTTTTTCAATTAAAAAAAACACCCAAACTGGTAGAAATAGTCTGCTGTGATGAAACTCTTAGGATCACTACATCTCCTTGTACGTGCAGCAATTGTGGATGTTTTTTATGAGTCCCACTAAGATAAAACACATAACACTTGTTTAGAAGTGTACAAAGAAGTAACTACAAGCCTTGTAGAGCATACAAGCTCTTTCATGTTTCAAGGAACTCTCAGTGTTTCCTGCTATGCTGTCTCATGTTTGGAATTGCCTAAAGTGCCTTTTTAGTGCATAGAGGCTGCATAAAAATCAGCTTGCCTCATTGATTTCGATGAGCAGTTCCAAGGTCAAATGTTATTCAGCTGTAAAATTATCTCTTAAATTTTTTTGCTAAGGGAAAGCATTTGAGTATTGAAGGACAAGATAATAGTCCATTTACTGAATACAAAGGAATGCCTTTTGTTTGTTCAGCACATCCTTACAACAGGGATGTGCCTTGCTCCTCAACTTCAATTTATAGCATTACAAACCTTAGGGTGATCACCAGTTGTGAACAACACGTCGTTAGAAACACTGGGCTCTGGAAATAGAGTTCTTGATATATCACAAGTGTATGCAGAATAATTAGAGCTAGGAAATAGGAGGAAAGCTTAAGATTTCCTGAAAATTGCCTAAAACAAGAAATAAAATCAACCAACCAAAAAAAGAGCCATTAAAACTAATGTGTGGCCAGGAGATAACGTTGTAAGTTGTTTTTCAGAGCATTGTCAATGCATGTGGGGGAGACAGAGTGAACTAAACTTTAATTCCACCTAGAGATAACTGACATTTTCCAACAGTTCCCCTTTTTCAGGGATGTGTCTGAGCTGTTGCGTTTTTATTTTTGAAAGTATTTTTCTTCAGATGAAAAAGAATATACTTTTTTTTTTTCAAAATGCTTTAGCACAAAGCAAATTTTGTTTGTTTGGTTAGCTGGTTGGTAGATTGTTTTTTAACTTTCAGCTTTACATTAGTTTATTTTCACTAGGAAAATTCAGGCAGTCCCACAAGTAAAGCTGTGATCCTCCATGCCCATGAATTGAGGCAGTAAAACTTTTGGCAGAGCACTCTCTTTCTTGAGGCCAAGCACTAATAGTCTGTGTGCATGTGATGTTAGATGGTAAGAAAGGAGTAAGTCCTTCTCCTGCTTCCTAGCTGGAGACTGCAGTTCAGAGAGTGAGACTGAGAGAGCAAAACCCCACTTGGCAGATCAGCAGGAGGGAGAGAAAGCTCCTCAAAGTCTAAAAAGTATTTGCCTGTAATGTACGACCCACTTCTTCCCGAGTCAGGAATCAGATCTTACTTTCAACAGGAAAAAATCTTTTGTTTCCTGTGCTCTTGCCTTCCCTCATTAAGGCATACTTGGCTTGCTCAATCTCTCTCATTAAATCCCAGTTTTTGTCAGAAGATTATGGTAATTTAGGTTATGACTTTGAGGAATCCTGCTAAACTGGAGGTGTCCCAGCTCTGCAGTTGGTGTAGCCAGGCTCCAGCAGAGCCTGAGCAAGGCTGAGCTTAAATCACTTCAGCCTCCCCCATGCACAGAGCCATGGTCAACATCTGATAATGGAATTAAACAGCTGGGATTCAGCTGCTCACAGTGTCCTTTCCTGGTGAAAATTCCCCAGCTTTCTTCTAACAGGAACTTCCATTTCCATTACTTATTTCCCTTCATTATCCAGCTAGATTGGGCACAGAAATTCAATAGCAGTTGCTGATTCTCTGTGCACACAAAGTCATCCCCATCTTTGAGATAAGGCACGGAGATACCCAATTTTCATGTGAGCAATTACTCGCTCACCTGGTGACTGTAAAAATGCTTCCAAACAAATTGTAACATATTCCTTGCTATTGCACCACTATTTCCCACAGGGCCCCGCAGATAACACAGATCTGACAGGATAACTGGCATTCCTTTATAATGTAGTAAAATAAATTGTGTTTTTATAGGATGACCTTAATGTACAGTAACACAAAATTCTTCAGAGAGGCATCAAGAGTAAACTGGAGTTAAAAGGAAAATTTTACAGAGGAGTTGCTGAGGTTGTTGAGTTTTCAGGGGATGATGAGGTGTGTGACTGAACTACCAATATAAATTAAGACAAGTGATAGAGTAACTGAAAATTATGAAGCATCTTAGCTAAACTGAATTATTTTCATGCCCTTATTTCTGTGATTAAGATTTTATCCATTAGCATACAATTTGTCAGCCTAGACAGACCTAATAGAAGAATAGTTACAGCTCTGGTATGCTCAGTAAGAAGTGGAGAATGGATTATATAATTTATCTAGCTCTTTCTTGACAACAGTTTAACATTTATTACAGTGGTCTGCACCACAATGTTTCTGTCTTGACATTAAAGTTATGACTTCTGTAATTTTATCATAATCGTTCTTAATTCTTTCTCTGAGAAGAAATCAGCAGTACCCAATCAGAGCAGAGGTGAGGTAGGGAGAGAGAACTTTTATCAGCTTGTCTGATCGTTAGCAATAATATCCTTTATAACATCCACTGCAGTGAGCAGAGTGTCGCCTCAGCCTGAGGAAGACATCTTCAAGCAGTCTGAGTACTGGAAAGCCCACCCCTAACTTTGCTCAGACTCCTAACCCAAAAGAATATCAAATTATAACTTTACAAAGGGAATATTTCTTAGGCTTCAGTGGAAGAGGAGTTGAAAGTCTGATAACAATTTCCAAGTGGAGACATGGAAATGCTATTCTTTAGTTATGTAATGTTACCTGCTTCTAATAGTGTCTCTTTGGAAACACCAGAGCTCTGGAGTTCCCCATTTATCCACAAGGTGTTTCCATTCATCACTAATGCCACTGTCAGAGCTGTCCCAGCTCAGAGAGCAGGTGCACACAGCCATGAGGAACGAATAAGAAATTTCCACGTAGGTGTTGCCCAGTTTGAGATGTGCTCCTGGGAGAAAGGATGTGATTCTGATAGTGAAGAGACTCCTGTTTCTTCAGAGGTCTTCTGGTTTTTAATTGGTTATTTTATGAAACCCTTCCAAGTAGTTGAGTTATTTAGAGGAAGTCATGTCCTTCATAACTTTCAGTTAATAACTTTACTATTATCATTTGAAGAAAGGTTTGTTTTTACAGTTAAATCAATATGACAGGAAGATCAGAACATAGAGAGGACCCGAACAGCTGAAAAGATTTGGAAGTGGTTTCAATGAGCACTCAGCAGGCAAGAAAATGCTCTTTTATGTTCATTCCAAACAAAAGTATAGAAGCTGAGGAGAAAAAAAAACAGGCTGTGGCCTTATTATGTGAGAAGTGGCTGTGAAATTATTTATTTCATCTAAATAAGGCCAATTATTGGCTCTTCATATAAAACATAAGGGAAGTTTTCAGAGTGCTTATGAAGCAAGAACATAGTTTGATGGATAATTACAGAGTCAGCTTACAATTAAATCATAGAATATTCCAAGTTGGAGGGGACCCACAAGGATCCTTAAAGTCCAGCTCCTGTCCCTCCACAGGACACACCAGGAATCCCACCGTGTGCTTTGTCATGCTTTAAAAAAGAAGCTATTATTTTCCTCAGAGATAAAGTGCAAGCTGTTCTTAAAACCTCAGGGGCTGAGATCCTCTTCTGCTTTTATGTTGGCATATGTATTTCTATAGTATCATATAATATATATGGTGTATAACTTACTACTATATTGCTCATATGCTATCACTATATTGCCATATTCACAGATATTTGCCAAAGCTAAGAACATGAGCAAGTGCCTTTACACTAAAAAAAATTAATCCAGCTGCCATAGTGAATCAGGTGAAAACATGGTTGAAAATATCCACCATATTCCCAGGAATCCTTTGTTTAGCTCTAAGAGTCCAGAAAGCATGGGAAACCATCTCTGTGACACCTCTTAAACCCTTTTCTGTAATTCCAGGGGTTTTTTCCCATCCCACTTCCTGTGTCCTCTCTGAGTGTCAGGCAGGCTGGTGTGTCAGGAATGGTTGCAGTCAGAATATAGCTTCTTCCATTTAACTCTCTGAGAAGTCCCAGATGATTTAAATGACTTAGTGGTCTCATGCCCAGAGGGAAATGAGATGGAGAACATGCTGGAGCCTGTGGTGCTGGACAGCTGACTGTGGGAAGGAGGCACAGGGGGTCAGAGGAACAGAGAGGACTGGGAAGTACCTCAGACAGAAGTTCAAGCCCTGCAATTTAAAAGGTGATTTCAAGTCCCTGTTCTGCTCTACACCTGTGTGCTTCAGCTCTCTGCCTGCAAACTGGCTAAAATATCATTTCCCTTCCCAGGGGCTTACTGGGAGAACAACTTCATTAAAAAGCACCAGCAACTCCCAAATATTGCAATAGGTGCACAAAGACCAGCAGCATAAAGCTGGTGTCATCTCTAGGCTTTGCAAAGCAAACACACAGGTGTTTCAGGTGTGACCTTGTGCTTGGTTTTCTTTTTCCTTAGCAGAAAAGTGAAGCTTTTCAACAAAATAGAGCACATGAACATGGAAAAAAACTTCACAAACTAAAGTAAAAAAAAAATCAGACTATTCTGGAAAGCCTAAAGAAACACTATAACATCTGTTTGCTTAGTTATTGATGGAGTCTCTTCTAAGGCTCATGTCTGCCTTCAACATCTTCCCAAACTTTCTATCTTCTGTATGGTTTCAGAAGTCAGAAAACAACTGCCTAGTTGTCCTTTTGGGAAAATAAAAGTATCCCTCTTAACCAGAATCTTGTATGTGGCTTAACTGTAAAGCAACCAGTCAGAAAGGTGTTTGCTCACGTTCAAACTCTGCTAACCACGTGGTAAAATTAATTGTCTTATTTATTAACACTGAGATAACCTTCCTATACCTCCATTCTCTACAGCACAAGGAAGATTTTGAACTACTCTTATTTTAAATGGCAGAGACTAAACTTGAGTGCTTAACAGTGGAGAAATAAGTGCCCAATGGTTTCAGTATTATTGCCTTTGAATAAGCAGGTAAAAAGACTTCCTGCTTGTGGTCTGCTATGAACACATCAACTAACTGATTATGCTTCTCACTAAGATATTTTATTTACGCTGATCTTTATGGTATCTGCCAGCCTGAGGGCAACATCTTATGCACAACATTCTGCCCCACTCAGGTGAGACCCCACCTGCAGAGCTGCCCCAGCCTGGCCAGCCCAGCCAGGAGCTGGAGCTGCTGGAGAGAGCCCAGAGGAGGCTCCAGGATGAGCAGAGGGATGGAGCAGCTGTGCTGGCAGGAAAGGCTGGCAGAGCTGGCATTGTTCACCTGCACAGGAGAAGCTTTGGGGTGACCTCAGTGTGGCCTTGCAGGGCCTGAAGGAGCTGCAGCAAAGATGGAGAGAGACAATTGCCAAGGGCTGCAGGGCCAGGAGGCAGGGAATGGCTGCCAGTGGCAGAGGGCAGGGCTGGATGGGACATTGGGCAGGAATTGTTCCCTGGCAGGGTGGGCAGGCCCTGGCACAGGTGCCCAGAGCAGCTGGGGCTGCCCCTGGATCCCTGGCAGTGCCCAAGGCCAGCTTGGACATTGGGACTGGGAGCAGCCTGGGGCAGTGGCAGGGGTGCCTGCCCATGGAATGGGAGGGTCTTTAAGATCCCTTCCAACTTAAGTAATTCTATGATTCTATAATTTTAATGATCTGGGTGTTTGCTGGGCCATTTCTGGATCCAGACCCAGAGTTCCCCAAAGAGCAAAAACGAGAAATGTGACCCTCATCTTCCATTCTCTCCAGAATGTGAGGAAGGTGGATGGGAGAAGTGGATCAAGCTTGGAGAAGTGTGGATTATTGGTCTTTCCAGACAGAAAAATCAGGACTAAATTCAATACAGCCCAAAATTCAGATGCTCAAGGTTCTTAGCTAAGCTCTAAGTCTGTGTCATCTGACATCCAGTGTGTCAGATTTTCTAGCAGCAATGTTCTCTAGGGACTTTTGGATTTCTAAAATATTTAGTAGGCAAGGTTTTCAGCAAACACAGTTAGGAATCTGGAAACACTTCCAAAAAGTTAGTTTTGATCAGGACTGAAGTTCTGGAGAAGGTGAGATAAACTGGTTTTTTACCCCACAGTAAAAGACATTCCAAGATATGTTTTCATATTTTCTTGTGTCTCCCAATGGCTTCTTTGTGTCAGATGCACAGCCCAATCTGATTATATTGAATACTACTTATGTTATCTGTCAGCTGCTTCATGCTTCTGAGTGCACTGAGCTTGGTGACAGGATAAAAATATTTTCCTGTAATGGCAAAAGAGAGAATTGCAGTCATTTGGAAGCTGCAGACTGTTCCTTCAGCAAAAGATTGGATGCTCAATTTAATTGGTTGTGCTTCACTAGAAAAAACATAGTGCACTCATTAAAACATCAAAACTCTAACTTCCAAGATATCTGCTCCTTTTTTGAATTACGGCATGAGTAGAATATGAGATTTGATAATATTTCATCGTGATTATACTTTTGTAACCACCATTTATAATTTGCAGACAATCTGTGGGGGACAGGAAAGCTCTGGGTATTATTGATTTACACCGTTGAGATCAATGTTATAAGCATATTTGCATTTATAAAATAGATGGAATATCTTTATTCTTCTCCCTGAAGTCCTAAATCTATGTGAAGCTTATTTTGTTTGCTTCTTTTTTTTTTTTTTTTTTTTTTCTCTTTATCATAAAAATAGTAAAAAAATCAAAATAAAATGCTAAGAAATGCACAAAGCCTCATCTGCCACTGCTCCAGTGGTTCTGTGGGCAAGGAGCACCACACAGGTATTTCATTTCAGCAGTGTATTCACGTCCTCTGTAGGACAATATCCCAGAGTGTTATATGACAAGCCATAAAATATCACAAAGACAATGACTGCAGTGGGGGAGGGAGGATTATTTAGAGAAGCAAAGGCTTCATTTTGTTTTCCAAAGCATTCTGTCATGCAGTAAATTAAATATCAGAGGCGTGAGCTTCCTCTGGCAGTGCCCTCACACCCCACAGAAGGGGACAAGTGCTTTTCTAGCAGGGTCAGCAGCCCAGGAGCCTTGGCTGTAACAAGCACACAGAGCTCTTCCCCATTCATTTTTCATTTTTCATACAACCCACTTTGAATGTTAGGGTATCTCTGTTTGCTCTCCCCCTAAGATTTCATGATCAACACCAAGGGGCGCAGTGTTGTGTGCAAGGCTGTGCTCAGCTTTCACAAAGATCTTGGCTGTGTCTTCCCAGGGCCCCATTTCCTTCTAATACATTGTGGAACCTTGATTGGAAGGTCTGTTGTGTAATTCCAGATTTGGTGCAGCTCTAGTTGTTGTGACTTATTGTTCTCTCTGCTTTCTGTGTCTCTTCTGATTTAGTTCCTCACACCTAAGGAATTCTAAAGGCAATTTGCAATGTTCAGAAAACGAAGAATAAGAAATCAGTGAGATGGTTTATCTGCCCAGGTTTTTGTTTTACTCTATCGCCTTCTCTACTTCCCATTTCCCATGCTTTATAGCATTCAGCTGGATACAAAGTGCCTCTGACCATGTATTATTAATCTCATGACAAACTAATTTTGTGAGAGAGACTGGCAATAAGCACAAATACATCCACACACATGTACCACGTCTTTACAGCTCGTCTCTCTCAATGTGCATCAATTTGAAGAAATTGTAGAATCCTTCTCTCTTCTCTGTAATAAGATTCCATTGAAGAGTCCAAAATTGATGAGATTCTTTTTTTTGCTCTTTATTGTAAGTTAATTTAGAACTTAGGAGTGAATAGAAGATTCTTAAGTAATTCTTTCTAACCCTGTGTCATTTCACTTTGTGCTGTGCCTTCTTTCAGCTTGGAGTAATCACATGGCCAGAAATTGTCCTGTCACCTTGTACATCCTAATAAATTGTGTAATCTCTGCAAATTTTATCCCCTGGCTCTTCATAGTGTTCATCAGTTCTTACTTCTATCATGAGGGCTGGGGAACTCTAATTGCTAAACTTGAAATCTTAAATACTGCCAGGAACCTGCAAAGATCCTCCATTCAGGAGTGCACCAGACTCTCTCCTAGAATATTGATGTTGGGGTCCTTATAATTATTTCCTCAAGTAGTTTCATCTGTGCAGCTCTCTGAGAGTCTTGCGTGACCCAGTGCCATTTTATTTGGAATTTTGGGACATCTCTCAGCTCAGTCTAAAGCTGTGTCAATCTTCAGTTACAGTTATTTCTTGATCCTCTTTTATATGAAACTGATTCCCTTTGATATCTCTCTGGCATTTTTTATGCGATTTTATTTTCTTTTAGTGTCATCCCCTGGCAAAAAAAATGTATTTTGTGTTCTGTATCTCTTTTCCCTGCTACAGTACTCCTTCAAGACCTTGTAAACCTCTTTTTCTCTTTTCTTTTCTTTTTTCTTTTCTTTTCTTTCTTTTCTTTTCTCTTTTCTTTTCTTTTCTTTTCTTTTCTTTTCTTTTCTTTTCTTTTCTTTTCTTTTTCTTTTCTTTTCTTTTCTTTTCTTTTCCCTTTTCTTTTCCCTTTTCTTTTCCCTTTTCTTTTCCCTTTTCTTTTCCCTTTTCTGTCCCCTTTCCTTTCCTTTCCTTTCCTTTCCTTTCCTTTCCTTTCCTTTCCTTTCCTTTCCTTTCCTTTCCTTCCCTTCCCTTCCCTTCCCTTCCCTTCCCTTTTTACTTTTCTTTTTACTTTTCTTTTCTTTCTTTTCTATTTTTACATATTCTAATAGCCATTTCAAATACAATTCCAGCTTGTTCCCTTTTCTTTCGTCATTGTTACAGTCTTTTAACTTCATTTACTCTTATGTACCCCTGTGTTTGTGTTTTAACTCCTTAAGCTTTGATGGCTTTTTTGCATTTTGAGATTTGATTACAGTGCTTGCTGCTGCATGTACCACCCTCTAGGACATAGCATTAATGTTCAGAAACAATTTTTCTTCTGCATGTTCTTCCTGCATTTCTTTATCCAATTTCCTTTTATCCAACACTTATGTGACTTTTCTAAATCTCCATTTCAATATCCTCACTTAGAAATCTTCCACTTTCAAGATAAAAAATGAAAATAATGGGGCCATTTCTTAACCAGTAGTTTCATCACATGTGGCTTTCTGCCAAATTTCATTGATTCTCTTTTAATTTTTCTTTTTTATTAGATTTTGTGCAAATTGTACTTCTACTGCTATGCCATATTTTAGTGATTCCTTCCTCTTCAGAATTTATATCAAAGTGACTGAAAAGTGTGGTCATCGACTTTCATGTTTGGTTCAATGTCTTTTTCAAATCATTGGTTCTTCCTGCCAATTTTTTCCTTTATTACTTTTAATTCTGTATTATATTTCTATCTCCACATTGCACAGAATGCTAAACATTTCCTGATATACCTTTCCAAAAGAAACCTTCTCTCTTGCCTCTTCCAGGCTTGGAATTGAAGATCTGATTTCTACCACACTGTTACTGCAGAGCAGAGCACAGGGCTCTTCATTCAGGTGTGAAGGCAACACTATATCAGGTGCATTTTGGGCTGGATCACTGTAAGTAATAAGATTTTTGAGGGCCAGTAAAAGAAAAAAATGCTGAAAATAAGTTGTCCCAGTGTTTTGAGAACTTCTTGCTACAAGTGTGAATTGCTCAGCTAATGCATGTGTGCTCAGTATATGGTTAAAAGTCCAGCCATGCAGGGTTGAAATTGGGAATGTTGACTCTCTGGCTGTGTTTTGATAACTTAAAGCCTTCAAGTGGTGATGTCGAGAGTGAACTGTATTTTTTATGTGCTCTATAACGAAAATTTTGTCAGCTTTCAGTCCTGAATGTCGCCTTAAGGTCTTTCATCAAGATGGATTAAAACTAAAGAAATTATTCTCTTGGGAACCTCATGAAACAATGGTGAATTTGTAGGTGTGCAGCAGAGTTTTGATGGCAGATCAGAGGTGTGGAAGTGAAGGTGCCCAAGGCCAGGCTGGACAGGGCTTGGAGCAACCTGGTCTAAGGGGAGGTGTCCCTGACCATGGCCAGGGGTGGGATGGGATGAGAGTGAAAGTCCTTCCCAACCCAAACCAGAGTTTCTGATTCAATCATCCCATAAACACTTCTGGGTATTTTGCATTTGGTCAGTTCTGTAGCTCCACTACTGAACTGTTGCTCTTATTTTCGAATGTTTTTGCCACCACGTTAAAGAGCAAGTAGGCCAAGAGGATAAGCTCCATTTGCAGAGTTTTAAGAGCTTAAACAATGTATGTACCTGCATGTTCTGCAAACTGACCCCCAGGGACCTGGAGATTTACTTAACCCCTTGCCTTATATGAAGCTTTCCAAACACAGTAGGTTATTGTAGGAACTACATTTATATTTCATCATTATAAAGTCTGTCTAGGGGATTACAAACTCTAAAACAAAGCCTCTTCATTAAAAAAAAATCTCTGTGGGGAACTAATAGGGAATAAAGAACACTTTGTGAGAAAGGAAAATAAAAGCAAATTTGAATTTGTCTCTCATCCTAATTAAGAGTGGGCTGTGATACAACTTAGAAAAAAAAATCTTTCAAAATAAAATACTCTTGAAAAGTAAAATTATGTTAATAGGCTGGCAATAATTGAAAAGACTGGGCATCTACATGCAGTTTGGGTTTAGGTGACATGATGCCCCATTAAGACGATGAGCAAGCCATTCATTCATTTCAAATTCTCAAGGTTAATAAATATTTCAGCAGTATAATATTCCTGGTAATTTAGGACATAAAAACTTACCTTTTATACATTAACTACTCTAAATTTCATTGACAAATTGATGTAAGTGGAAGTTACAGGAATTATGATTCCAAAAGTCAACATTTGTAAGGCATGGCAGCCTGTTATTAGTTAAATTCCACTTTTAAATTACAGGGGGAAATCATCTGCCCTGTTTCTTAGCTGCTGTGGAGGAACTGCTGTTGGAACATGGGCATTTTAGGGGATGGTAATTGCTCCTGCATACAGAATACATCTCCTGAGCTCTGTGTCTTGCAGAGGAACACAAGGAAGTATAATGGGCATTTTACTGATACCTGCAAAGGCAGTGAGATGTGCTCTTGTCAGGGGGAATAATTTTTTTCAGGTGATTGCTCACATAGAGATGAATTCCAGCAGGATTCCACATCCAGTGTCTTGCACGGAGCCCATGTTCAGATCTTTGTGGAAGGCCTCACCAGGGTTGTAGTGGAATGATTCCTGTAAATTTGAATAGAGTCAGCCCTAAGGGCTTTTTAGATCTTAATTTATTTCTTCTTCATTTGTTCTTTTTCCCTTAGGATTCCACAGATGACAGACTGGAGACCTGAGACAATCAGGGACTAGATCTGACACTGAAGAATGACCAAATAGTAGCTCCTGCAGCACTTGTCCCAAAAAGGTTTGTTTTTACAGCTATGAAATATTTTGATCTTGATCCCAAGCTTGTTGTCAGCACATCTAGCATGCAATCTACTTTCCTGGTGTCTGTAGCCTGTTGTAAGCACACACAATTAGCAATAATTATCAGTTTCAGATGATAATCTGGGTCTAGCAGCTGAGGTGCAGCTTCTTAAACTGCCCATGTTTTCATCCTTAGGACAGATTTCAAGCAGCCACTACAAGAGGGGAGGAAGGGGGAAAAAATGAATCTAACAGTGACAGAGGAAGCTGAAGGAGCCAAGCCCTCGTGGTGGAGGTGGGGAAGCTGCAGGAGAAGAGATCCACAGGCTGGCAGAGGAGCAGCCCGAGGCTGGAGCACTCCTTTGGCTTGCTGCTGAAAGCAGAAAGAACCAGTTATGCCCAATATCCCTGATCCAGAAGGTGTTGCCATAGTAATGTGCTGGAGGAAGCCTGATATGCAGATTGGAGATGTGCTGTAGGATATAATGTCAATGGTGAGCCATGAAAACAAACAAACTGAAAATCCAGGCTTGCCTCTGTCTGTGAATGCACATGAGCTGTGTTTATGTTAGCCTGTGCCCCTGGCAGCAGAGGAGAGGTGAGGAAGGAAGGACGTGGAACCAGCCTTGGGGGAACTCGCTGCTCCTGCCTGGCAGCACCGGGAGCAGCCCCAGTTTTCACTGCTGTCCCCTCCTTTGGGCTTTCTGCCCCCAGCCCACTTCTGGCCCCTGCTTCACTGAGGGTTTACTTTTAGGGAGCAGTGATGCCCCTCCTTGCCACGGAGCACTTTTATTGCACCCTTTATCCCAATTAATGCCTCCATTTTTCACAGGCTTTCTCACTCTTTCTAAATTCATTTTTCCTACTGATTGGCTCCTTCTTTCCTCTCCAGCTAATCTTGTTTCATTTTTTTTCCTTCACTGTGAGGAAGACATTGCCAAAACGTCACCTCTAATCTTGTTTCCCATTTCTAGCATGTAATTTATTAATCCTCTCTCGCACTTTTTCCCCTTTTATTGAGCAGTCTACATGCTAATACAGCTCAAGTTTTATTTTCAGATTGTCAAATAAATAACTTCCCAAGCCTTAAGAGGAGGGGAAAAATAAGAGCTTTGAAATAATGATCAACCCTGTCTTTTGCCGAGGCATTTGCTTTTAGATCTATACAAATCACCTTATTCAGGGATAATATAGCTGTCCCATATCAGTTAAATTAATTATTGGATGGGGTATTTAAGAAGCTAAGGTCAAAATCCAGCCTTTGTCTGATTGATAAAGACCCATTACATAGAACCTTTATGTTGATATAACTCTGGTCTCTTAAATATAATATTTCTCCTCCCATTCCTTAACTCTGTGTTGTTGGGTGGCATTGGGAGAGCCTGTTTCATTTTTTCCCTTTCTTACTTTGATCTCAGTAAGAGTTTTCCTTGGTATCATATCTTGCTACATTGATAACCTGGTTTTGGCTCTTCTGTACACTTGTTCTGGATCTCTAAGTCAAAAGGAAAGAAAGAACTGCCAGTCTTTTTTCAGCAGAGATGAATGACCATTAAACACAAAGCATTGTTTGGTCTTGCTCTCAGGCCTGCATTAAAGTGCAATTTACTGATAGACTTTTTACCATTCCTGTGTTCAATGGGAAAAGGATCTTTACTTCCCAATTTATCAACCATGCTGTCCTCTCAGACCCTAAGACATTGTGGATGCCCTTCTCATTTCATGGGCTGCACCTGGAGACCTTCAGTCTTTAATGGAAGGTGCTGATTTGGATACAGGAGATCACAGAATCCCAGAAGCCCAGGCTGGGTGAGGCTGGAGGGGCCACGGGGCTGCTCTGGTGCCACCTCCCTGCTCCAGCAGGGCCATCCCAGAGCTCAGGGCACAGCAGTGTCCGTGTGGCTCTGCAGTGTCCCCAGGGAGGAGACTGCACAGCCTCTCTGCACCATCTGCTCAGGGCTGGCACTGCCCAGGGCAGAAGTTCTGCCTCCTGTGCAGGGCAGCTCCTGGGCCCAGCCCCTGCCCGTGGCTCTGGGGCCATTGCTGGGCCTGGAGCAGAGCCCGGGGCTGCTCTGCCCCTCCTGCACCCAGGGACACACAGGGACACACAGGGATGGACAGGGACGGACAGGGACACACAGGGACATGCAGGGACACACAGGGACGGACAGGAATGGACAGGGATGGACAGGGACCCACAAGGACACACAGAGACAGACAGGGACAGAGAGGGACACACAAGGACAGTCAGGGACATCCAGGAACACCCAGCGCTGAGGCCCCTCTCATCTGGGGCTCCTCTCCAGGCTGAGCAGCCCCAGCTCCCTCAGCCTTTCCTGGGCACTGAGATGCTCCAGGCTCTTCCTCAGCTCCAGGAGCTCCTGTCCCTGCTGTGCTGAGGACCCAGAGCTGGGCACAGCCCCCAGAGGTGCCTCCAGGGCTGGGCACAGGGGCAGGATCCTTCCCTGACCTGCTGCCAGGGCTCTTCCCCATGGCCCCAGTATCCCCAGCACACTCTGCTGGCTCAGGGACAGCTCCATGTCCCCAGCACTCCCAGCACACTCTGCTGGCTCAGGGACAGTTCTGTGTCCCCAGCACCCCCAGGTCCTTCTCCACAGATCTGCTCCAGCAGGTCCCCCCAGCCTGTGCTGGTGCTGGGTTTGTTCCTGCCCAGTAGCAGGACCTGCACTTGCCTTGGTTGATTTTTAGATATTTTTTCCCTGCCCATCTCCCCAAGCTGTCGAGGCCTCTGAAGGTCTGCACAGCACCAAAGAGAGGAGGACTCTGAGGAGCAGATGAACTGTGACCTTGTTCAAATTAGATATTGTGTATATCTTTGTGTTACAACAGTGGTTTCTAACACTGCACTATTCTGGCAGCATAAATAAAATTATTTAGCCAAATATTTGATGTAATATTCAATAAAGAATATAGGTTCATGCTAAGATATTCTAAGCGTTACCCATCCCTAAGTCTGGTTCCTTGCCTGTGAGCACAGTTTTCATCTCTCAAAACAGGTCATGTATGAGCCCCCAGTGGCCAGGAAAGGCCTGCTTACAAGGTTGGCTGGAGTTTCTGTGCTAGCCCAGGGTGTACTGAAGTCAGGCAGGGAGAAGTGCAGCTCTGTCCTCAGAGAGGGATCTCCCCTTGTGCCCTCAGATTATCAGTGCTAAACCCTGCCATGGAGTTGAGCACTCAGTCAGGATTAGGTGGTTTTGTGCCCAGATTGTGTTTGTTTTCATGGAATAGATGTGTTTAGATAGCAAAAGCTGCAAATGTGACTCCATCACTGAGACAATTAAGCAGCACCTTTAGTTTTGCTACTGTCCAGAAGTATTAATGTCATTGATGAGCTTGCTGTGCATCTGCATGTGCAAGAGCCAGAGATACAAGAAAATATCATGCCAGGCAGGTAAATCTCGTAATTAAGTACCTTTGAGACTGTAAAGGTTTTTCTTGCTTCCTGATGAATTCTGTAGGCACTGAAATTCTTTGAGTGAGGGCAGAGCAGGGATGTCACTGTACACCTACAGAGTCTTTCTACATCCATTACACCCTCTTCACATCCATGTCTGCTTCAGGACACTTGCAAGGACAATTTATATCCTTCAGTGCTGAATGGGGATTTTGCTCTTACTTTGCCCTGTTAACAGTTTACCTTTCCTGATGTACCTCACGTCCGTAGGCTTCACTGGACAGTGAGTCTCAGGAAGAACCTTGAGCATCAATGGATTGGCCTGATCCAGAAGAGCCAGGATGTCTGATCTCTTGTCACCCAGCCTAGAGTATTTATTGTTTTGGAGGCAGTTTCCAGCTTTAAGATTAAGATTAGAGGGACAGTGTCACCTACCAGATTGCCTGAAACAGCATGTATGGAATGTTTTGGGGCAGGACTTCACCCCAGGCTGGTTAAGCTATAATATTTCCATTATTGGGTTTAAATAAGCTATAAAGCTTATTATTTAAAAAAACTGGAGGGAGCAAGTGTGAGATAACATTTCCCTTACTCAAGCTGGTGCTCTTCTCACTAGAACCAGTCACTCATGTTCTTTCCACTGATTCAGTGGCCAGGTGAGTACTGAATGAACCAGCTGTGACAGGAGCCACAGAGGTGCAGTTTGGTGCTCAGTCAGCACTCAGGAGAAGAGCAGGGGAAGCAAGGGAAGCTTCATGTTTTCTGTACAACTGTTTATGGCAGACAAGGTCTTTGAGTGATGCCTCCCTTGGCTGTGCATGTGACAGATGAAATACCCAGCTTGTACCTCCCAGCTCACGCAGTTTTGTGCTTCATTGCGTGGTGTCTGCAATATTTGGGCAAACATTCCCAAAGAGAATCTGTTAAGGACTTGGTGAAAATCTAAATTATTTACAGCTTCCTGATGAATGCAGGGTTTAGTTTATAACTATGTGGCTAAAATGCCAATGTCTTTTTATAGCTCTGCTGTAGGTGTCCTACAAGGTACAGTTGAGGCCATGTTTCACTCCATGGAATTTCCAGGTGGCGGTGCTGGTTCACACCCAAGCCTGGTGGATCTGTCAGTTCTTTGTCATTCCAGCCTGAGTGCCCTGCTCAGAGCTGCAGCTTGCACTAGACAGCAGGGCATTAAGGAATTATGCACTAATTATTGAAGTCTTTCTGCCTTCCCAAAGTAATTTGTGTTTTCCATCCCACATGTGGGTGGAGATGCTGTGTGAAATTTGCAGACTCAACAGATTCTGCAGTAATTCCTGCTGGAGTATGACAGCACACATGGATCTGAGAATTGACTGCAGATCATAGACATATGATGTGTTCAGATATGAACAGTCAGGAATAATCTGTGGGCAGTGCTAGGGATATTCTGCTTTTGGAACAAGGAATATTGCTACTTAAAGGGGACAGAAGTATTCTCCAGTTCCAGAAAAATAAAATTAAAAAACCAAACCAAATCAAAACCAAACATCCCAGCCTGATATATCTCTCTGCTGCACTGCTGATATGTGCTAGTGACCAAGAGCTCAAAAGATCACTACAATTTCTGCTGCCTCCTTGCACATGTGATAGTGTTCTCTGCCAGTGTTTGTCAAGCTACCATGAGCTATATTCATATTCCATATGGGCACGTATTTTTTCTTTGTTTTCCTTTGACATTAATGCTCTAGCAGAGCTTTCTAAGTGGTAACACAAGGAAATTAACTTCCATTTTCTAGCTTGCTAAAGTAAATTAGCTACACTTTTGACTTTCTGTGGTTTCACTCTGAATGGGAGAAGCAATAAAAATGAAATAAGGCTAATCGCTGTTGTTCTATGGTTTTCTCTGTGGTGTGTTAAGAGGAGAAGAACCCATAACAAAAACTCATGAGTTCATATCTGCTTAAAGCAGGTCTCTAATTAGCTTCCATAATCGATCTCCCAGCTCTAGCAGGTGAACCAGGTAATTATCTTGTTTATACTGTAGGTGAGTCACAAAATGTTAGATAGCTTTCTCTATATCTTTGAAAGATAATGCATTGTAACAAGTGTTCCCAATATGAATGAACCACTGTCATATCCCAAACCATCTGTCTCACACACAGCGATGCGAGATCTCTTTTTATTCTTTGCTGCAAAGAGCTCCAGACATCAAAGTCCTGTCCCTTTGACCGCTGTCCCAATCAAAGGATTTTACTTAGACAAGTCTTTACTTCCCATTACAATTTCAGTGCTGCAGAATATCAGGTGTTTCCTGGCATGAAGAGGAGGAATCCAGTCACCAGTGCTCCTTTTCAAGGGCCAAATCTTGTCACTGTTCACTTCCCATGGGCCTTTTGAGTAGCACAGAAACTCCAAACTCAGCAGTTAATTAGGGTTAGTTACTTAGGGCCCGAGGCTTGAGAGACAGACTGTGGTGCACTATACAATGCATGGCTTTTATTCAATATAATGTGTCTACCTGTTCCCCTCCAGAAGGTGAAGTACAAATAAGTTGGCTCAATGCATGGCTAGGATTAAGTTAATGTATAGAGAGTGCTATCTCAGTGTGTTTAATTGCTCACAGAAAAATCTCCACCTGACATACTTTTGAGCCTTCTTTATTCTCCTGTTATTCAATCTGTGCTTTATTTACATAATACAGATATTTCTCTTTCTTGCAGGCTGTTTCATAGGAAGCTCTACAAAGGAATAATCCTTTTTGACAACCTTTAAAGGGTCACAGTCGCATTTAAAGCCCATGACCAGTAGAACTATTAACAGTGTATTTGCAAAGAGAGGACATACAGAGCAGTTCTTCCCAGGATAATGTGGAAGTGTTTAATCTCTTTTGTACTACAGAAGAGGCTTCTCGCTTGTGGTGAATGGCTGAAATATGAGACTACATGTTTTCCATAGTCATTGAAACAATAACATACCAGCTTCTCCCCAAGCTAAAAATAATCCTGTCGTGCGCATGCCCCTTTTCCTCTTTGCCTTGATAACCGAATTCAAATTCCCATAAATAAGATTCCTTTTTTTCATTTTTCATAGACTTGTCCCTAGCAAATTTAGTTTCAAGGTCTTTTATTTCTGTTTCTAAAGTAATTATCCTCTGGGCCTTTTCCTTTCTTCCTGGTATGATGCTAGACTAATTATTCTTCTCCTAATGAATGCCTGAAATGTATCCCATATGGTGGCATATGTGCCTTCAGATGGAAGCTTCTTTTGAATAAAATAAGAAAATTCTTCTCTTGGGGCTCTCTTAAATTTTTCATTCTGTAACAATGATGAGTGAAATCTCTGTCTTGGGCATAAATGCAGCCAACTTGCTTTCTATTACACACTGAGCTTCCTCTAAACTGGAGATTTCCACGTCTTTCTCTCTTGCCATGGCCATCATAGCTCTTCCTCCACACTGTCAAAAAGACTGCTTGAATGAAGAACAGCATCAGTACAACTGATCTGAAACATGCTGTGTGCATCATCGTTTGTCTCACAGCTCTTTGTCCTCTTCCTCTGATCCTACCCCATGCAATACTTACTGTAATCCCCCATGGAAAACTGCAGACTTTAGAGGTCCTGCTAATGAATATGTACAAGGATATGTACAAGTCCTGCTCACGGATATGTGCTTCTGTTGAGGGCTATACAATGGAGAGGGTTTTCACTGACTCATGTAAAAGTAGGGTCCTAGGTACCACTTTCTGCAAGCACCTGCAAGTAAAACAAGTCACACTTGAGCTCACATCAAACAAACTAAAATATTTCAGACATTCCAGCTCTGCCATCCAAATTGTTAGCAAATTCAGTCTTTCTATTGCCTAAAATCCATAGTTTTTCTATAGATTTAATGTTAATTCTCTCATGTTTTGTGTATGACTTTTTATTTATGGAGGTACCTCTGGGGGCTGTGCCCAGCTCTGGCTCCTCAGAGGGAACAGGAGCTCCTGGAGCATCTCAGTGCCCAGGAAGGGCTGAGGGAGCTCAGGCTGCTCAGCCTGGAGAGGAGCCCCAGCTGAGAGGGGCCCTGGCTGTCATAGAATCACCAAGGTTGGAAGAGACCTTCAGGATCATCCAGCCAAAGCCCAACACACTGTACTCGAGTCCACCCAGCAATCCTGTAGTGGGCAAGAGTGCATCCTCTAACTCTGGAGGTGATGCAGGCCTGGACCAGCCTGACACAGGGCTTTTGATACAGCTGCATGAAAGATATGCCAAAATGGAAATATTTATAGACAAATGAAATTGAAACGCTCTTTTAAAAAGCACTGATTCTGCATAAAGTTATTTTAGGAGCACATCACTTGAATCATGCTAATGGCTTGGGAAAACACAATCATTTTATCTGCTGCAGGTACTTGTTCTTGCTTTCAGAAACACTGTGGGGAAACACTCCATTGATTTTTGTTGGAACATTTGATCCCAGGTTGATAAAGGACAGTAACTAACTCTGTCACTATTAATATTGAGCTCTGCTTGGATTTCAAAAACACTTGCAGCAAGTGATTCTGCAGGCAGGTAGAATGGTAGAAGAGGCAAAAATGCAGGTGTTTAGAATGTGCTGGGAGGCCTTTGTTTCTGTTTTAATGGAGGGAGTGTTTGCCTCTGGTGGTCTCAGCCTGAGAATAGTATCCATTTTGTCCTGTTATGCAGAGAATTTTCTGATACACCTCTGAAGTTTTTAGCAGCCCAAAACTGGGAGCGAACTGTTCAGTAGATTATGTCCTCTACCTGACTTTCAATCACTCACTACAAATAGCCAAGGGAACATAAACCATTTCAGGAGATAATAATTTATCCTTTGCCAAACAGTTGGTTTCTTTTCTTTGCTGACTCAATACAGTGACCATCCAGAATGCCTAATTCTGGGTTCAGCAGCAGCTTCTTGTTCAGCTTTCTTATTAAAATCCCAGAGTAATTTTCTAGCAGAGCAGCATTTGCATAGATAAACTCGATGAAGGGCCAGAGGCCAACAGGCCAAGGGGACGGGGTTACTTCTTATTCCCATCCCAGAACTGGTTGTTTTCCTACTTGGCAGTGGTTCTGAATACCCTCTCTAATAAGATATGCTGCTGAAGGTAATAAATAACTGGCAAGCTGGGCTGCAGTAGCTTTTCTTAGAAAACCAAAGCGTTCAATGTTGGCTACTTAAAGTTAGGCCCTTACATTCATTGTTAAGTACCAAAACAAATTGCTGTGATGATGAAAAATTCCACTTAGCCACAAATCTAATTCTGCCAATGTGAGCTGTGAGTTCTCAGAGCTTTGTAGCAGCAGACCACTTTGATCTATGTAATCAGATTTGGCATTTTGTGCTTACATCTCTCTGGGAGCAGCATTCCAGGACTCTTGCTCAGGCAATATCAAGTGCAGGACACTGTCATTTCCCTAACAAAAAGGAAAAACCTTCAGTTCTCTTCTCAAGTTATTTTTTCTTCTTTCATTGAGCCCCAGAGACGGGAATTTCAGGAGTTTGCTGGATCTGGAGAGCAGCTGCAAAATCAGCAATACCAACACGCTTCATTGCACCTGCTGTGACCCAACATTTTTGGGCCCAGAATTAGGGAACTGTGGTGGCATTCCAAGCCCATGCCTGGTGGGATCTACACCAGATCTACACTACATTCTCCTGGAGTAGAATGTAAGCTGGAGAGCAGAATTGCATTCCACAGGAATGAGTCACTTCACCTGTTCTGCCCATTCTGAAAATACCACGGCAGCGAGTGTCAGAACCTGATATTTATTCCTTTGAATGTGATATTGCAGGAGTAAGTTTCAAAAATAAATCAAGTTTTCTTGGAAACAGTTACCAGTTTATCTACCCTCAGGAACCCACATTATTTACTTAAATTTCTTCCTGTGGAATTGGCATAATCTTCCTGCTCTTTCTAAGCAGGATCTATCACTATGTACCTAAATCCCTTTAGGAATCTTGATTTTTTTTTTTTTTTTTTTTT
>VWYI01043081.1:172000-254374 GCA_013399455.1 Anthoscopus minutus
CCAGGGCAGGGTTTGGGGTCCCAGGGCAGTGTTAGGGGTCCCAGGGCAGTGTTAGGGGTCCCAGAGCAGGGTTTGGGGTGCCAGGGCCGGGCAGGGCCAGCTCTGCCCCACAGCTGCCCCAGGTCCCTCTCCCAGCGCTGCTGCAGCTGCTCAGCCCAGCCTGGACGGATCCCGGGGGTGCCCTGAGCCAGGGGCAGCCCCAGCACTCGGCCTCCTTCAACCTCTGCAGATTCCCAGGGGCCACCTCTGGAGCTTGCCCGGGTCTCTCAGGAGGGGCCCTGGCCCTCAGCTCTGTGTCACCTGCAAACCTGTGGAGGGTGCAACTCCATCCCTCAAGTCATTAATATTAATAATGAATATATTGAATAACCCTGGTCCCAATACTGTGTACGATCCCCATTCCTTGTGCTGGAAATCTGTGTCTGACTTATTTTGGAAACCTGCTTTCTCCTCAACATAAATAAATCCTAGCTACCTCTAAAGAAACTCAAGTTTTCCAAGCCTATTAAATGCTGTTGTTCTCAGTTTATTCAAATTAATGTGAGGCAGCTTGGCACATTTAAAGGGAATAAAATATGGTTGGAGGTTCAAGCTCTGATACACTTGACAAACTTTGCTATGGTAGGGAGGTTTTGCTTCACAGAAGTTTAATTGCCCCTCATGCAACAGTGAGGATAGACTGCCTAGGTCGAGGTCAAGGCTCACAGGTGGCAAATAAAGAGTCTTTCTCTGAATTAGTTCTTGCCCTAAAGACAATCAAATGTATTTCCAGAGTCCATGTGGGATTGCTACTTGCAAAGACCAGATGCTATTTTCTCCATTATTATTAAAGAACAAAACTGTTCCAGCACAAAATGCTCAGTTTCAATTTCATGAGGACTTTAAAATTTCATGAGAACTTTAAAATGTGGGATTAGAAGAATGCAGGAGTGATAATCAGTGGCAACTTCTTATATCCAGTTTGCAGGACACAGCAGAGTGCAGGAAGTCTCTTTGGAATGATTTCCCATGTTTTAGGGAATCTGAACCTGCATTTTTCCTCCTTCCTAACTGTAGGATTAGAATGTAAAGGAGTGAAAGGAGTGCATCTGCTTCCAAATGAGTATATCATGCACAATAAACAGCTTCCCCTAAACATGGAAGGAGAACACTCCTTCCTGTGCTCGCAGAGATGCTCAGGGTGCAGCGCACGGCGCTGATGGAGCACTCTCCAGAAAGACTGATAAGCATTTAAATTTGAATTTCAGTTCCCTGGATAGAAGAAGCTGTGATCTGAAGTACCCTACCTCTTCAGTGAGCAGTTTAGCTGCTGAGGTAAATGAGGGTAGAAGAGGAAACATCTCCATTTCAGCCATCTGTCTCAAAGAAGGAAATGTTCCTTATTTTTTCATCAATGAAGATTAGCATTTCTCCCTAGCTTAAATCTGCAGAAGGAGGTAGCATTTGAGATATTCCTGATCCCTCAGGTTTTCAAATGAGTGTTATTAAATGTCCCTCTCTCCATGCTTTTGCACTCCGCTTCTTTGTTCCCACTACAAAAGCTCCAATGATTAAAAAAAAAATTCTTAAGAGCTCCTAGCTCAAAATTCTTGATGAAAAAATGTTAATGTTGACCAAAGTTAGTGGGGAATATGGGCAGGTGTCTGAGAAGGAGGCAGCTCCGAGACCTCTGCACGTGATGTAGCAGCTACTGCTGACAAAAACTCAGACATTCTGGCTGATTCAGGAAGAAAGTTCATTTTCCATAAAGGATTAAATTCTACAATTCCATAAATTTTAATGTTGCTCTGCACCTGCACAGAGCCTCAGTCTCAGGGTCTCCATGTATATGAAATTACCCACTGAAGTTTATGCAACATATTTATTCATCATATTTCCTTTTGCATAGCAAATTTATATGAACACTTGAGACCAAATAAGATGTTTTTTCCTTCTCTCAGTGTGATTCCCTGAAATATCATAATTCACAATATTAACTATTTATTATATGTGTGAGAGATTGTATCATTATTGTCACAGAACAAAAACATCAACAAATGTAATTGCACAGCCTTGAAATAAAGACACAATTGCTTATAGTGCTTAGTGTCACCCAGTGTTCATTCTCCTCAGAGAGAAGTAAAAGGGAACTCCTTGTGAACACTCTATTGAAGAAACATCTGGAAGGTTCTCTAGAGAGTCTGTCATGAGGGGCAGCTGAGGGAGCTGGGAAGGGGCTGGAGCCCCAGGAGGGGCTGAGGGAGCTGGGAAGGGGCTCAGGCTGGAGCAAAGGAGGCTCAGGGGGAACTTCTGGCTCTGCACAGCTCCTGCCAGGAGGGAACAGCCGGGGGGGTCGGGCTCTGCTCCCAGGGAACAGGGACAGGAGCAGAGGGAACGGCCTCAGGCTGGGCCAGGGCAGGCTCAGGGTGGGCAGCAGCAGGAATTTCCCCATGGAAAGGCTGCTCAGGCCTTGGCAGGGGCTGCCCAGGGAGCTTTGGAGTCCCCATCCCTGGAGGTGTCCCAGGAAGGGCTGCAGGTGGCACTCAGAGCTCTGGGCTGGGGACATCGGGCACAGCTGGGACTCCATGGGCTGGGAGGGCTTTTTCAGTCTCAGTGAGTCTGTCAATATTCAATGGAATCTCAATAATTTGCTGTAATGGTTGTTAGATTCACAGAAATTTGAGTTCTAAATTTTACTGAGGAAAAGCTATTTACTTGGGATACCAAGCTACAGCTTGGCAGACTGGTACCTCTTTTCTTCTTTCTCTCATTGTCTCCCTGTTCAGATAATCTGAATTGGATATTTTGTGAGAGTATTTCAGCCATGGTGATCATTATTGACATTTGCTGTGAAAGCATCAAAGTCTGTGCTGGGCTGTATTCTGATGGGAGGGTGAGCAGCACAGACTTTCTGTGTGCATGTTCACAGGATTATGCAAAATTTATATTAGCAGAATTCATCTCAGTGTTACAGAAAATGCTGTAGAGCAGCTCCTGGAATCCTCAAACCAGAGCAGATGTCATAACGCCAAGCCCTCATCCCGGCAGAGCACAACATTAAAAAAACTGTTACTTTTGGTTTTAATTTACTACTCTACGGATGAGAGAAGTCCCATCTGCTTACTTTATATTTAAATGAAAACATAAATGTTGTCCTTTGCTGACATTAGGCTGGATATTACACAGAGATAGAGACCCCAAGCAGCTAAAATTTACATCTAACAAATATGTTTTCTTACATGCAACCATCTGCATGAGAAAAGCAATGAATAAGTTTGCAGAGCTAGTGTAAACAGGATTCAAAGTGTGACCCATTTTTATGCTACCCTGGGAATAAGAATTACAGAATTTTAGGAAAGCTGGAACCATAATTCCTCCCATGGGAGAAGTTTGGTGACAGAGGATAAAGGGAAAATCAATTGCTGGAAAGATTAGATCTGAAGACAGTAGTGATTCAGCCTAGCTAAAAGCACACAGCTTTTGAAGGGCTTCTCAGGACTTCAGAACCACCTCTAAAATCTTAAGCCTGTCTCTGATCCTGTGTCAGTGGGAGTTCTGGTTTCACAACCGACTGTTGTAAAAGAGTGGCTCAACACAACAGAAAAATGAGGAGATGTGCTCTGTTCAGTTTGAAAGGGAAGAGGAGAAGATGGTGGGGATATTAGAATGTTCTTCCCTCACAAGCTCAGTACTTTGATGGATGAAATAAAAAAATAAAATAAAAATCAGCATGTCAGAGTGGTTGTCTGGGATAACTATTAATGAACGCATTCACTTTTTTTCTGTGGGGAAGTAGTCCAGCATGGACAGTTTTGAAAACATGCTAATCACTTCTTAAACTTTTCAGTGAAATGTGCTTGTGTCTTAAAGAATAGAATTTCAGACAACAATTTTTTTTTTTACTTCCTTTCCACCCCACATCCTCCTCAGAGCTGCCTTTCCAATACTGAACTTTATGGCTGCAAGCCTACAACCTCTTCCAGGTCAAGCCTGGCGAGATCTGGGGTAAGAACTGGCACTAGTGGCAAATTCTGCCCAAGCAGGAGCTTCAGGGGTTGAGTTGCTGCTGCCCCTCGCAGAAGCATGGATGGTTTCAGTGTTAAATTTGCCAGTGACACTCCATACGCTGGCAGGATGAACAGTGACAAGGTCAACAAGATCCCAGCAAGAGGAAAGACCTGTTGGAAAAGGAGGATGGTGCCCTGAAAGAAGAGCTCTCTAAATATGCTTTATTGCTTGGGCTAGGACTAGGAAACTTGGGAATTCGGGAGACTTAGTGCAATTCCAAAGCACTCAAACAATATCTCACTGTGGAATAAATTAACAAGTCATTTCTTCCACTCTAACAGTACTTCTACAACCTTCCCCACAAGTATGAAACAGAAAAGCAGAAAACAGTGAATGAGCTTACTACTCCTACAGTCTGGGCAGAATTAAAAAGTGAATTATTCTCTATCTTCACATAGTTAAGTGAAAGGAATGGGCTGATGCCTGTTTGAGGTAAAGATAAACATAATTTAAACCAGAAAGTGCTCAATAGGTTCTTGGTCCAGTTTTTTCTGGCTTTTCAGAGAGTGAGAGCACCACTGTTGTCACATGAGTTTACCAGCCCCAACCTGGGGCTATCCTACCCTATCTTTTTTGTCTTTAGTGGAGGTTCAGGAATTTGCAATATAAACTCTTGGCTATGACTATCCCAGCTGGGGCTTCAGCAGGTCCTCTCAACTTTTTGATTCAGCAAAATGAAAAGAGATTCTGCTGTTTACCTTCTGGGCATATTGAGAAAATTAAGTCCCTGATGTCCTTGTAGATGGAGAGAACTGTAACAGCTGATTATGAATATCCTTAGATTCAGCAAATATTCACAGACTCCCTGTCATGGAGCTATAGATTTCAAGGCCAGGAGGGCCTTGATCTTGTCTCTGATTAGCTCAATTAGTCTGCTTCCTTTAATACCATTTTCAGACCTTTTAATTGCAGTTATAAATTGTTGTGAAACACAACGATTCGAGATGATTGTAGAAATATTGTAAAATAACCTGCATTAGCATACATGCATGCATTTTCATATGCATTTATGCATATATGGGCAAACAAGTAAAACCACCAGGTTACTGGTTTAACAAATTAGTGAAATCACTAGTATTTCTTTGTGGAATTGATGGGCTGCATTGCAAGATGAAGATTAAAGGAGTTGGCAGAACTCTTGCTCTCCCAAATCCTTTCACTTTCCATTTCCTTTGTCCTTGGAGAGTGTCATAATGCAGCTCTGTGCATTTGCAGCTAAACTTTGCCAGATGTCTACTTCTTGCATATATTTGGAAGAAGCTAAGCTTAATTTAATTGTGCCCCAATTCAAGAGAGTATCCCTATGCTGGCAAGTTGATTAAGCATGGTGGTAATTTTAATTATCTCCTTATCTCTCACTGGAGTGCAGTTAGTAGAGCAGATGAAGTTAACCCCATGGATAAGTACCCTTTTAAAATTGGGGCCTGAGACAAGAAGGAAAAAGCTTTCTTTCCAACATCAAAAATTAGCCTTTACCTGTCTGAAGCCATTTCTTCTCTACTTTTCTCTCCATCTGTGGATCACTTCCTCAAGAAGTGATTCCTGACATTACACTTGAATCCCCTTTATTTCATGTTGTTTCCCCCCCTGGTAGTTCTGCTCTTGCCTGTGATTCTTTGCTGTTTTTTACCCAAGACAATGAATTTAGCTGCTCAAGCTTTTTTTTTAGTTTGGGGTTTTTTTTCCTTTTTTTTTGCCAGCTGTTCAACTCTCCTCACTAATTCTTTTGTGTGGGTTCAAAAGAAATGGCATAAGGCCAGCTTTTAAGGATGCAAGTGAGTGCACTGAAGATCTGAGGAGTTGTACTGTTGGCTTTCCATGTCACAATCATGGCGGAATCGTGGAGGCTCACAGGGTTCACTTTTCATTTAAGACTCAAACACACTCAGTTATTATTTTCAAGCATTGTATTTAAGTGCATTTAGTTTCCTTTCTGAAAACACCCTGTCAGAAGCCTGTAGGAGGAACAGCAGCATAATTTAAATGTCACTTTCCTTCCCACTCATGAGTTTCGTACCCAGTCATTCTATTCCAGTGACAAAGCTCACGTGTCCACTAACTTGTTTCTGACCATTTGGCCCTGTTTTCAGCTGCCTGTACACAGCAGCTTGAATGCACTTTTGTATACTTAATTGTCTGGGTTTTAATTAACATAGAAGAACAATAGCTTGGAGAGAAGAACAGAGAGGGATTCCATAAATAAGAAGGTCATTCATGACACTAAGGCAGAAGATCCTCACAGGAACAGAACTGTAACATCCCAGCATGCAGCGTCTGAACTTGTCCTCTGTTTTATGAATATCCAGCCATTTGCAGACTTCCTGTGCATCTCAGATCATTAATAAACACCACAGGATTCCTGCTTGCCTTATAAATGCTCACCCCCAGCATTTGGCTGCAGAGATGTTCAGCTTGCCCTGGATCTGCAGCCTGGCCGAACGGCTGAGAGCAGTTCCATTTGAGATGGCACAAAAATAGCCCCATCTCTAAACACATATCTATGCATATATTTAGAGTTTCTCACACCCTGGGGGACAAAAAACTGGCTGTGCATGTCCAGCAGCATAATCCTGACTCATTTTCTTGTAAGGATATCGAAAAGACAAAAGAAAGCTCAGCTTGTTCACATCCAGGAACAGGCAGAGTTTTTAGGAGAGCAAAATACTGTACACACATTTGCAGGGCTTGAAACTGCTCATTTCACCTCAAAATGCTGCACAAAATTGTTCATTTTATCCAGCCTATAACTCAGGCATACCTAGGGTGACACAGCCTCTGCTTAAACAGCAAAAGGGAGCAGCACATCCCAGCTGAGAGGAGTGAGTCCGTGAGTGCGATTTAGGACTGAGGAAATCATTGCTGACAGCAAAACCACACCCCTGGAAGCAAGCTTGCAATCCTGTCCAGCCCTGAAACTGCCACTTGAATTTCCTGAATTCCTCCATTTTCCATGCCATTTGCAGAAAGCTACCTCCAGTTACAGCAAGACAAAAGCAGATGGTGAGAGACTGCATAGGGCTGTGAGGGATTGTTCTGGTTATTGATTCTTCATCACAGTTTCTGCAGCCCTTGGGATCCAACATCAGAGTCCTGGCCAGGCCAAATCTTGCTTCACATGTAAGAGCTGCTGAGTTTACATCTTAAAGGAATATTGATCTACAACAAATAACCTTTTTTTTTGTTTGTTTCAAGTAAGCTGAAACTCCAGAGACAGGACAGCAAAACCCTAAAACCCTTTGCCAGTGCTTATGAAAAACATCAGAATAAACCAGTACCACTTTGAAAACTTGCAAAATGAATCTAAACCTTGACAGCAAATGTAATATGGAGATGAAGAATGTAATATACTATGTATATATATATATATATATATATATATATATATGGTGCCTCTTCTTAACTGAGCTTGAGCAATATCTGGCACAACTAACCCTGTAAAATATCACTGCTGTTTATTTGTTTACAAAGGATCAAAGAGGCTGGAAATGAAAGGGGAGATGCTAAAGGATAAACCCACTCAAAAGCATCTTCCCCTTTTGCTGGTAAAGAATTGGGAACAGGTGTTGCCAGCCTGTTACTGGTGCTATCAGCCAGCATCAAAAGCAGTTGGCAATGCTCTCATCATGCAGAAATTCCAATCAGATTTCTCAGTATATTCTAATCACTGCAGTGACACTTGTTGTGGGCCTAAATGACTACCTCATCATAGCAGACAGGTCTGCCTTCTATTTAGGGTTTATTGGCTCTTAAATCTCTGCCTCCTCTAATTGCTTATCTATCTTAGCAAACACATGTAGAAGCCCACATTTATTCACCCCCTGCTGTAACCCCCTGCACGTTAAGAGCTGTGCTGCCATCTCTCCCCTACACTGTGGTTGTGTCCTGCCCAGCTTCACCCCAAGAAAGCAAACTTGCTCTCCCTTCCTGCACAAACTCTGGCTTTGCCAAGGGATTCATGCAGATAATGGCTTGTTCTGCTAATGGCTGTGCTGGTGGTACCCGCACACAGGGACTTGGCAGGAGCTCTGGCACACAAATGGCACTTTCTTACCCCATGATTCATCACTGTTGTAGTCCCTATGAAAAATAAGATTTTTCCTATAAAATATCCAAGGATTTTCATATAAAACATCTAAGGCTTGTACATACTTTTCCACCCCAAAGACCCTAATTTCATTCATACCTACCAAAGCAACTGGCAATTACCCTGCACAGACAGTGCCAGGAGCCAGCTGTGGCACCACTAATTGATGTGTGTTCCTTCACTCAGAAACACAGAATGTATCCCTTATTTCCCTGATCTGGACCTGGTTCAAATAAGCTGGAGATCAATACAAACTTCTCTTTTGATTTCAGCAGATATTGGATCCTATCCCTGAAATGCATATTAATCCTACTGAGAAACAAGCATTTATATACAGCAAGGTATTCATAAAAGCAAACTGCATTCTGCTTTCACAAGCACCATGGTCAAGATGAGTAAATGAATAAATGAATAAACTATGAAAAGTGGGAGTATGTTGCTGTAATTTCCATCTCTCATTTTGCTGTGCCCTAGTTGGCTTTTACTCCAAATATTTTCATCTTTTGCTGATCAGGCCATGGATTACCTTTCCAAATTAATCCCCATGTACCTGTGTGCTCACATGGTCCTGTCAGTGCAGAACTGCTCTGTGCAGCAATATCCAGCTCAACACAAACATCCCTTTCACGCTCTGAACCTGAAATCTGGAAGTTTTCCCTGCTGCGTGGCCATGATAGAAATCTGATGCTCTGGTAGACATTGTGCTTCAAGCTTTAGCTAATCCAAGTTTCATGCAATTACCCTTCATCCTGATTTTGTATAGACCCACTTAAATACTGGGAGGGTGAAGCCAAGACTCAATATGCCTTGAAAGTTACCATAAAGTCACTGTGAAATTATGGAAGTTCCAGAAGTGCAGTTGTGCATCAAGAAAAAAACAGACACCAGGAAAAAAAAAACAAAACAACCTTTTGAAAAAATCTGAGAGCAATGGGAACATTGATTTGTGTCCTCCATAAATAGAGCACTCTGCCAGAGTATGAAACCTCTGGCTGCAAGTTCCTGTAGCTTAAACATGAGAGTGACTAAAAGTGAAGGTAAACATTGAATTATTTTCATCAGCCAAGCTGAGAAAACTGAGAAAACAAGCAGCATAAAAGAGTTATAAATTCATCTCACAAATATAATTGACTATAATAATTACTATTATTATTATCAGTAGTATTATTATTATGCTGAAAGTGAAAAATATTGTTCTCACTCTGATTTTAAAGTTTATTCCTTCAGTCAATTTTCTGTCATCTAATTAAGCATTAAGACTCTTTTTTAAAAAGTAGCTATTAAGTTCTGCATCCTTCCTTGTTCTTAGACATAAAAATAAATCTACAGTTGTCACATGTGACCACTTCTCATGGAAAAGAACTTCTGTTTTTTGACCACAGATGGAGAAAGCATTAATTGCTTAATGATAATTGACACAGTTAAATGGATGTATCCCTTTTCTATCTCTTCATTCTCAGTACAAATTGTTCTGTCACAATATTTAAAATATTTTCTGCTCATGGTATCCATTGTGGCACTGAATGAACTCTCTTTGTATGAATATTTTTCTAAATGCTCAGCTACTGTCTTTCATCTCACGCTGACTAAATGACAGCCTCAACATTAATATTTGCAGTGGAGCTCGTGGGCCAAAGATTTTTCTATGAAATATAAGTTGAAATGAGTTTAGACCACACTTTGTGTGCCTCCAGATGTGCAAAGCACAATGATATAGAAATATCTGATGTATCCTTCAGCTCCTTTGCCCTGGGACCATGTGAGTACAAAAGGGAGCAGCAATCCAGATAATTACTACTGCTAATTGAGATAGGGGAGCAGAGAAGAAACTAGAAATTCATTAAAGCACAAATTGTAAGTTGCAGATGAGTCACTATATTTGAGCTGGTTAGCAATAACATCTATGCTGACCATCACTCCAGTTGCTGGTTTATTTTGGATTGTTAGGATTTTTCCCCTGTGCCAATTTTAAAAATTTATTTATCACAATTTCCAAGCAATGATGGTCCCTGTTGTGGGAAGTGCCATGAATACCCTGAAGAAGAAGGACCCAAGACTTTTTTCCAGAGCAGTTACCCAACCTTGGCTGCATCCCTGGGCTGAACCCAGGGTACTTCACTCTGGCCCAGCTGCCACGGGCAGGAAGCACCAGGCAGGGGAGGAGATGGAGCTCTAGCAGATCCCTGGTTTGGATGGCAGCTGGCCAGAATCCCAGCATGCCTTTTGGACCACACTACCCAACAATGCAGGCAAAAAATAACTGCCAACTAGAATTGTGCATCAAACCTCTGCCAACCACAAATAAGATTAAGTAAAAAAAAAATTAGTGTTATCAAACATGTAAGAGTCTGGAAGAAAGACAAGTTTCTGTAGCAGAAGTAAGACTACACTTCTGTCTATTATCAACTTATTTTTAGATGTCCAGACTGAATTTAATTGAAGCTGTCTAAGCTCTCAAAATAAAGAATTCAGAGGAGGTTTTTTATAGATTCATACACAAAAGTACAATTGCTCCCCTGAAGCAGGATTTTTATTTCATTTATTTATTTATTTATTTTCACCTTTAGACTTTACCCAGCTCTTTAAATCATTCCAGGGTGGTTTCTCTTTGATTATTACTCATTTTGATGCTGCCTCTGAATTGAACACTGGGTTCTGGGGCTTGTCAGCATGGAGTGCTATTGTTGTACACTGGGGTAGAGGCTGGACCTGCTGCTGGAGGAATGGCCATGGCACTGCACACGCTGCTCTGAAACACAGCCACGTGTGCACACAACACACAGCTGCCCAAATAAAGAAAAAAAACAACCAAAACCCTCTTTCAGCATGTAAAGAAATGATGTCTATAAAATTGCTGTGTTGCACAAGAGTTCTTTCAATGACTGCATTAGATGAGGTACAAACAGATATTTCCTCTTCATACAAGTACTTTTCATTTGCAGCTTTAGCATTACCCTTTTTAAAATTATTCATATAATTTCACTTTAGTTTTGACCACTTCAACAGCTGATTTTTTTTCCTTTTTATTTTTTTTCTTAAAGTTGACTAGGCTTTATACACATCACAGCTTTTATATGATTGTATAATGCTTTCTCTTCCTAATTTATTTTGTTACCTGTGTGGATAAAATGAATAGTGAATGCTGTCTTATTTCATAAACTTTATTAAGCCTTTGGGGAAACTTCAATGTGCTCGTATGGAGAGGTAACACAGAATATATCCAGAGTATCATGACAAAGAAATTACAATTCTAAGCTACAAATAAATGACATTCCAGAAAAAGCAGAGGGAACAACATTTAGGAGTTAATAATGAACCACTTGTCTTCATTTTCAGGTCCTTTAATCCTTCTATTGTGCAGTTTTCACACAGTGCTAAATTGAATTACTGCATCATTTTTTACAATTTCTTTGTACAGCTGACCCAGTTTATAGCAGGTTTGGAAGCATTATCATTGCTTAAGGTTCAAAGATGCTGCTGTGTATTGCATTACAAGTCAATCAGTGCAGAAGGATTTTGATGTGATTTTGCTTTTGGATACAGAGGAACAGATATCCAAATGAAGGCTGGTATTTCATTTTGTAATAACAATGTCTCATAAAGCAGCGTGCCTTTTTTATACTCATTTTATTATATTTCTTTGTGCTTCTAGTCCTAGTAAAGTGAATTCTTGTGTTTATGTTTACCAGTGTTTTGATTAACTTGTGCAAGAAGAAAATAGCAAAGAGCTGTAATGTATAGATTTTTACTGGTATGTAACAGAGGATGTATTTAGGCGAATACCATTGAAAAAAGAGCCTAAAAATGAATGCAGAGTTTTTCAACATTGTGCCACTTCCAGAACGCTCTGGGTAAGAAATTCTTTGTCAGAAATGTTCCTGTTCTGAGGGGCAGTGCTTCCTACCGCTGTTTTAGCACATAAACACAGTGCTCAGCTTAAATACACTCTAAGCAATGTGTTTTACATAAAGCATTTCATTCTCTCAAGGTCATTCTTTATGCTTCAGGTGTTAATTTGTGTTGTTCTTCAAGTATTCCTATTATTGATAGCAGAACCCTTGGTATATGTTATATTGAAGTATTGCTAATGTATGAACTGTAACATTACATTTTTAATCTAATCAATCAAGTGGCATGCATATGCAGTAGATGCTTGGCTTTTACTAAGATTAATTACCATGTGCTGGGGAAGGGAACTGTATAAGGTGAAATATTGCATGCACACAGACACACGCACGGAGGAGCAGAGAAAAGAAAGTGAATTGTGCAAAGGGATGAGCACTGTAATAAGTTAATGACTACTTCTGTCACTCAGAACATATGCATAGCCTTTAAGACAACACAAAACAAAGATTAAACGCATGTTAAATCAACTATCTATTAAAGCATTTAGAGCTTTTCTCCAGATTCTATATGGAAATTATGCAATCTGTTGCAAAACTAAACACTTGTCTCCCAGATGGTGCTCAGAGTCTGTCTGAGCAAACACCCCTTCCATGCTCTGTGTAACAACTTGTGCATATTTTTGTTCCCAGCGCTTCATTTTATCATTTGAGGACATTTGCACTGAACAGGCTGTGTAGACACAGCCACGTTTGCATTGCAAAAGCCAGTGGTGCTGAATTTATGCACCTGATTGCAGCAGATACTCTAACAGTGGCACTTCCCTGCCTGGAAGGTGCAAACTTGTTGTGCTTCCTGTTGATACCAGTCCGGGCTCCAGTTCTCACAGGGCATTGACAGCTGCCCAGTAAATAATGAGTAGCTAATTGTTTGGGTCTTTTTTAACTGTGCTGTTAAAATTAAGCTTCTATGACTGTGCTTTGAAGGAATGTTTTACCATGTCAAATATCAGTTCTGACTGACGTGAAAATAAGATTAAAGCAGCACTAATACATTTATAATGTTATTAAAAGATACATTATGCATACACTAGACATAGGGATTACCCTTCTGGCTGAGACTGTGCTATAGCAAAAAACCTATGAAAAGCCACTACAACACGAGACAGTCACCTGCAATTGAGGAGGCTGCTGTTCAGCATTTTTGGGTCTTGCTTTTGCCCTTGTCTTTAGTATTTCCTCTTCCTTGTTTTCTACTTGTGCAATGGAGACAAGAGCAGCTCTCGGTTTCGCAAGAGGGAAGGTCAGGATGTCACTGTAAGTGAATCACTGAAATACCTGGTAGGGCATTAGGTAAGTATCTGAGCATAACAAACCCATCTGATTATCATTTCTAAGCAGTTTCTCCAATCATAGCCTACAGACATCCCAAAGTAGTCTCCTGTGGAGATTTAGTCATCCATCTTGTTTACAAAACACAAAAACATAAGAATATCCACTAAGTAGATTAGATGTCATGTGTAACTCTACATGTGTTAAAAAGCAGAGGGACTCATGGGCATAAACTGAATATAAAACTTAAGCAATGAGAACTTGAAACATATTTCCCTGATGAAGTGCTCTGCAATATGTCTTTCTTTTCCTTGTTCATTGTTTTAACTCCTGTCATGGAAGAAGCCATTGTATTAAGTGAAAGAACAAAAAAACCCGAATTGAAATAATATCATTTTAGTTCATTTTGGGAACTTTTTAATAGAGAAGTAATTGTCTCCATTAATCAGCATAGCTTTTGTTAAATCCATCGAGTTTTAGAGACACTTTAATATTGCTTCCATATTTTGGAAGGATGAAAATGATCAAGTTCAAAAGATGGATGCATAGAAATTAGATATATAATACAGCAAAACTGTAGTAGAAGAATTTAGCTGGCAAGTTCTTCAAAGCATAATTTGTCATGTCTTCAAAATGCCATGAGAGACACCCAGCATGCCAGGGAGTAAAACTCCATGGGATACGTCAGAGCAGGGTCAGCTTGGGTGTTGGATCAGGGTTTGTCCAGTCAGACTCCAGTATCCCCAGGGAGAGTTATCCCACAACCCATCTGCACATCCTGTTCTCTGCTGTAACCTTCTGCTCTGGGGGGAAACTGTCCTTGTATGCAATTCCTCCTGATGCCTCTGGGATTTGCTGCTTCCTGTACATTTTGAGACGAAAATGGATCCATCTTCTCTACAGCTCTCCTGCCGAAGGCAGCAGTTAGATCCAGACTCATCTCTTCTCCACAATGAGCAAACAACTTCCCCCCAGTGTCCGTCCCTGGGTGCAGGAGGGGCAGAGCAGCCCCGGGCTCTGCTCCAGGCCCAGCAATGGCCCCAGAGCCACGGGCAGGGGCTGGGCCCAGGAGCTGCCCTGCACAGGAGGCAGAACTTCTGCCCTGGGCAGTGCCAGCCCTGAGCAGATGGTGCAGAGAGGCTGTGCAGTCTCCTCCCTGGGGACACTGCAGAGCCACACGGACACTGCTGTGCCCTGAGCTCTGGGATGGCCCTGCTGGAGCAGGGAGGTGGCACCAGAGCAGCCCCGTGGCCCCTCCAGCCTCACCCAGCCTGGGCTTCTGGGACTCAGCCTCTCCTTAAATGCCAGGTGCCTCAGTTCCCAAACCACGCTGTAGCTTTCTCCTGGACTTGCTGCAATGTCTTCTCCTGCCCATGAGCTGCAAGAACAGACAGGATTCTGACAGTGATGCTTCATTTGTGCTGAGCAGAAAAACATCAGCTCTTCCCTGGCTGCACTTTCATGGCAGGGAACAGCCAGCTATCAGTGCCATGACCATGCCATGGTCACCAGGGCTGCAATTCCTTTCCAGAGCTGCTTCCTGGTGATTGAGCCCCTTGTCTGTATCACCAGTCCTTCCAAGCTCACAATTTCATTTTTGCTCACTTGGATTTTTTGTCCACTCTTATGAGGTTCCACCCCTCTGAGTGACTCTGCCCTGGGATCTCACATAATCTTGTCCATCCAGTTTGGTGTCAGCCATGGCTGGGGATGTTTCCATGCCAGTTGCTTTTAAAGCCAGTGAAAGAGTGTCAGCCCCAGCCCAATCTCCAGCACACATCACTTGGAGCTGAGGTCTGGACTTTGCACAGTGCCCTTTGAGGCCAGCAGTGTGTCTGTCCTGTCTAGTTCATACCTGCTCTCTTTGGCTGCAGATGTACTGGAGGATGACTTCTGGTTGAAGGCTGGGCTCAGAGGCACCCACTGCTCTGTCCTGAGCCACAGCCAGAGCTGTTCCTGCTCAGGTTGCTCAGGGGGCTCTGGTAAATCCCTGCTGACTGATCCCTACCACATTCCAGTGCCTGGAAATGCTCTCCAGGATGACTTTCTCAGGACTGCAGTGAGGCTTAAGGGGCAGCATTTTGTAAGACCCTTCTCTTTTGAAGACAAGCAGGGTTTTTTCTAGTCCCTGCTTGCAACACCTTTTCAAAGATGAGATCAGCCTTCCAATGGCATCAGCCTCTTCAGATGCATCTTGTCTACCACCATGGACTTTAAATGAGGCTGGACATGGCTCTGAGCACCCTCTTTTGTTGATGCTTCTTTGAGGGGCAGGCCAGAGGCTTCAGAGGCTCCATTCAGCCTCAACTATCCTATGACTCTCTATATGCCCAGCTAATTTAAGCAGTCCCCAACTTTTTATTAAATTCACTCTGTGCTTTTATGTCTTGCAAAGAAGATTGTCCAGTTTCTTGAATGGCACAGTCTAACACTTCATAATCTGTTCAAAATGATATCCCTGTTTTAAATTTATGAAGCTGTAAACCAATTTCCTGTACTAATAAACACCTCTGTTTTCATTCCTACTTATCCTCCCTTTAAAATTACTGCATTCTCTTGCTGTCTTTCTCTTGTCCTTGTCCTTCCCATCTTGTACGACAAGAAAAAGAAATGGGGGCAGGAGAGACAGAGAAAGAAGAATAAACCATCAACAAAACAACAACAACAACAAAAAATCCCCAAACCCATCAGCTCCTAAAAAAAAAAAAAAGATACTTGGTGAGAATCCAAGATCAACAGACCAGCAAGCCCACTCATTGTTCTTTATTGTTTTGGCTCTCTTCCAGTCCCTCCAGGTTTCTCTCTCTTTCCAAACTGCTTTCTGCATTCTCACATATGTTATAGAAAGTACAACGATTTCTTAGAAGTAGTTTAATTTATAACAACTTGATCTGAAAAAGAAGTTGCCCAGTTTGTAAAGGAGATGAAGGGAGCTTGTTGCTCTGGCTCTCCTTAGTGTTTGAGTGTAAACTCTTATTCTTAGCAGATCCATGAGTGCATAGTATCACTGAAGGAGAAATGGGTGCCTTGCATATAATTTCTAGGCATAATTATCTGTAAAACCATTTGGATTTGGAATTGTTCTGGCAGCACAATAAATATTTGAAATCCAGCACACATCAGACCTGCCAGTGTCTTTACAGTGAGCACAGAAATCCTGCTTTATATTTTGTCACAAAAATGATCCATTTCTCCAATGCAGCAGAAGAACAGTAGGTTGATGGTATAAAAAGGCATCGATGTGACTGATTTTATCTGTGGTTTTAATAGATTCTTACCAAATGTAATAAATTTTGAAAATTACTGATAGGATCTGCAGAGTTACTAGAGTACTTCAGCCCCTCTGATCTATGTGGCTGCAGGTTGGAAACAAGTTCATAACTTAACAGCTTAAACCATAAAAGCTTAATTAATTTAATCATTATGGGAATAACTCTCCCAGGTTAAAACAAAGAGGCCAAATGCTATTTTTGATGTCCAAAGTGCCCCTTTGCACTGCACAGTGTATCCTGCAGGAACAAGGTGCTCCAAGGCTTTGCACACACTGAGCTCTGCCAGGCTGCCTTCCCTCTGTGGATGTGCCCTGAGCTGGCAGTGACACACCAGGACACTTCCAAGGTGAAACTGCAGCCAGTCTGCACCTCCTCTGGGCCACCTGTCCTGCTGGAGTGCAGGCATTTCACAGAAGACCTTTCCAAAGGTGAGACCAGCACAGGAGCATCCTCAGCCTGCAGAGCACCCGCCCTGGCTGCTGCTGCTTCCCAGCTTGCTGGCCCATTCCCACAGGATTACAGTCAGGCTTTGTGGAAACCACACTTCAGGGCTGGGAAAGGACCTGGGCAGCCTAGATTCAGACTTGAGTGTCATTCTCAGAGAACTGTAAGTGACCAATAAATGCGGGTTGGTGTCACTAGTGGACACTAAATAGAAGAGTGAATTCACAATCACAACAGTGAGGTTTGATCCCAATGAGGCAGAAGCCTTTATTTCAGGGTTTGCAACCCTTTTTATAAGGTGTTCCCATACAGGTTAACATGATTGGCTAAAGGAACCTCTCTGGTCCTACTGGTGTAACAAGAGAAAAACGCACTCAGAACATGTGTGTGACATTGTTTTGAGAACCAAAACCTATTTACAAAAAACAGTCCTTGAAAGAGACATTTCCCTAAAGACTTTCTCTTGGGAACAGATCAGCCACTGACAGGCTGAAAAAATCATGGCCACAGGTTGGGACTGCTGGGGAAAGCAGGCACCACTGCATGCAGGGGTTTTCCTCCAAAGGTGAGAACAGCTGCAGACTGCTGGGGTGGGTGAGCAGCCCCACAGCACAAGCCAGGCTCCCAAGTGAGAAGCCTGGGAGTCCTTTATATTTGGATTATTCAGGGACATTGAGTTTTCAGTCTGGGATTAGTTTCTGAGAGAATGCAGACATGCACTAGAGCATCAATGCATAGAGAGAAACATGGATTTTTCAATCCTGAAAAATCCTTTTCTTGTTGTTTTCCTTTCTTCTTTATTAATTATTCTGAAGTGAACTGGTCATTTAAACAAAAAAATTGCATAGTCCAAGAGGTTACCTAATGTTTAAAGAGAGGTAGAAATGTGTGTATTGAAAAATAATTGAAAAAAAAATCTCAATCTTCAAACTTTTCTGGGTTGTACTTCAAATTATTTAACATTTTTTGTTCTTATTGATAACATCATTCAGACATGTAAATATGAGAGATAAGCCCTGTTTATTTTCAAATGTGTTGCAAGATATGCATCTTTAGTTGAAGAGGAAATGTTTTTATCAAGCCCTGAGTGCAAATCCAGAGACTGCGAATGGGGGAAAAAGAACTCAAAATTGTGCTGAGAATGAGAGAAGCTGATTTAGACCAGTTCCAAGCAGAGACAAAGCAAGTAACCTGAGTTTACAACTGTGACAGCTAAATAAATAAGTCATGTTTAAAGCTTCTCTATACCCCAGCTTCCCCCATGGTTACGCTTTTAGGAGTTTTGCATCTGTAGGTGCAGGAAGCTTTCAGAGAGACATCAAATTAAATTCTCTAACTCTTAATTTTCATTGCTTTTACTGCCTCTCTAATATCAACAACAATCAGGGAAAGCTGCTCATTTGACTTTCAGAGCTGGGGATGTGCAGGTTTGGGGAGCAGTCTGCCTTTCAGTGGAATTGTTGTCACCATCATTAATAATGACATTTGCACAGGTTCTAACCATGCCCACCATGATCTCCATGGCACATAAATATTGCAGCCTACAGAGGGGCGAAGGGCAGGTTTACAGGTTTAAGATTTCTCTTGACTGCAGTTCCTCAGTGAAAATTCTGACTTTTGGGGAAGGGTTATTTCGAGATTTTTGATTTGTTCCTTGAAAATCTGCCTGATGAGCAGTTCTGACAGTCACAGAGCTGTGCAATGGAGTCTAGCAAAAATAGCAGTCACTTCCCCCAGAATGTTCAACAGGTTCTGGTTAAGTGCTTCTGTCTCAGGTGACTAAAGAAGGTTTCTTCTACTCCAAGACTTCGTTATTAATGCTGTAATAATTTGATTAAACCCATAAAACTATATACATACATATATATAACATACAGTGGAAAGAAGAGGTATTTGTTAATCAAACCACTAATATGTTGTCTTGCTTGTTGATTAAATGGATCATAATTTGCCAGGCCTGGGAATGATGTAAATTCCAGAAAGGCCAAGGAATCTGCTGGCTGTTTGGTAGCTAAGGTTAAAGAGAAGATAAAATGTGAAGCAAGTATCTTGGGGGACTTTCAAAAGGGAGGGATTTGAAAGGCTGATTGCTGGTGCAGATACAGCTACATGTGATAAGCCTAGTTTTATGTCTGTATTTACATATTAATTGTAATTCATCTATGGCATAATTAAAGAGGCTTGGTATAGGGTTTTATCCAAACATCACTTGCATCAACAATAAGCTGAAAACTTTAGAGTACTGGCAGTGGATTCACTGAAAATGCTGTGATGGCTCTGATTGCCTGGGGTTTGTGGCAGGCAACTTTCTTGTTTAAGGACTCTCACTACAGCTTTTCAGAGATTCATGTGCAGAGATTTATTATACTGAAATGCCAATTTAAATGAGCATAAAGTGAACAACCTAGAAACCCACATTATTATTACTTATTCTTACTACTTCTGTAATCACTATCAAGCATCTGTAATGTCACAAATATGTCTCCTGAAGCTGTGTAAAAGGAGAAGAGCATCTAATGAAAGGAAAGGCAAAGAGACAGACTAAAAGCTCATTAAGCTGCTGGGTATTTGTTGCATTTCAGGCATGGAAGTAATTTCATTGGCTTCACTGAGATTTCTGGAGTCGATCCACAGAGCAAAACTGGATAAATTCTATTTCTTACCCAGTTAATAGTCACAGAGGAAACAAAAGGAAGACAAAAGGAAATAGTAAGTAGGACATCAGAGAAGGCATAAAAGGGAGTTTAGGGAGAGGTGAATGGCACGGTCAGGGGGGCAGAGGAGTTACATGTGACAGGAGTTATGCAGAAAGGGCACACCAGGGCCTCAAAGAGGACAAAAAGAGATTGATCTCAGCTCCAGCATCATCCAAATCCCAGCTGACAGCAATTGTGTCCATGGTGCAGGGAACCTGGCAGTGCTGATCCACACACATCTGCAAATGGCCACAGTCTTTTACACTCCATGTGCAGTTTGTTCTGGCTATTTCTAATCTGATCCTTAAACAAATTATGGGTTTGGTTTTGGCCAAATATCTCTTTCTGTAGTCCACCTGCTTCAGACATTTTTCTTAATAGAACAGAATAGAGTAGGATGGAATAGAATGATCATTCTGTGATCTGTGATCTATTTATCTTGGGCAAAGGCATCTTTTCTTTCCATTGATTTAAGAGGTTGAACTATGGGCTACTATAGACTCTGCAAATCCCCTTGATTAATATTCCAAAAACATATTTAGAATCAGTTCTACATCAAAACCAAACTTGAATATTCTGTGGAAGTGTAAGGTTAGCAGAGCCAGAGTGTCCATGAGCTACTTTTTCCCACTCCCAATTATCTCCATGTTTTATGAGCATAAACTGGGATGCCACACCTCAGATGTTTTATTTCTCTTGCTTCCATATCATTGTCTTTCTCTAGATCTGCTCATTTTGTTCTGTTTCTCTGTCCTTTAGTCAATGAGACAGGTTCTAAACATCAGTCCCTTCCTCACTCACTCCTGCACATGAATCATCCAACCTTGTTGTCAGCTCCTGATTCGTTGGTAATAAATATAGATTTGAAATTCTGTTATTATTTACAAATCAGCAGTATGTGTGCAAAACTCTGTGTGCATGAACAGATGGATGACTATTATATTATATGGTGGTTACATTCAAGATTTCCTTATCTATGGGATTTTTGGGGGATTTTGGTTTGGTTTGTTTTTGGTTTGTTTTTCAGTTTTTTTTTCTCAACAAGGGAGACTGAGCTACATATAATAAAATACTGGTACAGTAACAAAGGTTAAATAATTAATATAAAAATATCTATTCAGAAGCATACAATGATTTACATTCAAACCCCGAATATTTAAAAATTAATAGAAAATATTAGCATGTTAATAATTGAAATCACAGGAATGTATAATGAGATTGCACTTACTGCAGTATATTAACCATTATCTGCAGCCTGATAGGAAAATGTTTAACCTCAGAATAAATAGGATGTGCATTCTCTAAGCCCCTAAGGCTTTGTTACTATTAAACCAACGTGATCCTTGAAAACACGTACACGCACACATCTTGTGGAATCAGAAATACAACATGTACTCTCACAGCAATTTCCTTTGTCTGAAAATAGTCCTTTTATCCGTAAATCTGGGGGGGGAAATGAAAGCACTGAAGAGTGACTTAACTACAAAAGAATGCAATAAAATTAGCACTACATGAATGTCATTTTTCTGAGTTTTTCAGTCTTTCACATACTGTTTCCTTTATCTTTCAGGAAATTCTGGTGTAGCAGCTCAGCAAGCTTGCAGCAGAAACAACATAATGACTTTTTTTGGTCAAATGGTTTATGACTTCACACCTACACTGAGAGCTTTAACCTCTATCCATATTTATATTTGTCCTCTATTTCTTCAATTCAAATGTCTTTTCAGAGAAGATTGGTTTCATGCAGAGAGTAGATAAAAATCAGAATCCATATCTCACATGCAATAAATTCATCATATTTATGTCTCCAGCACTGGTGAGTTAGAGGGGAAAAAATTCAGCTTTTAGTCTCTAACATTTAATATTCTTCTTACAGCTAAAAACAAGCTAGGAGGAAGAAGGCGATGTTTTGTTTGGGTTTTTTCTCCTTCCAATCTGTGTGTTTTTCAGAGCTACAAACATTGAAATATTCATATTAGGAAGGTTGCTAAGTTGCTGTGGCCCAGAATGATGAGAAAAAGAGTGACAAGATGATTACAAAGGGTCTGGTGCAACTGTGCTTGTTGAACAGGGAATGGAGCTAAAAAATTCAGCAATGCAGGGGTCCAGACTCCAGGCAGGCATGGACATGAGGGGGTTGGAGAGGCTGTTGTTGCTGTTACAGCTGGAAAACTCGTTGAGCAGCTGGATCTGAGTGATGGGAATGCTCTGTGGGACAGGGCTGGTGTTGCTTGAGGGGGAAAGAGCCTGCTCTGGCCTTCAACTAAATCCTCAGAGGAGAAAGAAGGCAAAGGAACACATCCAAGTAGAAAATGAAACTTTTGTTTTCCATCATAAATGTAGCAGTGTAGAGATTTTTACCCACTAATCCCTAGTCACATTTTTAGGAGTTTACAAAGGCATTTAGCACCAAGCTCTGATTCAGCTAAGAATTTCTGACTCAGCTGAGCTTAAAGAAGTCCCAAAGACAGCACTCTCAGGGCTTGTTGAGCCAGAGATGTCACTGTACCTCGAAAGATACCTCTTAAGAATCTTATATAAAAATAATAATAAAGCCAAGTTACCTGGCTGCTTTTAATCATTTGCTCTTCTCTTTTCTAAGCACAGTAATGCCTGCACATGTTCTGCACAAGTTCTGAGTAAATTTCATACAAGAAAATACAGGACAAAAACGGTCTATAGACCACAAGGGATATAAATCCTTTATGGGTTCAGTATGGATTTATTCTATTTGAACATCTGACCCTGTTATGAAAGATTTACATGGAGGAGTAAGTCAAGTATAATCATTCTCAATGATCCGGAATTACTCAGCCTATGTGAAATACTTGTTTATTGCTCTGTTGATGTTTACGTGAGAAACTAATAGATTTTTCTTGAAATATTAATGTGGAACAAGAGAAAGGAGTGAAAAAATATCTGGTTTGTGCTGTTCTGTGTTAAAATTAAATGTTTAATAAAAGGCTAGTGTGTTTTGTCAGTGCTGGGAATGAAATGCCTCTGCCTTTTGCTGCTCCCATGCCCAGCCCTGTCTTGAGAGCACTGGGGGCTTTGTTGTGATAGATGGTCAGTGTTGTTTGCAGCTCAGTGCCTTGGCATCTGAAGGGACCAAGGAAATCTTGGGGGTTTAGAGAATCTGATTCCTCCTATCTGTGAATCCCTCTTAATTTCTGATAAGCATGGCTGAAATCCACATCCTCTCCTAAATTATGTTGACTGCTGTATTTCTGTGTTGTGCCAAACTGCTTGTTGTGCTGTGAGATGAAAGCAGAGTAGACTTTGCTGTCATTAGACATCAATGGCATTACTTAAGACACAGAGACTTTTCTTTCATCCTATTATACCTGATGTTTTTCAGAGTGTGTGTGACCAGAGGAAAAACACCCCATGCTGAAGCAGTCCAAGGAACCCGACAGAGTAAGAACAGAGTCAGTGATGCTCCTCAGTTCCTGCACTTCAGTGAGGCGCAGTGCTGGTAAATCAAAATATTGAGCTGAGCTAGGCCATTTTGTTTACCAAAGGTGCACATTCTCTTCTTTTCCTCTGTCAATTGACTAAAGCTGTCTTACTGGTACTGGTACTACTTTGTCAGTTCCCATGGAAGAAGAATTTCTTCTTTTTTGTTTTCCTCTTTTCGTCATTTCTCTTTTTAATGATTTTTATCTTTTGAGGTGGTTTTACTGAAAGTCACAAAATCCCAGAGTCATTGAGGCTGGAAAAGCCCTCCCAGCCCATGGAGTCCCAGCTGTGCCCCATGGCCACCTTGTCCCCAGCCCAGAGCTCTGAGTGCCACCTCCAGCCCTTCCTGGGACACCTCCAGGGATGGGGACTCCAAAGCTCCCTGGGCAGCCCCTGCCAAGGCCTGAGCAGCCTTTCCATGGGGAAATTCCTGCTGCTGCCCACCCTGAGCCTGCCCTGGCCCAGCCTGAGGCTGTTTCTTCCTGTCCTGAAGAGAGGACAGAGAAAATGTGGAATCCTGCTCTCCTTTTGTATCCTCCCTGCCTGAAGATATACAGTACCTAGAATCCCTATTTCATCAAAAAAAAAAAAAAAAATAAAAAGAAGGAATCTATCCTAAAAGGGGTTAAAATAGATCCTTAAAATGTAAAATTAAACCAATTAGAGGTCAAAGTACAAGGGGAAAATGTTAATATGGAGAAAAAATACAATATCCTCTGCACCTACATGAAGGACCAAAGAGATATAGGGGAACAGATGTGAATCCTGAGGGCAGCAGGATGTGAAGACAAGATTATTTCAGGTAAGTAAAGGCAGGTGCTAGAGATTCTCTACATGTGCTAGCCAATGTGAGGAATCAGGATGAGCAGCTGGGAGTGCCTGGAGTTACTCTGGTACAATCAGCTCAGAGATATATCTGAAGGGCTTCCAAATGCCAGAGCACCAGCACAAGGATATTAAACTCTTAAAAAGCCAGATATTCAATGAATTAGGATTTAAGACTGGAATCAGACATTATACAGGAAAATCACTGTAGGAGAAGTAAATGATATTTAAAGGGCAAGTGGTAAAGAAATATCACTAAATAAAAATGTGAATTCCTGTAATAAACCTGAAACTGCTGTGATTGTTAATAATCAGAAAAATAAGAAGGAACAGGTACATGAGCAATTGGGAAGACAGGCTGATGGCTTTGTGATTTTGGTGAGTTAAATCATGGAAAAAAATTTTTAGGGAGAAAAGCACCAGGGAACCAAGCTGCATCTCACATCCATAGCAAGAGAGAAAGAATTGGGGAAAACATTTGCACACAGTAGGACAATACAATGGGAGAAATGTCAAGGAAAATTAGTCATAATTCTATGATGCAAAGATCTATTATATTTAATAGATCATTTAATTTGTATATACTCTATTTTCCATTTATATATATGGAATTTTCCAAGCCATGCAATCGTCCCACTTGTTTCATTGCTCTGCTTTAATTAAAAGCAGCACATAAACATCCACTTCTGTGTAAATCCCTGAAAAAACACCCTCAGACTTAAATGCTTATCTTATATGAGATTATTGACAGGTTTTGCTAAATTGATATAAATGGATCTGGGAGCACTTCCAGAGAGATGATAGGGGCTCAATTCATGCAGCCCAGGCAGTGTGTGCATAAATACTTATATGTGTGCTTATTACTAATGCGTGCATATATCCATGGATGGGGACTTTACTGTATGAGACACTTCACAGTGTTAATTAATATTTTGCTATGAAGTACTCCCTGTCATAATTTTTCACTGTTCAAAGATTTTTCGTTTGAAAAAAAATAAAGCTGAAAAAGAGACAAATATTTTTGTCAAAAATTCATTTTGCCCTACTTCCTACTATTAGCTATCAGATAATTCTTATCTTCAACCATCTAATCATACTTCTACATTAGGAAAACAAACAATAAAATTTTCCTTAATATTTTCCCTGGTTTGTTTCTTTCAAACAGAACTTCAGGTTTTCAAGACAAAGTTAGCTCACAGTTGAAAGAATTACTATTCCAAATATTTCAGATAGGAACACAGCCACCATCCAGACTTGTGATTCAGAATCTGTGATTTTATTCCCATCTTGCAGTTTCAATTATATTGAATTATAGATTTAATGTTCTTAATGCAGATATACTTCAAGTATCTTGATCCTCCACCCCTTCTCTGCAAAATGACTTAGAAATTATAGAAGCCATGGGCTTAATTTTAGTACCTTACCTAGATCATCAAAGACCTGAATTACGGAAAATTCCAAACCTCGATGCTCCAAAAATTAACTTTTCTTCAGATGTCTGCATCAAGATTAGAGAAAGTGAGGCATCCATGAGAATTAGTTACTTTGGAAATGGCAGCCTGTGTCTGAGAAGCTGTGAGGATTTCTGCTGAGAGCCGCAGGCATGAGCCAGCCAGCACATATGCCAGCAATAACAGTTCACTATTAATGAAGTGTCTTTTTTTCCGCCCGTAATGAAATTAATTCTTGGCGTTAGAACTCTGCCTCACATCGGGGAAAGTAAATAGAAGATGAACAGAAATGGCATTTATTCATTAAAATTGCAAAGTAGCAATTACATCCTTTTCTCCTTTCCTTCTGGATCATCTGTTCCAGAGTGCGGAAGGCGGGGCCATCTTGCGGGGCAGGCTGATCAGGTGATGACAGCCCCATTTTGGGCCAGCCTCTGAGGTCTGGGGACTTGTTTGTATTTGAGTATACTTGTTTTCAAGGAACAAACCCCCTAGAACAAATCCATGCTAAAGAGCAACCAGGAGAAGTCAGGCAGCCCCACTGTGGGCGGGGGAAAAGCCGGGATCCCAATGCACGAGAGCTGGAATGGTTCCATTCCGAGAGGAGAGCGCTTCTCACCTCAGCCAGTGTCAGGTTCTCCCCTCACATGGGGGTTGCAAGTTCTGAGCAGCCCTGGGTGGGTTTTGTCGCACCCACAAAGGAAGCAGAGGGGCCTTGCTGGGTCTGCAAAGGCTGTTTGTTGTCTCTTATCATCTGCTTCGAGCCTAGGATAACACAGGCTCTGCACTCTTGGAAAACATCCCAGCAAGAGCCACGAGAGGCTCAAAATGTCTGAATTTATACAAGATAAGGGGACCAATTACTTAACAGCATCTACTTTAAATGTCCATTGTTATTACTTTACTACCAATAACTCATTATTTGTCTCTTCACACAACATCTGCACTGCAGACTCCTCTATCCAATAAAACTGAGCTCCCAACACTGCAGAACATGGAGGAGGTGAAGAAGGAGAAGGGAAACTGAGGCAATGCTTACAATTCTCCATCTTGAATCCTCACATCCATATCATATAAAACCCAAATATACATTTTTTACCAAGTGATAACTACTAACTACACTAGTATCTAATTCACACTCTGGTTGCTTCCAACTCATCTGGAAGCTTTCTCCATGGATGAGGGTTAAAAGGAGAACTTTCCTGAGGGTCAGGACAGCTCAGGACAGGCAGAGAGAAATTCTCTGTGTCCCTGATTCCCACAAGCCAGCGCAGACCAACGCAGATGCTGAGCTGGGCATCTCCCTGCCTCCTCAGTGCAGCTCTGATCCACCCCAAGCTACTCCTTGGGAGGTTTTAAGGAAACTGTGTCTCAGGACTCCGTGGGCAGAGGAATCAGAGCAGTTTGCTGACAGTCCCTGTCCATCTGATATTCAGTGCTGCTGTCACACTCCAGCCAAAAGCGCTTGTCAACGGGAGTTAAGTATCATCATCCTCATAACACACTTCTGAACACAAGTGCAAAACAGGGAAGGCATTTTTGAGATCACTCAGGTCCTGTGAAGCTCTGTCAGGACACAGACCCATCACAGTGAATGTTTCATTAGCAACATCTGTTCTTTTTGACATCCCATTTTCTACACTTCCTTCCACTTTTCTCCCGATGACATGGATCTGGCACAGCCACTTTGGTCTGCCCTTTAAACCTTCCCTGTGCTAAAGAATTTTTTATTCCCTGATAGACACTCAGATGGTAAAAGGGGCATACAGGACAAATTGGTTTCATGAGTAGCTGCTGGTATCCTGCAGTGAGTTGTTCTGAGCTGGAAGAATTAAGAAGTCCAAGGTGATACTCCTCTACCTCTCCCCCCACGTCATTTGCTATCACTCTATATGTTCCATCCTCTTCAGAAAAGGTACATGTCAGCCTAAAATAATTAAGAATTTATCTCCTTTCTGGGAATGACAAACACATCTTATGAAGATGAGGAGTGTGACAAGGATTATTTATCTCATTACTCATTATCAATCATGGACAACAGGCCACAGGTGAAGAGTTAAATGGGATGCTAACACAATATTATCTGTTAACACAAACCCAGCTTCCCCTGCAGCCACGTGGGCAACAATCTGAAAAAAAAACCCCTAAACAAGCAGCAGAACTGAATGAATTTACTGCTGCCCACTAAATCATTATACACTAGTCATAACATCCTGGAGTCTTTCTGCTGTGTGATATTTTACCTGAATAATAAGTCTGAGATTGGTTTAATAGTTTATTGCTGAAACACTAATTTAATTAAAATATTCTCAGAGCTCTTCTGCAGTAATGCAGTGTGGATTTATATCTACATTCTGCCTGGGGTCTCAGTGAAAATGCATCAGAGTTGCCATGTGTGTGGCAATCTCAATCTAGAAATGTAAATGCTGAAGCTGCTTGCCTTACCAATTCTTCATCACATCCGTCAAAATACTGCACGATAGAATCAGCCTTTTGAAATGGGAGATCTGAAAACTTCAATTTGGCTTTTTAAACACAGAATTGTTGAGAGCCATTCCTCCTCATATAATGCTTTGATACTGATGGATTTTGACTTCTTTATGTTTCTCGCTCTTTCTAGTTAAATAAATTTTACCAAGAGATCTCCAATCAGTCTTCTGTCTCTAACATCCATTTTCTTAGTGTTGAAGCATGCAGAAAAGCACTGCAGATGTGTATGGAAAGCATATAGAGACAGGGAAATAGCTGTTATGATACAACATCAGAGGAAGCAACCCCAATGCTTAAATGGGACCTGAGAACTCAGAATTCAGAAGATCTGCCTATAAAGCAGCTACCCAAAACCCCTGACTTTGTGTCATATTTGTTAGTGGTTGTTAAGTGATGGTATAGTCAGGGAAGAGCTCCTTTTGCCTTTCCTGGCACCCATAAAGGCTCAGCAGCAGCACTCATCTGTATTAATGGCCAATACAAAACCTACTGAATTACCCAAAGGCTTTGGATCAGGCCTTGCTATTAAAAGTGCTTTATATTTTTGAAATCACTAGTTAATAAATAAGGGGCCAGCAGATGCTACAAGAAAACAAAGTAGTATAGTTCCTGGGATTTATTAACCAATAAAACTCGTTGTTATTGTGAACTGCAAATGGTTTCCTCTGTGCAGCTTTTTACATCAGTTTTTAGCAGCTCCTGTAGAGAAGAAATCCTTTTTCATTACATTATTGGTGTACCTGGCCCCAGGTAAGTGGACAGAGAAATGTGGGACAATTGGGAACATCTAAAACGCTCAGCCCCAGAGGGCAGGAGAGTGTACACAAGGAAGTGCAAACAACCAGAACAAAGCCCACAGCCTGGAGGAGAGAAAATTTAGCACTTGTTACAGGAACAATCCTCAAAAGCTTTTCAGCCTCCTGTTAGGCTGCTGGTAACTGAGATAGCCTGGCTGCTGGCAGGGGAGCTGGGGACAGTGTGACCACAGCAGGCGTGTCCTGCACTGCCCAGTCACACCCCACACAAAGGTGCAGGGTCACCCTTCCCAAGAGATCATTCCTCACAAAGGAACATAAAACTCAGCGACTCAAATGGTGCCCAACCTGAAAGATTTAAGATGTGAGAAAGGATGGAGAAATGTTAATGCACAGCCAGCCCGATAAAAACAGAGATGAAAAATTTCTCTTCAGTCTGCGAGAGATTTAGGAATTAGAATTATGTCTCTCAGTCACTTCTCTTACTTTTTCTCATTCCTTTTATTAACACATTAAATAATGCTGCTCTGAGCAAGTTGCACAGTGGCAAAGGGTCTGGAGGGCTGATCTTGGGTAGTAAAACTGTATAAAAAACAGTCACCATGCATGGGCATTTATGTCCAAAATACTCTCCCACAAAACGTGGATTCAAAGGCGAAATTGTGTTCCCAGAAGAGGAAAACTGAAACATTGTTTCAATTATTTAAAGAATCTATCGGCTTATTTTATCTTTTAAATGTTTCACCTACATGTTATTTATATTTCGAACCACAATGTATTTTGTTTTCATTAGAAAAAGTTGACTCATCAGCATCTTGAAATATTTTTTTTCAGTATTTTACCTGAAGCAAGAAGTTCAAAAATGCTATTTTTTTTCCAAGCATTAACATTTCCCAAAGGAGACAAAAATTCTCCAAAGGTCTGTTTCAGCACTGTCCTCTGCAGCCTGACACAACTTGATCGAAAGGCCACTTAAGTTAATGAAATTACTTTTGTTGGTTTTGGTAATTTGGGGTTCAAGCCTTTCACGGACCAGAAAGATTGAAATTCTACTCTGGTAACCTGCACTGGACACTGACCACTGGCCAAAGAGGAGTAGAAGTGCTCCACAACCCAGAACAGCTCGGAGCTGCAAGAAATGGCAAAGCTGGTTTGCAGAAACCAAGAGTAGGTGGCAGGAGCTCAGCAATTGCACCCCTTAGATCTGCACCCCTGAGCTGAGAGCCCTCGAGGGGCTGGAGCCCCAGGAGGGGCTGAGGGAGCTGGGAAGGGGCTGGAGCCCCAGGAGGGGCTGAGGGAGCTGGGAAGGGGCTGGAGCCCCAGGAGGGGCTGAGGGAGCTGGGAAGGGGCTGGAGCCCCAGGAGGGGCTGAGGGAGCTGGGAAGGGGCTGGAGCCCCAGGAGGGGCTGAGGGAGCTGGGAAGGGGCTGGAGCCCCAGGAGGGGCTGAGGGAGCTGGGAAGGGGCTGGAGCCCCAGGAGGGGCTGAGGGAGCTGGGAAGGGGCTCAGGCTGGAGCAAAGGAGGCTCAGGGGGAACTTCTGGCTCTGCACAGCTCCTGCCAGGAGGGAACAGCCGGGGGGGTCGGGCTCTGCTCCCAGGGAACAGGGACAGGAGCAGAGGGAACGGCCTCAGGCTGGGCCAGGGCAGGCTCAGGGTGGGCAGCAGCAGGAATTTCCCCATGGAAAGGCTGCTCAGGCCTTGGCAGGGGCTGCCCAGGGAGCTTTGGAGTCCCCATCCCTGGAGGTGTCCCAGGAAGGGCTGGAGGTGGCACTCAGAGCTCTGGGCTGGGGACATTGGGCGCAGCTGGGACTCCATGGGCTGGGAGGGCTTTGCCAACCCCACTGTTCCTGGAATTCTGTGTTTCTGAGTTCCATGCTCCCATCTAACAGAACCCATACAAGAAGAGAATAATGGCAGTTCCTCTGATTTTCAGGGGCAGATTCTCAGAGCTTCTGGTAGAATTTCCCTGTGCTGCTGAATGGTACCCCAGAACAAAAAGCCCAGGGAAGGGTGAAGGGAGGGCCTAAGGATGTCATTAAAGATTAGGATATATGTGAGTGAAAAGACCTAGAAATCTTGAATAATTAAGCACTTAGCATTTCTTGAGTAATGCTTTTAAATTATGGCATGGAAATGTTTTGAGACCATTTGTCTCCTCAAACCTTAAAACTGGAGAATGCTCAGAGCAAGCAGCAGTTAACCATCTGGTTTCCTGCATGTCCTGAGACAAAAATCCCACCAAATATGCTCAAAAAATACACAAGTCCAATTTTCCCAGAACCAGTTGTGTGAAAATTTACTAGGAAAGTTCAGTATCTGGTCAAACTGCCCAGCTGGCAATTTTGCCACAAGACTTACACTTAGGCCAGACCTCCCACTGAATAGATCAGTTTTCAGGTTTGCATGGAAACCACACAGAATCAGGAGAAATTACTGTAGTGATTCTCCAGGCTTTGTGCTTTGTAATTCTAGGTATTAGATTGTCAGCTTGTAGAAAACTGTACAGCTCAGCTTCACTGGGTTTGGTGAAATGATACTTATTTACACCAGGTGAAAATCAGGCCTAGAATGTATAAACCTACATGAGTGAAAACAAAAGGGCTTCATAATCCAGAGTTTGCAAAACAAAAAGCCCTTCAGCTTTGCACAAAGAGCTCTGGATTTGAATTATCTCATGCAAAGTGTGCATAGTTGGCTGCACAGACACTGAAGGCTGTACTTTTGGCTTGCCAAACTCAGAAGGTTTACAGATCTGTGAGAGGAACCACTCCTAATAATTCTTAGAATAGATTCAACTCATATTTAGAACAAAAATATCACTGGGAGAAAGGCAAGCAAAACCCAGCTGTGGCTCATTCATTACTTGTATTCATAGAAGTATTAAAGCATAAAAACAAGAAATAAAATCATCCCTCAACAGACCAGTGGGGAATTGTTATCATCTTACTAGAGGCCTCTAGAACAGCAGGATTTAAGGAATAAAGAGGGCTTTTTAAAATTGAAAATTGCATGTCTGGTAAGCAGAGCATTTTCAATGCAATGAACAAAGGCAACTGGAAGAGGTTACAGCCCTGTAGGATCGTGGCTGCAGTGCACAGACTGAACAAAACAAAAAATTATCAATCAGAAGGCAGTAGCCAAAATAGCATATATGAGGGCCAGGTACATCTGGCTGGTGTCTTGGCACAGGGCCACAAAAAGTCACAAAGATGTTTCATCCACTTTGCTCCCTTCCTCTTCCATATCCAATTGACTTCAGAATTCTTTATTGTCAATTTTTTTTGAGGTGTCAGATATCCCAGAGAGAGAGAGAGAGAGAGAGAGAGGGAGAGGATTTTCCCAGGCAAAATAAAAACAAAAAAAGAGTCCAGCTACATCACCCTCAATGGAGATTGAGCTCCCTCTCTCCCACAGGCTTAGCCAGAGACATCCTGCCTCTCTGAGAGAGTCCCTCTGGCTGATACTGCTCCTTTCCTCTGGCACAAACTTCACTTCTCATGGCACAGCACGATTCGAACTGAGAATTTCAGAAGAAGGAAAATAATGGACTCTGCTTAGATTTTTAAGTTGCCATGTTAGTGAAATTCAGGCACCAGAGACCCACAGTCATAGACTGCACGAGCTGATTTTCATGCAAGCGCCTGCATGGGCAAGCACTTGTGTTATGAAAATCAAAGCCCCATGTGGGAGACTCTCCAAGGCATGTGCAACCAGGGAAATGCTTTAAAAATGCCTGCAGTAAGGACTATGTATATTGGAATTATATGGCAAATATATAGGCCTTTTGAAAACCTGGTTTCGTGTGTCAAAATTCAATTTCTTTTAATCTACCTTTAAAAAAACCAGTTGGATTTCCTAAAATGAAACTCAGAAGCCTGTGATTTCTGGCTGGAGAGGCAGCAGCATTCTCTTAGCAATTGAGTCAATTCTCGTTAAGAGTCATGGCTGTTTGCATAAATAGAAATGACAGTTTATAGGTAAATCCTACCCAGTGTGGAGTCCATTCATTTTAAATGTTATGCTCAAAAGACCACAGCAGCATAATAATGTGAAGGCAGGCATGGAGCCTCCAATAAAGCTGCCCCCACTGGGTCAGTGCCATTGCATGGCGTGCTCTGGGTAGTTACAGAGTGATTAGACACTGGGTGGTCAATCAGAGCTCAGCCTGTCTGTCATAAATATCAGACCTAAAGGCCACAGGTGTGAATTTTACAGAGCTGCTTCTGGTTTCCATTCTCATAGGGTATAATGCCTATGTGCCTTGGTGAGGAAGCTGCTTCATTCATTCAAACATTTCTTAAAGTGACTCTTTCTGCACACAGCATCTCACATGTTGGGTATTTATTAAGGGTACTCCCTGGTGCTCATACCTCAAGGCAGAACTGTACTGGCTGGTTTTTTTCCTTCTCTCCTGTGGTCATGGAGACAATGCAGTAGGAGCTTTGCTGCTTAGAGTTTTCCACTTACACAATCTTATCACTTGATGGCAGATGGTTTGGGGGAATCTTAGGGAAAAAAGAGCTCTGCTAATGTCACCATTATATCTTGAACTTTAGTCTTTCCCCACTGTATGTTATTTGTTAGCAAAACATGGACACCAGAGCAACAGAGCAGCCTGTCTGAACTGTGAGAGCAGCTTTCCTCACCCAGGGAGACGGCCACAAATAGCTGTGCTCTGTATATCAGATGGAAGAAATAAAAAAACCAAACAGCCACCCAGCTGCCCAGAAACACTCCCTTATAGTAGTTCTGGTAATCAAAGTCAGTAAATTAGGAGAAAACCCATAAGATTATTGAGTCTAAACATTAACCTAGCACCACCATGTTCATCACTAAAACACATTCCCAAATGCCACATCCTAGGTCTTTTGAAGTCTTCAGGGGTGGTGATTCCACCACTTCCCTAAACAGCCTGTTCCAAAAGTCAAGAGTTAAATGCTTCAAAGTAACAAATTGAAATATAAAATAATGGTTTTAGAGAAAGGAATCAAAAATCCACCACCCCCCTGCAAGAAACAGAACAAAACAAAACAAAACAAAACAACAAGCAAACACATGAGTAAGAGCAGAAAATTTGTGTCACAAGGGACCAAGGGGAGTGGAGCAAGCATGGGATTTGCACAGAAGCATTCCTTGGGGTGAAAGAACACCGAGGCACAGCTAACCCAGCCTGGCTGCAAGGCTGGCCAGCACAGAGCACCAGCCACAGCTTGGTGTTTGTCAGTTGGTTTTTTTTTTACATGAGGGTTGTTTAAGTTTTGTAACTTTAAAAGTGTTAGCTGTACTTAAAAATGAGGTAAAGGAACATATTGTTCAATTTTTATGGTTAAATATTTCTTATAATTTGTTCTGAGTTAAGGGTGATACAGGCTTTGCACTCTTTGCAAACACAAGATAAATTTTCCTTCAAGAAGACGAAATGTCTCCTTTTCTACAAAACAAGCAAACTAATTATTTAACTTTATGTATTTTAAATGTTTATTATTATTACTTTATTACTAATAACTAGTTATTTGTTTATTCATATAACATCAGCACTGTGGTTAATTTTAGCTAATAAGATTGTACTCTCACTACTGCAGAAGATGGAGTAAGTGAAGAAGAAGGGAAACTAAGGCAATGCTTACAATCCTCCATCTTTAATCTTCACTTACATCCATACTATATAAAATCTAATATACACATCTTCTACTAAGCAACAACTACCCACTACACTACTGTCTCATTCACACTCTGGTTGCTTCCAGGCCATTTAGAAGCCTTGGAAACCTTTTCCATGGATGGAGGTTAAAAGGAGTACTTTTCTGAGGGTCAGGAGAGCTCAGGATAGGCAGAGAAAAATTCCCTGTGTCCCTGATCCCCACAGGTGTCTGCACAGCAGAGCAGAGACCTCCTCAGCCTTGGAAACCTCCCAGCTGTGCCAGTGCAGAGCTCTCCCTGACCTGTTAGGGGTTGGGCACTCATGGAACACCACAGGTGTGCTTTCAGGTGCTGCTGCTCTGGCCTCCCTGGGATGAGCTGCTCCACACCTCTGGTGGAACCCAGACACCAGCCCCATCAGGGGATTATGGTAATGCAGCTTTGCAGTTTATGGACCAGTTTAGATTTTTCCTTCGTGAACAGCTGGGTTTTTTTGGTTGGTTGGGTTTTTGACACATTGCAACTTCTTCAGAAAAATCTATCAATGTCAAGGAGCTGCCCCAAACAATATCTGTCTTCTATGTTGCAAAAATTTCTGAACTTAATTACAATGTTTTTGTGTTCCCCTGTGATTTCAAGCCCATCTCAATGGTTCAGGAATGATGCTGAAGGCTTCACAAACCTAGGTGTTTGTGGAATTCTTGAGTGTACATCACATCTCCAAAGCAAGCAACATCTTATTTAAACATGCAGGAGCACAACAGAATTGCAGTGGTGTCCCAGCAGAGAACTTGAAGGAGACACAAACACCAATCCCATTAAGATACAGAACTCTGCCATGAGTCCAACCCACTTTTATGAACTATGACTACTCCTTTCAAAATCGTTTTAGCCCAGACAAAGTCAGCACTAGTCACCAGAGCAACTTGTGGTTTCATATGTGCAGAGGACAGGCTACTTTTGGCATTGCACTACTTTATGTTGGACTTTGAATTATTTTCTGGGGACCTTGGGGGAATTTGTCCTGACTAGAGTTAAATAAACTGCAGTAGCTCCTGTCCTAAGCAGAAATTGGTTGTGCAAGAAAAGAATGAATCTCTATAAATTCTCTGGTCTAGTCACTGACAAAACCTGTAGTTTCTGTTTTAGGCAGGACTGGATTTAGCAAGTTTGGACTCACTGAACATGTCCAGGCAATCCAAACCATTTTCTAAGGATCATGGGAGGGCTGCAGGGATTCTCCACAGTGTTATGGCAGGACACCAGCATCAATCCAATATGTTCATTTTTCTATTTGATGATTGCAGCTGAGTTTTCCCAGTGGCATTCAGGAAACAAATCATAGCCTGTTTGGTTTTTACTGGAACAAAAGCTTATTTTCCCATAGAGTTATCCAATCGTCAAATTTTAGCTAGAGACTCAGAGGAGATTTTTTACATGACCAGGAGAAGATTATTATTGCAGTCAATTCTTACATGAAATTGTGAAACATGCATCATCAATATTTAATGTTAGTAAAATTATAGCTGTTTTGCACTAAAATTCATGTATACAAATTAGCACTACAGGAGACTCTTCTGCCTAGTAAAAGATTTTAAAAACACACTCTCAGAGTACAAGTCACTTCCACTGAGGTTCGTAAAACAGGAAGCAAATATTTATTGCAGAATACTAATCATCTGTTTACACACAGTGAATGTTTCAAAGAACTGTCAGATGCTTCTCTTTCTCTCCAGAAAAGGCACTTTCCATCCATAAATAAAGATGCAGGAAGTATTGCCAGAAATGGGTGTGCAGTGCTATGATTTCAGATTAGGCATGTTACTGTTAAAAATGGGACAAATCTGACATTCCTTACCAAAGGAAAACAATCTCACAGAAGTGGATGTGTGCTCACTTAGGAGACCTCCAGAGCTCTCTTCCAGCTTAAACTATTTTGTGAATATGATAAACTCTTTTCTATAAGTCAGGAAATATATCAGGATATACAGATTTCTATCTGTATCACTAAGATATTGTTTCCACAGATTCATAATGTTTGGGCTTTTTTATGATCTCAAATCAGAATAAAAACAAAGTTATGAAACATTTCATTTTGATCATCAGCATGTTTCAGACTGACAAAATACACTGCATTGTACTCTTATAGAGTAACACAATCTACTGATCTTACTAAATATTTCAATATGCTGAAAACCTCGATGAAGGCAGCATATCCCATGCAGCATTTCTATTTATTGTCTTCCTACATAAACCTTTCCAATGGGCACTGTTCACCCTCACAGTTTGCCAGTAGTTTTTGTTGAGGAATGCATTTAGTGAAAGCAGCTTGGTTGCACTGAGGCGTGAGTGGCTCCTGGATGGACAGACAGGGAAGGTTCTTTAACAGTTTTTGTGTTTTCCCTTTCTGCCCTTGCTTTGTTGGTTTGAGATTTTGCTTGGTTTGTTTGGTTGGGGTTTTTGTTTGGTTTTTTTTGAGGTTTTGTGTGGCTGGGGTTTCTTTTTTTGTTTATTTTTTGGGATTTTTTGTGGGGTTTTTTGTTGGTTTGGGGAGCTATTTTGGTGAGTTTTGGGGGATATTTTTGTTCATTTTGGTTTGGAGGTTTTGTTAGTTTGTTCTTTTTTTGTTGTTTTTTGCATTTTTTGGGAGAGAGGGGGGTTTGGTTTGTTTTTTGTGTTTTGGAGATACATAATTGTATCAAAATGGAGACAAGAAAAGAGAGGAGAAACTGCTAGCAGAAGCAGAAGGAAATGGGTGGCAGAGCAGGCAGCACAGGTCTCCCAGGTGGGTTTGCCTTCATAACCAAATCTTCTTTCCCTGCAGCTTCCAGCACCAAGGAAAGGACCCTGGGCCAGTGGTGCAGCAGCAGCTCCAAGTCCTGGCTGCAGCTCTGGAACAGAAAGGATCATTGCAAGCTGCCAGATGAGGGACCATGGTAATTCCCTAAACCAGAAGAGCCTGTGAGCAATGGAATTAGATAACACCTGCTGTTCCATCATGCTGTGTGTACAGCAGCATCCCAGAGCTGCTGGAGCAGCGGGAACAGCTCCATGAATTTGCCCTTCCACATGTGGATCAGCCACAGTGCCATGCAAAGCCATGTCCACCCACTGCACACTTTCCTATTTTGTTACAGAATTCCTTGCTTCAAACAGCCTGCAGCAAAGCCTGGGTTTATTTGTCTTTCTCAATTATCATAGACCACTGCATGCAATAATCCTTCTATACATTCTTTTAATTAGACCATAAAATATGACCGGTTCCTTGCTGAAATGTATATTTATCCAATTAAGAAATAGATAACTACTAGCATTTATCATTAATTACTATCTCCCAGATACAAGGCAGGCATTTGCATTTTATGACATGCCATCAATAAGTAACTGCAGAGCCAAGCTCATCTCCTGCAATTACTAAAGGTGCACATCACCCAAAACGTGCCTCACTCTAGGCACCTGTATCAAATAATGTGTTAATCCACACCATGGGAGTGTGGGACAAGCTCTCCAGCACATGCTTAGGCTGCCAGTGTTACAGGAAAACACCATCCCACGGATGGCCCTCCTGCTGCTGTGACACTGCTGGCCCTGCCCAGCCATGCTCCTTTCCCACTTCCCCTGTACCCACAGGGAGCTCTCCTTTTCCTCAGAGCCCAGTTAGACTAAAGCTAGATAGAGATGTTTTCCTCAGAACACTGTCAGCCAGGAGTGTTTCTGTATCAGTGAAAGCCCTGGGGTAGACACAGTCACACTGAGCAAAACTAGCTTATTTCGTTCAGGGAAGTGGCATAAGCAGTTCTGACACCAGCACTCCTTTACTGTTAAAAGTTGCACCCAAACCAGAGCATTTTTTAGCAGAGCAGCCTGTCTTTTTGGTGAATGGCTGAAAGACTGGGATTCAGTGAATTCTGTCTGCTGCTTTGATTATCAATTTTCCCAGTAAAGACCAGGTAGTGACAGAGGACATGATAAGAGCACTGATTTATTGCTCCCCTCTACAGCTCTCACAATATATATCACAGCAAGCCTTTGCTAAAGGGACTAGCTCAGAGGCCTAAATAAACCCAGTGTTACAAAGCTAGGGCTTTGTCTACACATAACACTTCAATTTCTTTAATTATATCATAAACTGTATTGATAAAAATGTTCCTTTGCTGCTATAATACACTCAAATATTTAATACACTCAGCTGGTCTGAGGCACCTTCACAGTGGTAGAACTAAAAGACTTACCAAATGAAAAATGACATCATTGCATTTTATAAGTGGTTCACACTAAATTAGGCTCTTGCAGGGAAGGTTTAAGAGCTAAAACAACCAGGGAAAAAAATTCTCCTTCAGAAGAGAGTGCAAGTAGATAAAAATTAATTTTTGATGTCCAGGATAGAGTGACAGGTAGGAGACCAAGTACTACAACACAGAGAAAATAACCTAGTTGTTCCTTCCTAAACAATGGAGCATCATGTGCAAAGAATTCCCTTGGAAATACAAACAAACACACAAAAGCACTAGGAAGTTTTCATCTTCATCTTTGGCAAGTGAAAAAACCACCTTGCTTTTTGAGCTCAGATTGAAGCCAGCGATAGTCAGAGCTGTCTGAAACTCTGCTTCTCCCAGAGCCAGACAAGAGGAGAAAAGAGGACTGGCAGGGTAAACTGTGGCTCCTGGAAGTGGCAAGAAAATGTAGGAAAAGATGGAATATGTAACATAGCTCTGTTCTCTCACTGTAATTCAGCCAAATAGATGACACACCTTGTTTGATAACTCAGACAAATGCCAGATGAAGATAATGAATTTGTAATCCAGCCATGCAAAATCTTTTTTTTCTTTTGTCAAACTTTTAATTAAAAGTACTTCATTTGAAGAACATGGCTTATCAACATCTTTCAGAAAAAATGCAGTCAAAACTGAAGGGCAAACAGACTGTCAGGAAACATAAGGTTGTATGTGCCAATCTGGACATAGTCCTACTTTTACTGGAAAAAACAAAATCCCAATTTCCCTCCAAGATGAATATTTGGTATGCATGGATTCAGGGGAACAAGAATGGGACCAGAATCTGAGACTTCTGCCTTAATTATGATATTTCCTATACCAGAAATCAAAATAAAATTAGAACAGAAACAGTGTTTGGTATCAAGGCTATTTACCAAAAACTTCCTCACAGAAAACAGGGGCTCTAAAAAGGAGGAATTTAATTGATCCTAGTGTCCTGATTTGTACTGGATAAGGACCTAGAGGTAAATAAACATCATAGGTACTCCTTGGTATGAGAAAGAGAGTACCTAACTCAGCCTAAACAACGTTGTGACTTGGAGATCCTTTCTGCCTGTGCTTTTGGATGAACTAAGTGCAGTGTATGCACACCTGGCATGCAGAGACTGAGCTTCCTGAGGAAGGGAGCCACTGTGCAGCCAGACCTGAAGAAGGACTCATTAAAAGCATTACTGTGTCCTGTTTATTGGCCAGAGCTAAAAAATGCCAATATTCTCTTTTTCAGAGTGTTTCATTCATTGCAATGGATTCAAACACTCCATGCTACTGACTAGCTTAACATCCTTTGACTTTCCAGCTGCACAGTGGTCCAGTTTCAAAAAGAATATTTTAGATTCTGTTGGTTAGTGTCTCCGAGGTGTCTGCTCCTTTCTTCTCTCTTTCACTCCTTCCTTCCCCCATCCCCCTTTTGCAACATTTCCCTGATGCTCCTGAGAGCAAAACTTGAGTCCTTAGACCTTGGAGCTACATCTTCAAAGAGCAGGAGAGGGGAGAGGGAGAGTGCAGATGAGAAGCAAGATGAGAATTACACCCCACTCATCTGATCCAGCTCATTTTCAGAGCTTTTCCTTGCCTTAATTTCCTTCATGTTGGAAAAACATTCGCAGGCATCAAACCTTTATCTCCTGATACAGAATTTAATCACCTGAATTGAGCTATGAATTCTACTCCCTAATAGCAGGGGATCTACTCAAGGGCATTTTATTTTTGGCACTTCTGATGGGACTGGGGATGCCATGCTTGCTCTAGAAGCAAAATACACACAGAATTTTCTGCTCTCAAGTTTATCCCCCAACTACTGTGTATTCCACCACTCACACTGAATTTAATTCTATTCCACTTTGAGCTAAGACTCTAAGTTTTAGTGCCCCATCAGGGCTTACTATCAATGAAATAAAAATCTTCAAGAAGAGTGGGCACAGCAGTCAGAATTACACAGAGCAGCAGAGAGTGTTGCTGTGTACAGCCATCCAAGAACAGGGGACCATGGCCCTACTTGTCAAATAAGCAATAGTTCAGGTCAGTTTGTAGTCAGGAGAGAAATCTCTGATAAAGCAATCTGAGGTTTTGCAAAGCTCAGTGTTGCTGGTACACAAAATGCTGTTTTCCCTTTCCATTCATCTCCAAATCAGTGTTAAATGGATCTCAACACAGATATCGGAATTAAAGTGGTTTTGTGAAGTGATCCTTTGGCTGAGAGCCAAAACCCCCTAAGTGCTATTCTTAGAAATGCATTATGGCAACCTGGGCTTTTAGGCAAATCATGAATCCCAACCACATCACTCACCTTATTTGTAAAACTGGGAATAAAAGGCACTTCCAGATTTTCGCAGAGTTCTTTGAAATCCACGTCTTGAGAGGTTTGTAAGAGCATTTGATAGTAATGATAACCATTGTTAGTTAACTCATAGGACAACTGAGAACAGCCACTAGTTAACATTTAAAGGCAACATCAATAGTGTTTTTCTCCAGAGCATGAGTTAAAGGGTGTCTTTGACCTCCTGTCAGCACTTGTTATGGAGAATACTTCAGATAACATGTGGCAGATAATAGTTGTGTCTTGGCCATTTTCCAGTATAAACACTTGCATTTCACTTCTTTAAAATTCATGTGAATTATAGTATTCTTCAATATATGCTTCATATTACTGGAGGGTGGTTTTGAAAAATACAATTACTCTTCTTGATATCCTCTATTTGATAGTGGGTTGGGGTCAAAATCTGCTCTCAGTGCCTAAACAACTCCAGGAATGTGTGCATGGAAAGCAGTGGAGTTTCCTGGTTGTAATCAAATTAATGAATTGTTAAACTGAAATTGAGTTCTATGGTCTTACAAACAAGTATAATAGGGGGAAGGGAGCACAGACTGGAAGAGTGGCCAACAGCACCTTCTGACGGGCAGGAGACTGCAGAGTGCCTTGAGCTTTATGACCACAGCTCCACAGAAAGGTACAGCCTCCTGTGAGTACTCCAGGAAGGGGATGAAAGCTCATTCTGGGGCTTCTCCTTTCATAAAATAGAATTGTTAAGGATGGAGAAGACATCAAAGATCATCAAGTCCAACAATCAACCCAGCACCACCACCATGTTCCCCACTAAACCACGTCCTCAAGTGCCACATTTACTTATGTTTTTGAAAACATGGCGATTCCATCACCTCCCTTGGCAGCTTGTTCCAAAGCTAGACAACCCTTCCATGAAGAATTTTTCATAATATCCAATCTAAACCTTCCTCAGTACAACTTGTGGCCATTTCCTCCTGTCCCTGTTCCCTGGGAGCAGAGCCCGAGCCCCCCGGCTCTTCCCTCCTGGCAGGAGCTGTGCAGAGCCAGAAGTTCCCCCTGAGCCTCCTTTGCTCCAGCCTGAGCCCCTTCCCAGCTCCCTCAGCCCCTCCTGGGGCTCCAGCCCCTTACCAGCTCCCTCAGCCCCTCCTGGGGCTCCAGCCCCTTCCCAGCTCCCTCAGCCCCTCCTGGGGCTCCAGCCCCTTCCCAGCTCCGTTCCCTGCCCTGGCCACGCTCCAGCCCCTCCAGGGCTCTGTGGCCACGAGGGCCCAGAGCCGGGCACAGCCCTGGAGGTGCCAGCAGGGCCAGCCCAGGGGCCGGGCCCTGCCCTGGGCCTGCTGCCACCCCAGGGCTGGCACAGCCAGGAGCCCTCGGCCTCTGGCACCCCTGGGCTCCTGCCCAGCCCCTGGCACCAGCACCCCCAGGCCTTTCCCACCAGCAGCTTCCCAGCCCCTCTGCCCCAGCCGGGATTTAGGCACTGGCCCAGCCTCACCACACCTCAGAAGCAGCTTCGTTAGAGACACCTGAATGTGCTGACAGTTCAGCTCACGCTGTCAGGGACAACACGCAGTTCTTGTGTGCATAGCATTGTGGAATGACTCTTAAAAAATAACTATTGTCTGATCATCTTTGAAAGCTCTGATTTTAGCAATAATATCACACGCTGCCTTTAAAAGGGAATGCTCAGAGATGAGCAAGGTTCACCCGCTCGTTCTCGCTCGGCAGTGGGGAAGGTGCAATGGAAGCAATATGAGCTGTGCAGAGATGTGTTTTTTCACCCAGGAAGCCATCAAAAAGCTCCTCTGGAAAAGGAGACCATATGTGAACTACGACAGCATGATGTATGAGTCACGTTGCTGAAATCAACTCTTGGATTCCACAGTGCCATTTGAAGGGACAAAACCATTATTTTCTTTAGCCATTCAAGCAAGGGAAACACACTAATTCAATTGCCAGCACAGCTACCAGAATGAAATTGTGCATTTCTTTTAGTATTCAAGACATTGCTCTATTGCCTTATTCATAGGAAATTCAGCATCTCTTTTGAAAAAAGCAAAACAATGACTTTGTCTCCATTTTAATTTGGAAGGAGTCCAAATTAAACTTTTATGAGAGATAAATGATATAATGAGAGCTGCATGCAATTTACTGTAAACAAATGAACAACCAGAATGACCTCTCAAATGTTTGCATTTTTCTTTTTTGAACTTACTGAAATTTTAATGTTCTAGGTAGCGAAGTCAAGTTTCATATTCAGCTTTCCTGTTAATGTCAACATGCACATGACAGGTTCCAACTAAGCAGAAAAATAGGACATTAGGATGCCAACCTAGCATTCCATTATTATCAAGAATAAATGAACTCAAGTTACACCGAGACTCTATATTAACTGTTTCCAGAATACACTTCTATGTACAGTTCTGTCTCACAGGAATGTCACTGCCTGGCAAATATTAGATGTTCTGGCAGTGGAAAAAAAAAGTCTGAGAGCCTTTGCTTTTTTAGAATAATAATTGTGAGCAAAAATATATTTGAGGTACTGGTGCAAACATCAGATCCTGGACCTACAATCCCAAACCTTTGCAGCAGTAAAGTCCACAGGCTTCCAGCAAAGATTGTCCTCAATTCTACAGCTTCAGGCTTTTAATCCCAAGTAAGCCAATCATATGAACATATTATGTTAATGAGCGTAATTATGCTAATGAAAATTCCTTCAAGGAATCCTCATTCTTGATTCATTACTCAGATAGTATCATCTGAGACCAATGAAAATGTTTTGAAAGACTCAATTAACTCCTCTGAGGCAGTCTCAGGCCTCAACAAATTGGCTTTCAATACCACCTTTCCTGTGGATTCCTAGAGTTCCACCTGCCTATGGCCATTGTTTCACTTGGAGTTCTCTGCCTTTCTCAGATTCTTAATTTTCTTTCTGACAGAGACTTTAGCCTTGACTGGAAAAAAAAAAGAAACAAACCACAAGAACCCACCAAAAAACCAGAAAACCAAAATAAACTAACTGTCAGAAAAGCCCTATGATCATGTTTTATTTCAGAAGCCCTCTGAGTTTCTTTGCAAGAACCAATATCTTGATTCAGTGATAGTGGTATTGGTTCTGCAGACTGTCCCAGAGGAATCATCTCCTGAACAAGACGGGGAAAGCACTAAAATAGCAGGAATGCTGCCAGAGTCTGCCTGCACAGGGCTGGAGTGGTGTGGCTGTCTGGGACTAGCCCTGGACTGGCACTGTCCTGACCAGTGGATGCTGGATTCCATAGCAAAAGGATTACTGGCTACAAATATTCTCCATCAGACAGCTCCTGCCTCACATTCCTGATCCAACATTATCACACCCATTCCTAAGCTTCTGCCTACTCTCTGGTGCATTTTTGCACCCCCAGTATCATGCACAAGTTTTTAAAGGCTACATGCATTTAAATATTAAGTGCTGGTCTATTCATGTGCTGGTATTAATAGAAAAATTTATATCAATGGATATAAAACACCATCTCTGCAGTAAAGTCAAGGCCACATCACTTCAGCTTGGCTGCTGTGGCAGCACAAGGTTTTAAAAGATTCACCTAAGAGGGAGTTTCCTCCTCCTGAAATACAGGAATTTGTGCTCTGTTCTGTTTTCTTCACAATAGATCTCTGCTGTAAGGTTTGGCTTCTTTACTCTGTAATCAGCTCTGCCCCACCAGTGGGTTTTTAATATCCTTTATTAGCTTAATATGCCTGCACATTTGTGTACAGGAAGGCTGAGAGTGTCAGCCCAGGCTCAGCTGCAGTGAAAGCAGAGCTCTGCAGCCCTGGCCCCCAGGTTTAGGGGTGCACACACAGCATCTGATGGCACAGGAGTCACAGAATCACTGGATAATTAAGGTTGGAAAAAACCTCCAAGACCAACAAAACCCACCTTTCACTAATCATTTCTTGAACACCTCCATGATGACAACTACACCACTTTCCTGGACAGCCCATTCCAGTGCTTAACCACTCTTTCAATGAAGAACACTTTCCTAATATCCAAGCTGAATTTCCCCTGGCACAGCTTGAGGCTATTTTCCTTTTTTCCTTTTCGAGGAGAAGAGGCTGACTCCCGCCTGACTCCACCCTCCTTTCAGAGAGTTGTAGAGCACAAAAAGGTCTCTCCTGAGCCTCCTTTTTCTCCATGCTAAACACCCCCAGCTCCTTCAGCTGCTCCTCACAGGACTCATTCCAGAAGTTAGGGTCTCATCCTCTCCTCTCACTCCTGTGTCATTATTTCACTCCATCAAAGCTGAGACAGGTGGAGCTCTCTGCAGTGACCTGCAAGAGCCCTCAGAGGCCACAGCACTGATTTATGATGATTGACAACTGCAAGTGATTATGAAAATTGGTAGCCAGTACAGCATTTATTACTCATGCCTGCAGAGCAGGACACAGAGAAATCATTTTTCTTTTTAGTATTCCTAAAGGTTTACTGTTCTTAGCTTTGCTCAAAGAAACTGGAGGCTCTGGGAAAGTATAAACAGGTCAAACATCATGTCAAGCTGTTTTAAATATGTCTCTCAGTTACCACAAGGTTCTGACTTAATATGTAAGAGAAAACAAATGAGTCTGAAAATCTGTTTAGTAGTTTAGAAGATGGGATCTGGGATTGCTTTAAACAAGGTCATAAAGACTTCTCAACCTTTCCCTTTTTTTGGCAGATATATTGACTGGCTTGATGGTGCACTGCAGACAAATATCTACATGCTGCACATAATGAAACCATGTCGTTACTTCATCTGGACAAACTCCCAGTGCAATTGCAACCAAAGTAAAACATCTCTGAGCCTGCAAAGAAGTGTCAAAACAAGAAATAGAACAGCACAGACCTGAGATGTTTTCCATTTGCAGACCTTCATAGAGGTGTCTTTTTTCATACCCTTAGCCGTATATTGCAAAGCATAATTTGATGATAGACGTGAAACTGTGTATTAGTTTTTATTTTGACAAATTCATTAAACATCACATAGCTTGAAAAATGAACCAGGAGGCACTAAGCCAGCCTGGGAAGATTGTACTTCATAAACCGAATTGCTCACATGGGCAACATTTTGGTGGAAGTTATAGATTTTCTAGCATATCCCTGATAGATAGCACTAATATAACTTCAATAAAAACTCTGGATATGTCAATATAAAATTTTTTCTAGCATAGAAAGATGTAAGATACTTCAGTTAATAAATTGGAAGACTCCCTATTCCTCACGGAACGCTAACTCACACATGGATTACAGCAAGTATTGAAGCCATCCAAGGTGCAGCAGGCAGCTCAGGTGGCTTATAAAAATTGTGCTAAATTAAGTTATCAATGTACTATAGGCAATAATTGGAATTTGAGACCTAAAACAAGCATTTCTGCACAATATTTGCATCCCTCTATTTTTAACGCTTAGATAACACATGGTTTTTCAAAACTGACAGAAGAATGAAAAAGATAAACTCTCTCTGCTCCATACAATTGATGTTCTTTCTCTTTGTTCCAAACATAAAACTTTTCACTTACTTCCTTAAGATTTACTGGCTCTTTTTTAATTTCCTTCCACTTCCAAATTGATCTGAGGTATGAGGAGTGCAAATAGGTTTCTTGTTTTGGAAGAAAAACAGACAAAGGACTCAGAGGGCTGCCAGACCTGGAGGTAAAAGTGTACATTTACACAGCTAGAGGTGTACATGTGCATATAAAGAAACATAAATATAAAACATTCGTTTGCGCCAATGTTTAAATTCTACACCAATTTCTGCGTCTTCTGAGCCATGACCTACCTCAACAGGATGCACAAAAAGGGACTAGAAAGAGCTGCCTGGTTGGTTTACACATGCAATCACCAGCTATTTTAAACAGAAAGGTGACAGAGAAATTCACAGGTGTTTGAATGATGACAGTCTTGAAAAATGAAATAAAAGGCGCTTTAAAGGCCCAAAACACTGCAATGCATGTGACTGAGGGAAAGCAGTGTTCATTGCCAGCTTTCATATTCTTCAATCGCAGATTCCTGTATTTAAATGTTAGCACCAGCACAGGGTATTCATTTATCTATCACAGGCACCTCTTTGTACTTCTACCTGGTATTTGCCTCTACTCCCACACAGTTACATGATGACATAACATGAAACGTTTTTTTCATTCGGGTTACAACTAGAGGAAAACACGTTTAGATTCTTCAGCTGAAGAAATCAACAAATTTTCAGTGATCTGAGACAGCTGTTCTGTGTTCAGTGCAGGTAAATGCTCCATATTCATATGAGAATCAACAAGACAATAAATTTGGAAGCCTGCTACATTATTATTATACTGACATGACTGAAAATTCAATCTCTTTCCTCTCCAAAGCTATGTTGCATAATCTAGGAAAAGTATTTATTCATTCAGTTAGGATAATGGATGATTTTTTCTTCCTGAAAAAAATACCCACAAAATACCCCTCTTATTAGTCTCTAAGCTGAAAAAATGCACATATGTAAAATCTTTTGGTTTTGTTGATGGCCAAGTACAAAAGAAGGGGAAGAGAGTGTTAATTCCACAATATGGTTGAATGGAAGATTTATCATTCCACAATATGGAAGATTTTCTCTTCTGTGAAGTGCAGCTATTTCCATAATTAATTCATTGGAATATAGGGCATATATTCCCTTATGGTTTTTTTCTTGCAACAAATATGTGATTAATCCAATATCCATGTTGCATATTCTTCCTGAACGATAATTTCAATTCTGAAAAGTGATGAATTCAGCAGCCAAAAATCACCAGATGATACTATAATCTGGTTTCCAGAGAAATATCTGTGGTTAGAGCAGAATTCCCAAGTTGAGGATCAAATACAGAATTTAAACTGAATTACTGAAGTACCTATAGACATTTTGTTCCCAAGAAGATTAGACTAGGAGAAATTCCACCCTGTACAGAAATAAGTAAGTGGTGCAGAGTTCTCACCACAAGCAGAAAAAGCAAAACCATTTTGGTTCTAAAAACTTGAGTCCAATATAGTATGTTTTTACATGCTCTGTATGTTTCTGGATTTTTTTCAAGAAAAGATGTCATTTGGATGCTAAAAGCTCTTCTGCAGGTGAAGTACTCATCAAAATGAGGGTGCTATAGTCAGGAATGTTTAGGAAATTTCGGTAGCATTCAGCAGTTTGCCTTGGTTTGCCCCCCTGACCAGAGAAGAAAGTCAGGTCCCTCTTTCCTTACTTCAGTCCAGTCTCTAACAGCAGAACCCCTTAGGAGGGTCCGCCCTCATTGTTTGCCCTGGAATACTGCATCAGGTTAATGAAATTTGAACTGCTTAGAGATTTGACTAGGCAGAGAAGAGCTCTTCAAGTCCCTGAATCTCCTTGCATTACTGTTTCACTCTGGCAGAGCTGGTCCCACAAGTCAGAGGAAGCAATTTTGGCAGGAGACCAGGCTGCAGGGATTACCTGAACCTTGTCCACCACAGATGAGAAAAAATGATATATTGCTCAAATGTCTGAAAGGTTTTCAAGGCTGGTGAAGAGGAAATACCAGAGGAAATGGGGAGATTGAAGGCTGGGCAGAGAGTGAAAGAGACCAAAAAACCACCAAGAGTAGGACTCACTGTACAGATATACTGGAAATTGCATTCCATCAGAACAGCAGCTTCAAATGAGATCTATGCTTTATACTAAAGAAATGTGTGTGTACATTACACAGATGCATCTCACATGCCCAGTGGTGACAGGAGAAGCAGACATCTTTGCCTGTGAGCATTTCCATGGTAGCAAAGCTGCTCCTTACAGAACAGACATGAGTTTCTGGGGTACCTCTTGCTAGGCTAAAACTTTGCATCTTGCAATGTGAAGGAAGCTGGCACCAACTTAAAATGTAATTTCAAATCAATTCAAAAGTGGTCCAATTCAGACTTTAAGAGCAGTACTCTGAGATTAAATTTATTGGTCTGACTAGCAAAGTCATAATATGATTGAATATACTCCCCAGCTTTAAAACTTATGCAAATTATTTTGGACACTGTGCCAGTTAAAAATTTATGTGGACATAGAAAAGGAATAACGTTGCTGAATGTTTAATGCTACTCATTTCCCAGCACTGCCTGGGAGTAAACAGGAGTGGCACGTTCCTTTCTGATGGTGAGCTGTGAGGAAGATCTCTCAGTTCTGGGGCTGCTCTCCCAACACTTACCAGCCAAGAGTGTGGCTGCCTGCTGGCATATGGTGCACTTGGGTGGGAATGCACTTGTGCAAAACTGGAATAAAGTGGGGGCTTTTGTGGTGCATTCCCTTTAGCAGAAGTGGAAGCTGTATTGTACTAGAGAGATAATGATCTCTAAACACATTCATTGCCTTAACACCTTCCTTCTTGATTTTAGCTCTGCTGTGATTTCTTTCTTATCATATCTCCTCATCACAATAAAAATATCTAAGAACAAAGCATAAAAAAGGGAGAGATTTAAGTTTCCATCTATACAAAAAGATTTTTTTTTTTGGGTTGTGTGAATATAATCCTTGGATTGATTTACCACTGCATCTTTACTTACACAGTATCTAATTGATTTAGGTCAGACATTGGGCAGGAATTGTTCCCTGGCCGGGTGGGCAGGCCCTGGCACAGGTGCCCAGAGCAGCTGGGGCTGCCCCTGGATCCCTGGCAGTGCCCAAGGCCAGCTTGGACATTGGGGCTGGGAGCAGCCTGGGACAGTGGCAGGTGTCCCTGCCATGGCTGGGGTGGGGTGGATTTTAATGTCCCTTCCAGCCCAAACCATTCTGGGATTGTTATTTAATTTTCAAATACACTGCAGAATAGATCTTAAACCTAAACTACATTATCATATATTTTAAATTTGGAAATAAACAAAGCTGAGTATATGAATAAGGCCTCTGCTGATGTGTTCTAAAGTTTAGTCAGGCATTCTTCAAAACAATGGTCAGCATGTTGATTCTGACTAAATGGAGCTGAAAATCAGATTTTCTCAATATACCACATCAGTATACACATCTGCTGATCAGTGTTACTTGGTCCTGTATTTTCCAATTTGTCGTCTGTGTATGTCTTATGGGGATGTAAGTAGCAACACATTAACATATCTAATGTCCCTTTGGAAAGCTTCAGCTGGGCAAGTGACCGATAAATTGCTGTTAATGTAAATATTAATCAAATTGAAGGCCAGTATGGAAAAAGTATCCAGTTTAGAGGGAAAATTGCCTTTGCATTGTGTATTTTGCTGTTGAACTGTAGCTAAATAAGACTATGATATATTTTGAAATTCAATTACAGAAAAGTATACTTGGTCTAGCATATTTTAGGCCACCTTGAAGAGCTAATCACTTCACCATTGGTATTAACGCACACCAGTCTCTCTACAATCCTGAATTAAATGTCCATCCATTGACTGAAGTAATTTTTAAAAAAGGAGGAAATATTTGCATAAGTTAACATGAAATTATTTAATCTAAGAAAGAAAAGGTCAGCATATAATGCTAGAAAGCAATGAGTACTTCAGATAAGTGTAATGACCTATATTTGGCCTAAACAAGCTTTTGTCTGAGCATAAATGTTCATTATTGCGAGCAAATGAGAGACTGCAGTTAGGGCACATAAATGCTAATAAAGATATAACATGCAGTCTGTTGTCATGAACAGAGAAATAATTTTAAATATAGTGCTCCTGTGCACTTCAGTAACACTTTTTTTTCCAACCATTACAATTTTTTCCTATTCCTAGTTATAGGACTTGACTTCCCTCAAAAAAATCCCAGCTATTGAAAGAAGTGAGGCTAAATGAGAGTTTTTAATGAATTTCCCAAATAAGGTTATGCAGATATAGAAACGGAGTGTTTTCCCAGAAGAAATGTTTAAATTTGGCCAGGAAAATAAAGCATTGGTGAGCAATTCCCAAAGAGGTCAATCAGAACACTCTGATTTCTCAGATCACAAATACAAATAAAACTTAAAATAAGAGAAAGCAATAAGGGAAAGAATTTCCAGCTTTCCTATTCTTCAATCTCAGATTCCTGTATTTAAATGTTAGCACCAGCACAGGGTATTCATTTATCTATCACAGGCACCTCTTTGTACTTCTACCTGGTATTTGCCTCTGGTCTAAAATATAAATAAATTATGCCATTTTGTTAAATAAGGCCAAAGGAGTGAGAGGAATTAAAACTTAGTTATTGATGAACCTTCCATATATCCCTTCCTTTAACAATGCCGAGGGGCACACACAGAAACGTGCTCCATCCTAAACTTCCTCCTCCCAAAAGGAACTGGGACAGAAATACCTTTGAGCTTCCATGGGCTGATTAGAAGGACACAGGAGAAGCAGCAATGCTGGGGAAAGCTGGGGAACCCCAGTGAGGTGCCAGGAAGCTGAGGGACAGAAGGAGGGAGGGCAGGAGGGATCTCCAGCCCAGGCTGCTGAGTCTGACAACGACCCAGCATCGCTCCCATCAACAGGAGCTGCAGCACCCCAGAGCAGCCTGGAGAACCAGGCTGGGAGGGGAGAAGAGGCAGAGACAGCATGGGAATTTCTGCAAACTTTAGGCTGGAAGCCAAGCAGCAGAGCTGAGTTCTTAAAGGCAGATAACTTGTCAGAGCCTGGAAGTCCCAGTCTGCCAGGCCTAAATAGTCACCAAGAGAGACACAGAGTGGGACATCTGGGGTTTGGCTGCTTTTTCTGTTCTTGTTTGTTTTCTAGATACTGAGCTCTGGGAGGCTGGAGAGTGAGGATTGTTTCTGGCATTACATTTATTTTCTTTTTCCAAAGGGCCATTGCTCAAGAAGATCATGCACTACAGAAAACGCATTTTGCAGGAGCATGCAAAGGTATGTGGAATTTTTTCTCACTGCTAAGGAGTGAGGGAAATACTTTATAAGGGAGACGAATGTCAAAAAAGGATGTCTTTTGTAAAAAAACGAGTGACTCATTTCTTAACTGAGATTCTAAGGAGGTTGGTCTCCTTATCAAAATGGCCATTTGTTTTTGTAATACTTCTCACTATTTCCTTTTAGGCTTTGCTGAATAATTTATTTTGACTGATATTGGTTTAATTGCATTTATAAACACCACAGGAAAACTAAAACACAATGACCTTTTAAATTAGCATTATTTACTGAAAAGAAAGAGGAAACATTATTTCTCTCTGCAGCAAAGCCAGTAAAAGCTCAGGAGGTTTTGGTATTGCTTTTAGTACAATTGCATAGATTTCACGAGAAGGGAACTATAATTACCATCAAGCACAGCTTTGACCTTAAGAAATACCTCAAAGGACAATTAGGTTCAGTTCTGAAAGGTTTTATCTTTAGCTTTCCCGCTGAATAAAACCATTTTCTCTCCATAGTCCAAACTTCATTATGTGCCAAGCATGAACATGGTATTTTTGGCTGCAGCGAAGCACCAGAACCTCCTGGCTGCTTTAGCATGTACATAATCACCTTCAGATCATGCAACCTTTATAAGTTTTCCTCTGCTGACTCCCTTCTAATGGATCTTTAAAGACATTTGTGGTATCAGCCTTTACTGTTACAAAGTGCTTGCACCTATTGTGGGTGAATCAACCTTCCAGAGGTTATCAGAACAGTTCTCTCTGAGGAGATTTGGTTGTTTTCATTAGTACATGTTATACTTGCTGCCAGACATTAAAGTAATGGAGCTCTGGTGAGGTAAAATTAGGCCTGAGCAAAGTAAAATTAAGCCTTAGCAGCAAATGTCAGTAAAACAGCCAAAGACTGAGTCAGTAGTGTGGCACTTGACAATGTTGCAAGACAGGGGAATCGCTTCTCCAGACCTGTTACAGCAGGGATCAGACAACCTAATTCAAATATCAGGAAAGCACCCTCCCCAAAAAAACCAGTACTGGTTTGGAAGTTCTTTGGAGTTTGTTTTCGGTTTGATTAAAACAAACAAACAAAAACAACAACAATAAGAATCCACCCCTATTTCACGGTATATTTTTTCCCTCAAAACCTTCCCCTCTGTGAACAAAGCACATTTCTTTTGAAAGACTTTTTTCACTCTTTCCATATTTTCTGAAACTGCTATTGTCTAGAAAAAAAACCCCAGAAGATGGTTATTTTCCCAACAAAACTAAAGCTGTTTTCATTGCACTGCGAATGAAGTCCTTGACCTACAGAACTTTCTTCATGTCTATGAAAATCTTCAACTTCCCTTATGTTCAAAATACACAGCTTTCCCTTTGTTGCCTTCAGAATCTGCCACAAGGCAAATCTTTATTATTTCTTGTGTTCTGACCCTTGTCCCATTTCAAAGTTTAAATAGGTACAGAAATCTGGAATCTGCCAAAAAAATTTAAAAAAATAATCTGACATCTTGATCAAAAGACTTTTCTCAAAGGACATCACAAAAAAAAAGGTGTTTCTTTTTCAGAAGGCAAAGTAGTATTTTATTCACATAAAATCAAGGCATTAGATACCTAATTGTCTTCAGCAGGAATGAGATTTAAGTGTGTAAATATTTCTGCAAACCCAGGCCTTAGACAAAGATGAATATCCCATAACTTGAATGGTGGTGTAAATTTTTTCCCTGTAATTTAAATTTTCTCTTGTTATCCCCTATTCCCTTCATGGTTTTTACATTCCTTTGCTAGTAAACAAAGAGTTCACTCTTCTAATTCCTTGACTTCAGTGTGCTACAAGCCAGCCTAAGGATTAAAGTTTTAGAAATGTAAAGTAGAGGATGGACAACTCTTGCTGAGGACTTGGTGCCCCTGGCACACAAATTTAGGGGAATTTATTCTGGACTAACCTCAGGCAGGTTCTTTGGGTTGGGAAGAGATCAGCTGGTTTAAGCTGAACTGACTGGAAGCCAGGTCAGTTGTTCTGAGGTGACAAAGCAGTTTATTTGTCATGCTCCAGACTGGAGGGACAGGAGGAACATGGATGGGAGGGATGTGACAAGCTAGGACGCCTATAAAAGTAGAGGTTAAAAAAAACTCTGGAAATTTAAATAACTGCTTATGAAAGCCATGTTCAAATTCCTAGAGCAAGCCCAATAACATTTAACCTTTTAAGGATGAGAAAAGTTGTCTGAAATGGAAAGGTAACGAGTTTTGGGGGCTTTTTTCCCCTCCAAATGTGGGACATGCTCCCACAAAGCTGAAACTCAATTCCAAGCAAGAGCTCTGCTGCAGATTCCAAAGCCCCCTAAATCAGAGGGACAGTGAGAGACCAGGAACTGAGAATTCCACAAAAAACTCCTTTAAAATACAAAATAATTTCTCATGCTCTCCAGATCGTTACTGTTTTGTAATTGCAAAGAGAGGATGTTTTAGGTGTTATTTAGTCTCACCCATATCCACATTTTTAGTTACTGCAACTTTTTTATTATTATTTTGCTATATTTATTTAAAAGCTCCTTGGTATAGAACATCTTCTTGGTCTATAATCTTAACCAAATCTTTCTTTGCACCATTTACATTTTTTCATTACTTCGTACTATGACTAACCTGTGTAATTCATTCCATGAAAAGGGTTGTTGTTTTTTTTTCTCTAAAGAAATTAGACCTACTTTTTGGATCATTAAGTAGTGCATAATCTTCAAATGGGACATTAAAAACTGTAATCAGTGACATCACCATGACAACCGATTAAGAGATGTCTAGAGAAGCCTCTGAAAATGTAATTTTTTAATATAATACATTTAAATGAGTTCATCAGAACAAAGCACCCTAAGTAGATTTATTGTGCACTGAATATCTAGAAATAATTTGGCTATATAGCTAACATTAAAAATCTTGTCAATGTGACTTCAATAGATTGGGGGTGGGCATTAAAATTCTCCTTGTGATGTCAATGGTGAGGGGAGGAAGCTTCAGAAGGAAAAAAATGTTTTCTTGCACCAGCAGAGAAATCTTCACTTCTCGTATATAAGTTTTTTAGTTTTGCTACATCATTAATTGTTTTTTTGGCACATTCTTCTACCTCTGTCATTTACAAAGTCTACTAACATGTAGGTACACATTACACCAGGTAAGGATCTCTAAAAATGAGGCATTGCTGAAATTCTTACTGTGTTTTCAGCCCTTGGTTATGATGATTTTTTGCCCATTGTCCTGCCCGCTCTAATAAATGAAATTGGAAGCAGCAGAAACCTCATTACTGCACACAGCAACAGTAAAATATAAATAAATTATGCCATAAAATGCCTACCTGCAATATATGGTATTACAAGGTTACATAAATTATATGCTCAGTAGTTGAGGTAAAGGCACTCATGAGAGCAACCTGCAAACAAAATAATGCATTTAAATGTATTGAAAAAGCTTGAAAAGGGAAAAAAACCAGTACTTTTACAGATAATCTGTTTGAAGAGATTAGTTATACTTCACAAGAGTAAACTACCCAGCACACTCGTTGTAAAACTCCTGCCTCCTCCCCCAAACAGCTAAAATAACATCAGAATTTCTTCTGGTTTCTTCCATTTTCCAACCTGTCGATTCAAGTTATGGCTTGTTCTTGACTTTGACGGCTCTGCCTCCTGCTCCTGCCCGCTGGGTTTATGAGGCCCTTTTCCAGGTGAGGTCTGGAGTTAGTTATGTCTGCATACAAGGAAAGAAGCATTTCCAAACTCCTGTCTGGTGAGTGGTGTGGTTGAGCCCCTGACTGAGGCAGGGGCTGTTTGCAGCTTTCCCCAGATCACAGAGCTTTTCCTTCCACTGCTTTGTCCTTTTCCTGCTGCAGGGAGCTCATGGCTGGCGCAGCATCTCCACTGCCCTAAGCTGGCACTGCTCTGCCTGCAGGATCTGGGGCTGTGACATTTCACATTAGCAGCAAATCTGCCTGGTAAACCACACTGCTGTCTCCTGAAAACTGTGCATCTAGGTGGTTTAGGAAAAAATTTTGCCTTGGATGGATAAAAGAGTCTATGGTTTTGGGGTGCTCACCCTCAAAGTGCTTTAAAGCAGCTGCAGGGAAAGGGTTGAAGCTTCTACTGAAAAGGAGGTGTTTTGAATTGATATCAGAACTAAGGCATTCCCAAATCACCAATTCCTTCTGAAAAGCCTGAACGTTATCCTTACAAAACACTGGCTCTCTATTAAACTCCTTGTTATTCTTTTCCTAATGAGACACTTTACCAGGCTGTCATCACCCGCTGTGATTAATTCTCTACTTGTAAAATTTTAGCTCTCTCTGTGCTGCTGCTGTTAATGTGCTTTGTACCAAATAAAAATGAAGTTGATGTTTACAAATCCTGTCTAGGGGTTGCTTTAAAAAAGCTCTGCTTTGCCATACGTTAATGAGGCCAAGTGTACTGATTTTTGTTCTAAATTCTTCTGGATAATTAAACACTGTAACAGACTAGCATGGAAGGTGTGAAACTCATCATTGCTTAAAGAGCTTTACAACATAGTATCTATGAAAGTATAGGCTTTATTATTACCTGCCTGTAATCACACACAAGATTGCATGTGTTCTTTTTATCTTAGCAGCATTAGTGAATCTGGGGATAAGCAGGAGAAAATATTCCTAAAAGGCAGGAGTCCTACAGTTATCTTAGATGAAAACTGACATGAAAAAGCTGAAGTGAAGGAGATGTTTCTAGTACATAGACATCTGTTTGGTTTTGTGTTTGGTTTTTTTTATTGCTAAGTAGATCTTTTAGATGGTCTAGGACATTAATAGACAACATGAATGAGAAATAATTCTGAATTACACTTTTACTCTCACATAGTAATGTACTTGCAATTCAAAACTGGATGCCTGAGCATCCTCGTGTATTAAAAGGAACTTCAGAAGCTATTCTGCCTCACATTTTATAAGGAATGAAGGAAGACAATATCTAATTCATCTAAAAAGCACAGTGGCAGTGTTCAGATTGCAGGCCTCTCAGGAACTAATGCATTTAAAGAGCTTTTACACTGGAGACAGTTAGCTTTCTCCCTTTTTCATACTAAATAAATTTAATTTAATTAAATAGGATGAAGCCATCTGCTTTCTTTAAGTCTTCTAATCTTAAAATCTTCTAATGCCTTGCAAATCTCAAATATCCTAACTTCAGACAGCAGATGGGTCTTGCAAGAATGCAGATTTCTAATCATATTTTTCCTTAAGTTTACTCAGATGCACATATTTACTTAAAAGAATACACACAGTTTTGTATTTTAGCACTGTGATTGTATGTGTTTGTGTCTACTGTTTCCCCACTGGTGGGTGGCTCTCCATGGGAAATCAAACTGAGCTCAGCAGAGGATTTCACATGAACAGTGGGATCCTTCCTTCCCTTCTTTCCTAAGATCAAGGCTGAAAATCTACGGTGTGTCTACACGGATGGGAACAGACAAACACGAGTTCTCTGCCAGCTCCCAGCTCTATGGACTCAAAATGTCCTGTGGGTTTGTTAGTCCCCAGATTAACAGGCAACACCGTACCCAGTGCAGGTAAAGCTCTACAAGTGCAAACTCCTGAGTTCCACTGTGCTCCCTGGCCACTCATCCTGAGCCTAAAAGGCTATTTTAGGACTCTGTCCTTTGGAGAAATATACGGAATGCATTTGAAGGTGAATCTTTATGTTTCATACATTACAAGCTACATCCAGATCTGAAATGAGGACAGAGAAGCATCGTTATCAGCACAGCCCAGTGCCTGGGATGTTAGCCAGTGTCAGCCACAGGGCTACTGAATTCACCTGCAGTTGTGCTGAGGACATCAGCAGAACACAAGACTGACACATTCCTTGTGAAGTAGCTTAAAAGAGCCCATGAGAAGAGCAAGACATTCAGGTGCTCATTGTTCAGTTCTGTTTATTTTTCTGCTGCTGCGTTTTCATTAAAATCATTTATCTTTCCTTACTAGAAGCCTACCACACTGATACAATTAATAATGTGAATCCTCTTTTTTCACATGCCTTTTAAAAAGGAAGCCAAATGCTTCTGTGTCACTTAACTGTTATTTAACAAAACTAAAATTATTATTTACTACAAGGGCATAGTTTACGTAATTTGGTGTAGTCAGACTGCTCCAAGCCTACAACAAATAAACAAATACTCTGAGGAAGCTCTGAACTCTGAGGTTTTACCTCTCTTCATGCATTGAGAGCAATGCATTTTGTGACCAAACGAGAGAGGAGCACAGCAGTCAGAGTTTGCTCTTCCTCGTGTTCCCTGTGAAACACTGAATGTACAGCTCTGGCTCAGGCCCTGTGGGATAAGTCCATGTTTGTGGCTCCCTCCAGGCAAAGCAGTAAACAGCATTAATGTTTGAAAAAGGGGAACAGCAAATATCAGTAGCACAGTAAACCAAGATGACAATTTGGGACAAATGGATGACAGGACTACACAGTGCTTTCCTTAAGTTAAATTATTGCAAGTGGCTCCACTGTGTAACACATGAGAGGGACATGTATAAATAATATTAAAATGCATTATTACAGAATGCTATCCATTATTTCGTAGCACTTATACATTATAATGTGCATTAGTTCTCACTGTCCTACTCAACACTGCCCTAGATAACTAAGGAGGAATCTGTGTTAATCATTTACTGATTACTAATATAGGTTTTTAAGTGGCCATAAGTAAAAAGAGTTTTTAGAACTGTTCTTACAAGTGAATTTTACAATGAAAGTGTGTTCCTTAAGGCACAGATATGATTAACTTAATATAAATTCTATATTTATATATGTTTAACAAAATTTATATATAGTTCATGATTAGGAATGTGGGCAGCCTTGTAAGAGTGAAAATCATATATACCAAAACAAAGAAGGACTGCCCTAAAAGGACCTATATAATATATGGTGGCATTCATACAAGAGATACAGCTTTATTTTCCTCCCATAGCTGGGTTTCCTCCCACATCCAAACAACAGGCACCGCTAAAGTCAACAGCAAAAAATTTTCAAATTACCTAAGCCCCAGCTGATTGGGACAATTGATATCTCTAAACCAAATTCAGTGTAAAAATATCTTCTCCCTCCTTGCCAAAGATATACACTGCAATAAAATATGTGAGCAAAGATATAAATGTCAGAGGCGTCAATAGGACTTACAGATAGATTATATATGCTGGAATTTTCAAGCTATCCAAAATGGTTTGGGACCATCTCTAATGACAAGCAAAATGCAGAGCTTATCTGAATGACAGGGACATTGGCTCCCCTGTGATGTACTGCAGGTTATGAGCTGAAAGTTGTATTTCTGCCACTGCAGAATCAAATCAGGAACCTGGTTGTTACCACATAGCTTCCATGTACTCCTGGTAGGGAAAATGCAGGGAATTGCAGTCTTGCCTTCCCTCTAGAAAACACACTGTCCACGTGGAATAATAAGATGCTGACGTAAAATAAGTTTGGGTTTTATAGAATTGTGAATTTTGAAAAAGTTGTGCATTTACTACAGCAGTTTGGAGGGAGATGGTGCAACCAGGCCCAGGGGTCCTGCCCTGCTCTGGGGCAGCTCCAGGCAGCAGGAGGTAAAAAAGAGCCAAAGCTGCTGGGGATGTCCAAAGGAGGCAGCCAGGGCTGCACAGGCTGGGATTGTTGGGGTGTCTGTGCAGTGACAGGAGCTGCATCCACGATTCCTGTGTGTCCCTTCCAGCTCAGGATAGAACATCCTGATATTCTTCATGATGTGTTGAATTGACACCAAATTACCATCAGCAGTACTTTTTCACCAGCAGCAGAACCAAATAGGAAATTCTCCCCCCACTCCCAAGTCACTTTCTCCCAAGGAGCTCTCCTGGAGCTCCTGCAGGGCTGCCTGACAAAGCAGATGCAGTCCCACAGTGTTTGTTCCACAGCCACTCCAGAGCAGCCAGACCGAGGTGCTCACTAAGGTGCTCACTAAGAACTTTATTCCTCCTGACCACACAAAGCCTTTCCAAGAAAAATCTGTGCCCTCAGGAACACTCCTCCCACACAGGGAACTCCTGGCGTGATAGAAAAAGTTAATTTTCTGTCTTAGAACAAATATGGGTTTCTTTTCTGCAGCTAGATTTTCTACAATTCTTTCTCCATTTGCTTTTTCTGTATGTTCAAAATGATCTCTAGACAAAAGCACCCTTTGGAGAGCAGCATCTGTTCACCATACTAGTTCAGTTAAATATTGCCTGGTAAGTAATGAAGCTCATATGTTTTCTACAGATTTGTCTTGAAGCAAACTTTGCTGCTACTCGCATTTGAATTTTCTGAGTATTTAGAGTTTTTCTAGGGAAGAATTCTGAAATAAAAAAGAAGACATCAAATTATCTACTCCACATGTCATTAGCCTGAGAATCTTATTGAAACCAAAATTCTGAAAGATATTCCCTTTTTTTAATGATGAATAGCTAAATTAGGTGGCAGTACTATTTAGTATTTTGCATGTCTGATAAAATACCAAAATACAAATTAATCAGTTTTTAACATCATATCTTCACAGAGCTTTTTTATCTGCAGGTTCGACTTGGGGAAGCTGAGGCAGGAAGCAAGATGCTTTTGCTGGGGGCTACCCCATTACACTTGGAGCCCTTTAGGCTTTTGCAACCCCTGTGGTGACATGAACAGGGGCAAAATTGAGATTAAAGACGGGTCCCTGCAGCTCATTTAACAGCACATATACCTGCAGCAGCACCAGACTGCAGCTTTTTACATTCACAGTCTTATTCACAGGCCTCACAGATCCCAGAAACTGTTTCTTTCTGATAGAAAGCTCCTGAAAACAAGAAAGACCTCATACATGAAAAGGAACCTGTTAAAAAACATGAACAAGTTTCTCAAGTAAGTGGAGGGACTGTCTGGCTCAGGGGATGGTGATTGAATTTCAGAAAGGTTTAAATCTAAGATGCCTTCTGAATCCATGCCAGATTCCCCCTGAGTGAAAACCATTACCATGGTATTTGTGCTGAGGTATGTGAGATGAATTTGGTGTCTCAATCCAGTGTGTCTGGAGCAGTCACTCGGATCACAAAGTCACTGTGACATCTCTCAGTAACTGGCATTCTTATTGATGGAATCAACAGGATTTAATGGCCATGGAGACTGAACTATCTTTGCTCACACTCGAGGCATATAGATGAGGCAGGGTGGATGTTTGTGCTGTCACTGACTATACTATCACAGCCCCAAGATAAACAGAGGGATTTCAGCTTTCAAGCCTGTCAATCTGGCATTTTTCACAAGGAGGAAATGCACTAAAATAAAGAAGAGAGCAGTGCAGCTCCAAACAACACTAATACTGATGAGTGGCTGGGAAGCCATGCTTGATATCACTCATCTTTGTTAAAAATAAAAGGCACATGCCAAGTTTTCCATGTCCTGATTTTCAGCCTGTTTTAACAGAACTACCTATATGTGGAGAGGGAGAAAATACAGCACAGGTGTAGGTTGTTAGCACTATATTGAAATTACACCTGACAGAAATGCAGAAACTCTGCATACAGCAGTTCAAAACCAAAACACATCTCTCTGTATTTCAAGCAGAGCAACAAAAATCTAACCAGAATAATAGAGGACTAAAAGCACTTCCATGGAGTGATGGCTTCAGTAAAATTAGTCATTATGGATAGGAAACCCATTACTTATTTGATTTTCTGATGACAACAAGATTTCTAACTGTTGACAAGTTCATCAGGAAACTTGGTGAGGTTTATTATGACATTTCATAGTCCCTCCACTTGGTAAGAAAAATTCAACTGGCTGGCAATATTTTGTGGAAAAATGAAAAAAAGATAAAAGGAAAGAACTTTTATAGTAACAATTGCTGAGTGAATCTCAGAATGCAGAAACTTGTATTCTTCTGTTGCATAAGCATCTGAAAGTGAGGGCTGTACTTTGACAGGAGAAGAACTTAGGCAGCCTACTTTAATAATTCAAGTGGAAGGAGGAGATCATTCTTTCAGTGCCTGCTTTGCAGCAAGAATATACTGAAGTGATTTCTCTGGAAACAAGGAGCGGATTAACCACTGGAAAAGAGGTTTCTTTAAAAACTTGCAAGAAAATTTCCACAGTTCCAGCACTTGAACTGAGATGCACAAGAGGAATTTCATAGGAAGTTATGGGATGGAAGGAGAAAGAGCTACCCATCATCATCTTCACAGGTCATTGGGACAGACAGCCTCAAAATATATTTCAGTGGTGCAACCACTGAAAACAACCCTGCAGAAGCATTTGAAGGGACTCTTTGCTTTCTGGCTTACTTAAACAACAACATTCCAGAAATAACACAGGAGAACATTTGTCAAGATTGATACTAAAACCCTCATTTTTGTTGGATGGAGGCAGCTTAAGAGAAGAATCTTTTTTTTAATAAGTGAGGTGATAAAACATTGTAAAAGAGGCACTTGTGAACACATTGGCTTTGTCTCATCTTTTCACTGCTCAGCCTTTGATTCTTTTTTGCTTTTCCTTGAACTTGTTTTCGCATCTTCTTAAGCTGCAACATTAATTTCAGACGCTCCAGGAATAAGTCATCTCCAGGAAATACTAAACAAGAAACAATCTTCTAAAATTTATTGGATTCTAATCAGAGAGTTGATACAATTAATAAAACCTACTCCTCTTCTGCATTTCTTTTGGTTCCACAATAAGCAGCATAATTTTTGATTAAAGAAAGACATTTTGCCCTTATTAAGCAGGAATTATTAGCACACCTGTGCGAGTTGCAGGATTAAATTCCAAAGAGTTCTCATGATGCTCTAAAGTATAAAAAGACATTAGTAGAAATCAATGGATACTACAGCACCAAATGATGCACTTTTAAAAAGGTCATTTTATAGTAGGGAATAAAACCTGGATTTGATCACTAGATTATCCTCTGATATATGTCCTCCTTCTGAAGCTCTTATCAGTGGAAAACAAACAGAAACCAGCTCATAATTGTCACTGGCAGTAAGAAACTGCACTAGTCAAAAGTTCAGATTCAGGTTCAAGTCTACTCCCTAAAGTCAGAGAAAATCAAAATGTCCATTGCAACTATGGTTGCCTTGTTTGATCCACACTTGTGAGGAAATTTTTCCTTTGGTTACTGTATCAGGCATTATTATACATACATACATATATATAAATATATGTTCTCATTTCTTCCTTGCCACTCACTAGTCATTGCTAGGGGGCACAATTCTGTATTTTTAAATATTGCATTATAACAATTTTTCTTCTCCCTGACAAATATCTCTCAATTGTTCTCAATTGCCTCCAGTATAGAGTTTGAAACTGGATTGTGTGGTGCATTTAAGATATCAAGTACAATTAAAATAGCAACCAAGAGGCTTACAAATAATCCTTTCTGGTTTTCAGTGACAAATTAGTCACATCTGAAGCAACAATGCAAAACCTGTATTTCAGTTGGCTGCCTTCACAAACTGCTATAGTCATTGCAAGGAAGTAAATGAGGGTTTCTGATGTAAACATCACTGAGATATATACACACCATGCTTGTGCTGACAGAAGTGCAGCAACAGAACACAGTATCCACCTTTCCAGATTGCCAGCATCAAAAACCTGATAACAATATGTTTCTTTGCCTGGTTGCTCTCTGGAGATAAAATTAAGAAATTATTCTTGTAACACTGCAGAGGGTAGAAACTATCTCTGTTTCATGAGGAATATCTTTACATTCTCATCTGAATAAAGTAAAGCAGCCCAAAGCAGTGTACAGACATGTATAACGTGCATGAAAATGGAGGATAGACCTATATTTAAACAGGACACAAAAAATGAACAGACCATTCCCATATAAAATATTGCACTCATAAAATGCTCTTCCAGAGGCTCATATTGAGAGAGAGAAAAAAAAGGGTCAAAAGAAGAGGAAAAGCAGGCAGAGTTACCTGGGTTAAAAATCCAAACCCTCACATCCTATATGATATTTTCATGACTCTAGTTCTTCAACTGTACACAAAAGTACACAAATTTGTGCCAAATCAAGAGACCGGGGCATTTAACATTCCAAAAACATCAGCTGTGCCTTGGTAATTTCTGACCCCTTTTTCCTCTCAAAGGGTAATGGGATTAAAGGCTTTTATTTCAAGTTTATTGTCTCTTTAGAAGCCTTTTTGCTTTATTGGATTATACTTATATAAGTTTTCTACTACAGCAGTATCAGGTTATTAGATATGTGATGCCAAAAAATGGAAGTCATTTGCCAAGAAATGTCATGTCATTTGAATTTTATGGGTTTTTTGCCTAAATTTAGGCACTTTATATGTTAAATCTAGTCTCGATATAAACAGAATATATTTCTTCATTATTTATCTGTGACATTATTTTGTTTCTACCTTTACCCTTCTACCATTATTTTGTCTGAGCTTCCAAGCTAGCTCAACAATATTCAAACGCAATGCAAAATAAATAATAAATCACTTTCTAGCACCTAGTCTCACTGCTACTCTTTACTTCAGTCTTCCATCTATATTTTCACTCTCTGTTTATTGTGTTCAAAGCTGTTTTCTGTCTGTAGTTCTACTTGTAAACTGCACAACAAATCCAGTGCTGCACAAGGCCTGGGAGTGTTCTCTATTTTAGTGCACATCATTGGTACGCTCTGTAGTAGCAGGGAAATTCACTTAGGCAATGAATTGTACCCATGCAGATTCAATGCTGAATTCTAAATTTAAATCTCCAAAACACTGTAGGGTGCAGTTTCATGTCTATGCTTCCTGTGTAGGAACCACAAAGAATATTCTGTCTGAAAACATCCAACAGAGATTTTTATTGAAATGAATGTGATCCTTCTGGGTACAGGCATTCCAGCTTTGTACTTCCTTGCCTTCCCACTTCAGCCCATGGATGTGACCAATTAAGCACATAACAGGGCCCAATACCATCCCAATATAGTTATTCTTTTTTATGGAGAGCCCATTAAGCACACAGATCCTGGCAGTCTGAGCTGACTGATATTAAATGAGTTTCTCAGGGACTCTGGGATTACAGATCAAGAACCTTCACTAAAGTACCTGATTTGCCACAGACAGTGTTGGACCTGTGAGAAAAATCCATTTCCAAGTATTTGATGGAAGCAAAGCAAATTCCAGGAGGGAAGGGGTGACACAGGGCTCGTTCATCCCTACCACAGCCATTGCTCCAGGTGTCTTCATTCCCAGGCTGACCCTCATCCTCAGAACAAATAAATTCCCTGAGTACTTACAGGAAATTCTTATCCAACAATAATCATTACATCTTCCCCATAAAAAAAATATTAAATATTACTTCTATAGGATGGTTTAAACTCTCACTTGTCCCACATGCTTTTGATCTGACCACTCCCAGCTGGGCAGTTTCACAGCCTGAGGAGAAATTGGTTCTTTCTCCCCACATGTAGGAAAGTGCCAACACAATTCCCTCACTACAGAAGAGGCACAACACCCATAGGTGCTGGGATTCACACGGGATCATTGTTTGCTTTCTGAGCATGGTGGCACCAGCCCTGGTGGAATTTAGAATTCCCACACAGCCACCACTTCTCAGTGCACTCAGATCAGGAATCAAGGTTCAAATCAACACAAAAAACACATTCCAAATGGATGTGAACTCATGCATAACTCCAGTGTTGAATCTGGACTGAATTTATCCACTTATGGCAGTGTCATGGAAAGCCAACCCCAAAGATTTTTGCAAGACTGTATGTGTTACCCTGACTTTGGTGCTGAACACACACGCTACTAAATACAACCAGTTTTGTTTGCCTGTTTTGATATGACAAAATACTGAAAATTAGAAAACTGGGCAAAAGAAAAAAAAGATTGCAAGCTTTTCATTTACATAGATTGGAAAATGATCAGAATTAAACCGACATGGTTTTTCTTTATAATTGCTAACATGCTGCATGGCTTAAAACTTTCTGCTTGAAGTGGTTTATCATAAATAGACATTTCTGAAGGTCCCCTAAGGCAGACAAGTGCATTTCTGGAGAATTAGACAGAGCTTTGTTTGAAAGCAGCCTAAATGTCTTTAATTTCAATGAGATAAAAATTGTCAAGTAACATGTAACATCAGCTTTGCCCTGATCATCTCTGATGGAGTCTGTCAGTAATATCCATTCTTAGTTCCAAACAAAAGCAAACTAATTTTATTGACCATTTTCTAAACTGGAGTATCCATCTTGGTTTTAGTGCTTGCAGAGGTGATAAAATAGGTAACAAAGAAACCAGGCAGACTCTGTTTATCCATAGGCAACCTCAGAGTGGAGCAAAATCCCTGTCAGTATCTCTGCAGACACCCCTATCCAGCAGGAACACAAATTGCAGCCTCTGAAGTTAAATGTTAGCACATTTCCTCACCTACAATTCTATCTCCTCTGACCTGCCCATTCACTGCTCCTGGCAGAGTGCAAAGACTAGATTGCAAGCCTTTGTTTAATTAATTACTACTGCAATAAATGAATTTAAGGGTTTTTTTTAGCTGAACATGGGGATACTCAAAGACAACTCCCAGTGCAACTCCTGCGCTCACACCACACTCTAATGGAGTGGCTGCACTGATATCAGCAGAGCACTCGAGAAATTCATCACTGTAACACAGGTCAGGCAGTGGTCCCCGGGCCCTGCAAGGTGCTGACCTATTCAGAGAAAGGTCATTTTGCTGCAGAAGACAGTTTATAAGTGGAAAAGAGCCCAACATATCCTGATGCTGGAGGATTTTGATCTGACCAGGAGCACTTTGCATACACTTGAACTAACAGGAACACAGTACCTAAAAGCTGGTTTTGTGTGAGATTTTACAACTTCAGACACATATATTTTAAAGAATTTAATTTAGCTGTCTCTTCATTACCCTTGAGCAATAACTTCTTCAGTGCTTTAAAGTGGAAATTTCTGCTCCTCAACATCTGCATGTTCTTACCTCAGTCAGTGGTTTGCAGAGTATCAGTGACTTTTGCAAATATGATATGGGCTCTTACCATTAACCTTTGTTCTAAAAAAAAACCCCAAACCCCACAGGATCCACCCAGGAAAAAAATAGTGTGATGAGAAACCAGGAAAACTATAATACTTATTGACTCCTCTACACAAACCCCTATGCAACCAGAACTATGCAAGGCCCTGAGCTCTGTTGCTGTCAGCCTTGCAGCAATTTCATATGCAAAATAAGTCACTGAGATTCTTTCTGCTTCAGATAAACCATTGTGAAATTTGGATATTTCTTCCACATTTTTATGAAGCTGAAATGAACAGGCTGACAGCATAACTCACACTATATTGATTCCATGCCAGTGCTCGTTAATGGAGAAGCCGATTCTCACTGAATGTATGACCTGCTGATATCCCAAGGCAGCTTTTGTCTCAAATACCTCCAAACACACTGAATTATTTAGAGCACAAAAATGTTACAAATGCTTGGTACATCTGCACATCCATACATGGGTGTACAGGTATAAATATCAATCAGCACCTCTGTGAGCACACACACACTGAAACGTGGCTGGATGCACCACCACCATCCCATTCCTTGAACAAAACCTCAGGGCCTTCAGCCTCCCACAAAACATCACCTGCAGATTTCCTGGGACAAAATAATTTAATCTGTAATTTGCTTAACTGTAATGGATTTATAGTAACAAATCTGGCCATTGTCAATTTATTGATCTAAAGCTGCAATTTACTGATCCTCTTTGTGTTTTTAACCACTGCTTTGGAAAGAGCTTGTGGTGGTATTGAGTATTTGTCTGTGGATAAACACTCTATTTTTTGGTAAAGTATGAAACCCAAGTCTTCCTTAGATATTCAAACAAAGCTTTAAAAGCATCAGCCATGACATTTTGTATAAATATTTTCCAACTGCCCCATGGATTTTGGCACGCATGTATTCCAACATTAGGAAATGATAAGAGACTTAAGAACAGATTTACTGTGAGAAGATATCTTCTTAAATTCTTTATTCAATCAGCTGTGAAACAGTATAATATCTTAAAAGGACACATTTGGTAGCATGAAAGACAAGTGCAGTGAGGCTTGAGCTTGCTAAATTCATTGCATTCTTCAACCTTAGGGCTGCAAATAGATTATTTTTTAACCTCTCAAGAGGATGGCAGGTATTCTGCAAGCAGCTGGCATTGTGAAGCAATTTAAACCATCTCTATTTGTTAGCTGGTTTAGTGACTGCTAAAATGGGTGAGTTAAATTTCTTAGAGGCTTTTTGATTTCACTCAGTAACTTCTAGGCTAATGGCTTGCATTGCCAAGCCCAACACAGACAATGAATCCACTGCTCCAGGTGGGTTTGAAGACAGCTTCCAGAAAGCAGGGGACTTGACTTTTGGAGCAGAGCTTGCAGGGTAGGTTAAAATGTGTCGGTGGTAAAATACAGACATAGCTTTTGCTCTGCAAACTGCAGAGCTGCCAAACTACTTTGAAATTATTTGTGTAGTCCCTGGGAAATCACTGCAGTTATCTCACATCCCAGGCTGTTATGACACCAGAATGCCTTTTGCCTCTCTTTTGTGTTCCTGATCTCTTTGAGCAAGGAGGGCTGGAAGCATTATTCATTCAGCTTCCCAGGTTTGTATTAATTGTATTTATGAAATGGGTTTCATTTACTTGGAAAACTGCATGAACTTGTTGAGCATTTCAATCTGGCAGCCCTCTGCTTTTCAAAATTTACTGAAATTTGCTGAAGTCCTAAATTTTGCCTGCATTTCTAACCGACTGTATATCACTTATCTTCCTTTGAAACTTTCACCCAGTACACAGACAGATGGGTGCACTGAAGCATGATATTAATCAGAAAGAAATCCAAGAATACCCAGTAGCATACGGCCATCTCAGGCCATCCACAGAGCTGAGTGTGCTTTGCCAGTCTGGGCAGAGAGTTTGGAATCCCCTTGGTTCTGCACAGGAAACTACACACATTTGCATGCAGATAGAACACTTTACATGATATTTATCGACAAGGAAGCATCCTTCATCTAGGCTGCTAATGTGGCTGGTTCTGATGCTGGGGCTTCAGCTGCCCAAGAGGCTGCTGCCTGTCTGCTCCTTTGCCATGACAAAGAGGGGGGCAGAAGTCCCAATTGGGCACAGTCCCAATTCTCATGGGAAGGGAAATAAACTTGTCACTGCATAAAGGATGCCTGGAAGAGCTGGAACAGAGGCCAGATGGAGTTAAGGAGAATAAAGGATATTTATTGAGGTTTTCAAAGGCCACACCTGAGCAGCAGCAGTGTTACAAATCTGAGCTCTGCCTGGATGGCCCCAAAATGGAGGCAAAGGGAGCAGGGGCCAGTCCTGAGATCTCATGTTTTATATGTTTGGGTCCATTTGCATACAGGAGTCTCACTTGCCTGCCCTCTTCCTTCCATGTTGTTTTTACTTCGAGCATGAAGTTTGGAAGAATATCCTTGAGTCCCAACTGGAGTAGGATTGTTGTGTCTTCATCACCCTGTGTAAGGATCTCAGTAACCCTGAACAAAAAAGCCACATATCAATGCAGAATAGAAAACCCAAAAGCCCAAGGCATCATAAAGGATGGAAGGTTGGTCCAAAAGGGCTCTATCTGACACTTACCAACCAATCTTTGGCCCTGGTAATGCAATGGGATTTCTAAAGATGCACATAATGGGACATATTCAGTGTCATACTGTGCTGTACACAGTATTTTCAAAATATATTACAAAGTCCTTGACGTTGCTTCAAGTGTAATTCTCCCTGTAGTTTCTTTCTTCATTAGATCAGAAAGGAATTACAAAGCATGTAGTGAATACATGCATGTGTGCTTTAGGATCCACACACCTTCTAAACCAACTGAATTGTAGATAGACACACTCATACAGACACATTTTTTCTATACAGTTAATGCTAATGGAATGAGCCATGAGCCAAGCAGCGTGGTATAAAAATGCAATTATGAGTGAGAGGGTAAGGCTGTATCTTTCCTTATGGATATCTTCAAGAGACCAACCCCACCAGATACAGATGAAGGAGAAATAGCCCTGTGGCAGCAGGTGTTCCTGATCAGCCAGAGCTTTCTAGATGAGAAGAGAAAGTTCAGTTCTTTGCTTTGCTGAGACCCACCTAATACAACAGCTCCCCATGCCTGGTTTTAATTTGAACCCATCTTTTCAAAGCATTTATAAAGCCAGAGATGTTTTCTGATGACCATGGGGACATGCACAGACAAACATTTGGATGTGTCCATTTGGAAACATCTCTCTTGACCCAGGAATTTGGAGCCCACCTCCCTCTACATACTGAGGGAAGCAGGTTCTGTGCTTTGAAGGTTTCTGTAAGAAAAATTAATTATGAAAATTAACTCTTGAAGCACACAGAATCATCTCCATTCATTCTACTGGGCTCTGGAACCAGCTCAGGGAGCAAAATGTCTGTAGTGTGGGCAGGGACTGATGGGAGAACAAGACTATGCCAAACAAAATCCAAAAATGTTATGCATGTCTGTAACCAGATGGTTACCCAGCAGCTTAACACAGAAAGTGAAATCCTTTCCTATTATTGCTCACCACACAGAGACAGATAAAGATAACAGGCCTGGTAGTGCCATGCTGAAAACTCAGTATGAGCTCCTTCCCACGTTGCACTTTTATGACTCTTTTCAAGTTCCTCTCCTCTCTTCAAGACAAAAGTGTTCCAAAAGTTTGATGTTTGAGCATCCTATTTGTGTTTCAGTCTATTATTATACATGACCAAGGATTTTAAATGTGCATTTCTCTGACAAGTATAAATTGTGATAGGTTTTAGCATCCGCATCTCACAGTCTAGCTTCAAGCTCTTCTCACACTTGATTTGTATCTCATGTCTTAGTGGATAACAAAAAAGCACTTTTATATGAGCTATGAATTTTATGCAGATTCTTTTTTACACTGAACCCTATATTCAAAATCAAACATCCATATTAACAGTATATGCCAAGCAGCCAAATCAATATCCAAGTAATAACTAAAATGTGTTATACTTTCAAGAATATAAGATAAATTAATATAAAGAGCATTATGAATCCTTTGAAGCACAACAAAAGGAGCCATGGTTAAAATTTTAACAAGTTAGAATCATTAGCTAAACAAATCCTGACAGCCTAGCTTTGCACTTCCAGTCACACATGCTCAGAACAAAGGCTTGATATGTGAGGCAACTTTAATAGGTCCCTCTGCATATGACTAATTTTTCCTCAAACAGTCATTTTTTATTTCATATTTTACTCTGGATCCTGAAATGTCACATTTTATTAATCTGTGTCACTCATGTGGATTGTTAAAAGAACAGACTAGCACTGGAGGAAGTGCCTCTCATCATTACCATACGTATGTGGGATGACAAAGGAATGTGCTAAAATTTGGAGTAACAATTATTAAAAGTAGAACAAGCAAGAATAGAATATAACCTGTTTTCCTTTCACTACCTTCCAAACTGTGCACTTAGAGAAATGGCAACGGCAAGAATTGGTCCAGAAAACTCCTGGTTTGCATTGGCTCCCTCACCAAAACACAAAATGGGGGCAAATTCATTGGTCCTTGTGCCACCTGTGGCAGAGCTGAGTCTGTGCCAACAAAGATGATAAAGCTGGCATTTGTTTTTATTCCTTTTAGATCATGTTCCCTTCTAATGAAAACATTTCCCAGTATTCATAGAATTAGCCCAAAGCAGAAACAATGCATTTTGAATAAACTGGCTCTCCCCTCAGACAATACTGACTGAGGTGACCTCTAAGCCTATAAATACCCGTGCAGAATTCCACATGACGGTGTTGTACCTTAATGAAAGCATAGCACACATTTGGGACAGCAAAGGTGTTAAGGTTTCTGAGAAAATAAATCTGTTCTATATGGTGCATTTTAATGATGATATATCTTTTCTCCTAATAACAAAGAGCAATTGTAAATAATTTCTTTTAACAAAAACATGCAGGAGTGGAAAGAAGCTATAGAGAAAAAATATTGAAATGTGAGGAATTAAATATACAGCAAACTTACTTGAAAGTTATGTAGAAGATATTATCTCAAATTCCAAAACATTTGCCTGAGGAACAGGCAGTACAAACACAGTTACACAGCCTATCCCAAAGAGAAAATAAACCCAAACAAACTACTGAAATAATTATCACAGCTCAGTTGTTTACCAAACCAAAATATTATCACAAAAACTAAAATAAACACACTGCACTGGCAGAACCACTGGGTGACAGGGGGAGAGTACCTAAGGTGAAAGAACAATATTTCATTGACATTCACTGGGTGTAAATGTATTTCTATTTCTAATTGATATCACAAATCAGTTTATTGGCAATGATCTCAGTTAACTGTCCACATCCATTCTGCAGCTTTCCTGTCTGTGCTCTGCAGAATTATCTCTTCCTAAGTCTTAGCTCTCCTCAATGAATTTTGAGGACCAGATTAAGTCTGATGAGTAGCTGGATTGAGTAAAACAGAAATCCTCTTCCTCTCACAGAATGCAAAGTTGCAGATGGACACTGAAAATGCCATTGAGAGCTTTCCTTGGAATTTATTTAAATTAGGAGTTTCTCCAATTTTCCAATGGTTTCCTAAAGAAGTGCTCTATGAATTGTTGCCCTAAATGTCAATGCTTAGAAGCTGAAAATTTCAAGAGAGTAATGTAGCAGAAAAATGATGTAATTTTATAAAAGATACTTTGCTATATATTGTTACACAGATACCATAGAGCATAAATGGCGTTTGACCTTAACTCTATTATATTTGCTTCCCTGATATTAATTTGGGCATCTGTCTGAGGAGAAAATACAACAGATGGATACAGACAGAGATGAAGATCTACAAAAAATAAGCAGACAGTGTTTGTCTTGGTACTATCACACGAGGATTAAACAATTTAGGCTTAAAAGATGAACACATAATTTCAACAGCATGCCTGTTTTACTGGTCATGACATCAGGCAAAAAAGAGTGACTGATGTACAGATGTCAATGTCAGATCTGAAAACCTGTTCTCATCTTTCTCTGAAGAAGACTGAGAGAGGAAAAAAAAAGGGAGACTTTTCAGCTAACCTAAGACTTGATTTTTTTTTTCTATCAAAAAAATCTTACTGTAGTATTTGAAGTGTATTCAAAACAGAGTGGTTTCCCACCTAGGTTTTTGGGGTAGAGAGTCCAAGATTAAATTGAAGCTTATATAACACAGGCAAACCTACCACTGTTCCTGGCCTTGGCTGAATATGTACAGAGAAATTTGGCAATAATTCAGCTGCATCTGCATTTGTGTCACACCCTGGAATACCCCAGTGCTTACCTGCAAGAGGTTCTGATTAGTGACCTATTGTTCCCAACCTCCTTGCAAGGAGCATCCTGAGGAAAGCTGGGTTTCTCCTCCACACATATGGCTGCATAGGCAGGAATTAAGAAAACATCTTTCTTACCTTTGCCTCTCCACACAGCAAGCAAGACTTCCTAGAGAGGAGGAGCAAAGAAAATAATTAGACATCCAAAAGTGAGAACACTGATTTCTGTCCTCACAGACTGGATGATGAACAAGAAGAGTCGTCCCTATATTTTGAAACAGGAGTTTTACACAAATCAAACAGTGCAATTATGCTTAAACAACCCTTACAAACGGTCCATTAACCTATCAATCTCATCTGGGAAGATGATTTCCCAGCCTCAAGTCTGGCAAACAGTATAATGCTGAGATTGTGAGCAGAACATAAAAACCAGGCCTCTCAGAAATGAGATACTGCAACAAGAATAAAGACTGTTAGAGTGACCAACAACAAATCCCTTGAGGCCCACAGCTTTGAAGATAGAAATGGAGTCATTTTTAATTCAAGTTGTATTTGGAACTAGCAGACAGTCTGGCCCACTTCATGCTTATTCCTATGCCAAGCCTGGAGATGGGAGAATGAAATTTGAATCAGGCTCTATTGCTTGCACAGTAATCTTTTATTTATTAAGAAATATAGATTAAAATAATAATAATCCATTTTCTGTGAAAAGTCAGATTTTAAATTGAAGCTTAATCTTTCTGCTCCCACTTTTGAGACTCTACGTAACTCTACTCCTCCCTTCTCACTTGAGTTAGTCTCCTCCCACATCACACACCCATATCGCTCCAAAAGCAATTTAACATAATCAAGTATCCAGCTATCCCAAAGCCACATCTACAGCTGTCTTCCCCTTCAACAAAATGTATTTTACTTTCAAAGCTTATTTACTCACACTATTGTCTCCTCCACATTCAACCTGAAGGCTCAGTGATTTGCATTCCCTCTCCAGAGCAACTACACAATTTGTTTGGAGTCCTCCATTTCATCTGTTTATCTAATTTCTTCTGGATTTCATTAAGCCAGGCATTGCTTTCACTCCTAAACAGCCAGGTTGCTTTGATCATAGTAAAATTTCCTCAGGGAAGCAATTCCTGCTTTCACTTACTGTTATATCTTGCCTTTAAAAACAACAAGAAGAACGATTGGGGCTTAAGATAAATGATTGAGTGGCTCATATTTTATAAAAGCCAGTTTACTTAACACTAATAGTGAAGAGGTGTTGACAATTTAGGCAACAATTTATAAGAGTGGAATGAAATCACTGTGATTTATTCTGGTGCTCTTCTGTGTCTATAATTCTGGAAGTTACAGGTAAGAAGTCTGTACCAGAGGGAAGGAAAATACAACCTGGATGTGTCAGCATTTCCAGGACTAAAATATTGCTTGCAGGTATATATGGAGATAATAATGCACTGCTGGGATTGAAAGAGTCCCACAGAGAGTGCCAAATACACATTGGCATAACTTCCCCACACAGGGCTCAGGGAGGCACCCCAAGCTGAAATAATTCACCTTCTCAGGAGCGCCTGAAAGATCAGCTCTAGCTGAGTTTAAGGAACTCCCTACTACAGATTCTTCAGGTTTTAATCAAAACCTAATGTTGACCATTTTACTGAGAATGAACCACTGCCCTTCCACTGCTTGGTGAAAAATGTTTTCAAGTTGTTGTACCAGATAACTGAGAGTGATTACATTTACACCAATTTCTTTATTCCATTTTCTCACTGTAGGCGTCTCTGTGCCACGCAGCTTCAAGAGCCAAACAGAAAAAAGCTTTGCAACCTCTCTGACAAAGAATATTTTTGGCAAACACACTGCAGTAATGTGAAGTGTCAGGAAATCAAAGACTTCCTGAGCAGTTCAGCAAACATATCTAAAGAACTGAGTACGAATCCTTTACAAGATGGGAAGACTCTTCTTTAAGAAACCTGCAGTCTGCTTATACTGAATGCCCTTCCTGGTAAGCATAAAAAGCAGAAAAAGAAATAAAAGATGAAGCTAAAAATAATCCTGTCTCATCTGTGATAATACTTTCACATGCAATTAATATTTCAACATACAAAAGGTTGTTAAAAAGCTTAACTACTTTATATACATATTTAAGAACCAGAAATGCTCCTTCATAGCCCAGGCAAAGTTGCAATAGGAAAAATGTAAATCAAACGAGTACCTTGATATTAAGATTCCTTTAGGAAGATAAATTTAAATGGTTTTAAATTCATATAATTATATGGAATTCCTAAACCCTCACTAAACTCAGCATCTCTAAGAGATATCCATAACCTCCTCAAGACCTCTCTGATTCAGCCTTAATATTAAGTGGCGCCTGATCTGGTTTGGGTTAACTGAGATTAATTAGCACACGCCAAAAACACTGAATGGCACCTGATAGTTTTTAATGCTTTCTGTTCTAAACCTGAAAATGAGTTACCACTACCCATGGACAAAAGCTGTGAATCCTGGCTAAGTGCCGAATGTCAAGTATACTTTTTCATTAAGCTACTACATTAAAAAGGGAATAAAAGTCTCCTGATCCTGGCCAGTCATGACTTCTCCCTCCATACCCAGCATATCCTCCTTTCTACAAACAATTTCTTCTCAGAAACCCCTCCTCACTGACAAAATTTGACCATTTGTAAGTTTGGGAGGCCCATTTTCACTTTTCATTTCCCATGATGGTTACTGCCTGGGTGAGATGAGACTTTTCCAATAACCCTTAGCACCTTTAAGACCTTAGGAAAAAAGTTTAGCGTGCTGTTTTCAATTTATCTGCAAAACACCAGGTTTTGGAAAGGCTAATTTTAGGAATGGGGAGTCAATCCAAGTTCACTCCCTCAAGAGCTGGGAGGGTATGCCTGCAGTGGACATAATTCAGCAAGCAAATTTACATCATTCACTCCACTTTGATGCAGTTGATAGAACTTTTCCTGGACTTTCACTACTGTTCTTGAACTTCCAGTCACAGATACACTTTAACCTTATGAGGACTGAAATATTTTTTCATATGGGCTGAGACAGCTACTTTTTCTATTTTTTAGTAAGTAAAACTGCATTTAAACCACAATACCCGAAGCAAGCCCACTCATTTAACAGCAACTTGAAAGGCACAAAAGACTCAGGAAAACAAATTTATTAAACTAATGAAAAAAAAGAATTAATTTTGAGCAATTACCAGTCAGTGATAGGAAAAAAACTCCCAGTACCTCATTTATTAAAGAATGTGCCAACTAAATATCCCCTAAAAAACCCTCACCAGTACATTCAGGGACAGGAGCTGCCACCATCTCGTTTAGCAAGTGCAAGGGCACAGCCCCAGCTCTTTCTAATTACACATCTCTCAGCCAGCTCGTGCACAGCCCAGCGTGTTCCTGGGTGACAGCAGTAAACACAGGCTGATGGAAACTGCTAATTTAGAAATTAGGCACTAAAAATAGAATCTTAATCTGCCACTCCAGCGAGTCTGACAGCAGAAGGGATCCATTTATCTGAAGTTTCCCAGAGCAGCCAATCTGGTCTCAACCAGGGGTGTGCAGTGGGCAGGTTATGGATGAGGATCTCAGTGCTCCACCTTTCCAGGTACTTCTGGGAGTAGCCTGCACTTTATTCTGCTTCAGCTAGCTTGAGAAACAAAAATGTCCCTTTAATCTGATGCATTTAAGCTGAATATTACTTCTTTTTTGGTGCAAATCTGTTTTGCTGTCTGTCTGTGAAGTCAGCAGTAGATATTTCATCACTAATGACAGAAACACCTTTGTATGGACTTTGTGCAGCTCGAGCTCAGCAAGAGAATAAAACCCAAAAACTGTCCTTTCATTGCCAATATTTAACACTGAAATAGCTGTAATTTTGTATTTCTGCAGTTCAATGGTTTTGAGAGGAGTGGGCTCCAGCCCATGGACAGGCCTGCACAAAAAATCACCTTCCTGTTGTAGCAGAGCCTTCCTGCAGTAATTCCAGACAATAAATTCAGAGAATACCAGGAATGAGTGATCCTAAAGCACATGTCCTGGTTTACTAAAACGTCTTTGTTTGCTGAGGTGATGCTGTATTTTAGTAACAGTGAATTCTTATTCCAATTAAAAAATAAGCACACGTCCTCTTTGGGTAAAACTGAGAACCCACTCCTACAGTAAGCAATCACTAACATTTAACAGTATGGATTTTATTGTTAAATTAATATTTAACTAATTAATGTTGAAGACTGGTCAATAAAAGTAACAAGTTCCTTTGGTGTTAATTAACGTGCCAGCATGCACAGTCCATGTATTTTAAAAAAGTGTACATATTTGTGTGTGCATAATTGTTATATATAAAAATGGGGGTTTAATATATAAATATATTTAAAAATCTGTATGACAGTGAAGGGTATTTCAAAATGATGACTCCATTATATTGCTTCCTGCCTTTCTGAGGAAGCATGAAGGAACAGTCTTCTTCCTCACCTGGGGATGAATAACTCTCCTCTTACTCAACTGTTTCTCCTCTCCAGCATGAAAACCTTACACAGGAATAATTTTTTGCGATGTCTGAGAGACACAGCTTCCTGAGACACAGAAAACTGATTCACAGGAAGATGCATTCACACCAGACCTGCAATGATGCCTTGTTTCTGCACACCCTGAGCCTCACACCGTGGCTCCTGCAGCACCCAGAGCAGGGGTGAAGCCCGTCCCTTCCCCTCTGCCCCTCCAGCACAGCCACACAGGCTCTTAAAAGTTAGAACAGGTTTAATTGCAACCCAACACCACACACAGTGTTTTCCTTTCAATCCCTCTACAAGTTTAGCCTAAATTCAATATGTTTCCACTGTAGGCTATGTTTACTGAAATAAAACTACATTCAACTATGGGCAACCTGTCTTTGAACATATGCTGTAGGCAGCAATCTAGCAGAGAAATGGGCGACAAGCTGTGAGACTAAACTTTTATCATTGGCTCCATAAATCAAGATGAAAGCTATAGACTTCCTCCTGTGGACCTCATACAGCCTTGAGAAAGAAAGTTAAAATATTTAGATTGAAAGAACTAAATAATATAAAGAGAAAAAAACAACTCAAAGCGAAAATTAGTTGAAGCATTTGTCCAGTGCTAAATAGAGGTTCAGTCCCCAAGAAAGAATATTTATATATAGATTTTTAAAGATATACTTGACATCAATTACTAATTAGTAAGATTAATGATGTCTGGACCATGCAAAGTGTTCTTTCTTCAGTCCCATTCGTGTTGTTAGCAATGAATTCCCACTAATCCAACTGTAGAGCAAGTTGTACCAGCACAGCTTTAGAGCAGCAACTAAGAGAGTCTTGGTAATTATCATCTGCCAGCTAATGAAGAAATATATAGCATATCATATAAGCAGGTAATAGCACCTGAAGCCCCATAAACAATAAATCCTTATTTATTTAAATCCAGACTCCATTAAGCTTCCAACATACATAAAATTACTGAAGAGAATGGGGTCTGCATCTGCAGTGAGGTTTTTGTACTAATAATGAATCCAAACCCACTGTCCTTTGTGATCTCTGGGGAGGATTTTAAAATTCTTCAATATCTGGTTAAAAGAGACTTTACAATTCTATTGAGACCCCACCTGCAGAGCTGCCCCAGCCTGGCCAGCCCAGCCAGGAGCTGGAGCTGCTGGAGAGAGCCCAGAGGAGGCTCCAGGATGAGCAGAGGGATGGAGCAGCTGTGCTGGCAGGAAAGGCTGGCAGAGCTGGCATTGTTCACCTGCACAGGAGAAGCTTTGGGGTGACCTCAGTGTGGCCTTGCAGGGCCTGAAGGAGCTGCAGCAAAGATGGAGAGAGACAATTGCCAAGGGCTGCAGGGCCAGGAGGCAGGGAATGGCTGCCAGTGGCAGAGGGCAGGGCTGGATGGGACATTGGGCAGGAATTGTTCCCTGGCAGGGTGGGCAGGCCCTGGCACAGGTGCCCAGAGCAGCTGGGGCTGCCCCTGGATCCCTGGCAGTGCCCAAGGCCAGCTTGGACATTGGGGCTGGGAGCAGCCTGGGACAGTGGCAGGTGTCCCTGCCATGCCTGGGGTGGAATGAAATTATCTTTATGGTCCCTTCCAATCCAAACTGTTCCATGATTCTCTACACTTTTTCCTACCATTTAAGTTATCCCTTCCTCTGTGGCATTACTTCTTTCACATCAGAAGGATAAAAGAAATAACCTTACACTGAGCACTAGCATCACATCTAGAAGCAGCATGCAAAGGTAGTGCTTAGATTTCAAAATAAATAAATACATAGATAAATAATTCATCCCTAGGACAGAGATGTCCTCTGAAATCCACAGAGCAAAGCTCACCCCTGATAACTCCTCTTGCCCTGCATGCTCCAGTCCCATTGATCTCATCAGGAGATCCTCTCAAAGTGAGAGCTGCTTATTAGAGTCGAGCTTCCATGTGCACATCTAACAGGGAAATGTTGTCCTTCAGACAGACCTATGATCAAGACATAAATTTAGACAAAAAGGAAACAGGAATATGTGAATCATTACTGTATTTGCACAAACAAAGTGGGTAACAAGACAGGCAACATGAGTGCCTTGAAATGACCTTTACATCTCTGCAAAACTGGGCACAGAAATGTGAAAATTGTTCCTGTTGTACCAAAGGCAAGTACCAAATTATGAAGTTCATTACTCTAAGCAGCAGAATGAGAAATTATTACAAAAATTTTGCCCTTATTTTTCATATACTTGTTGTCATATCCTCTTCTACTCTCTAATATTATACAGGTTCCATCTTTTTATTTACCCCTCCCAGACTTGGAAATCATGAACCACAAAAAGTCAACAGGAACCTTCATACTTAGCACATTGTCTTGTAAAGGCATCAAATAAAAAAGGGCTATAAAATCTTTCTGACTTCCATTCCTTCCAACATGGCAGGAACACACATTTCAGAGACCTCCTGTATATTTATTTGTTCTTTGAGCTTTCTCATTCAGAGATATCTAACCTAACCATCTCAGACTAAAGTGCACAAGAGCTAAGTACAAAATATCACAATATTAATATTTCTCCCCTTTCAGAACATTATGTAAGATTTTTTGATCTCCTGATAAGTCACCTGATACAGCTAGGACACCCCAAAACTACTCCTATTATATATAAAGGCAAATTTTCTTTATTTCACTTAAAGCCAAGACATTTTCCAAATAGAAATTAACATGTACGCACATGGTATCCTCTCTGACACAAATCTATGCAAGATGCTATTTACAATGTGCCTTTTTACCTACCTACAAATACAAAAATCAGCAGATAAAAGAGGTTTATTGTCATATTCCCATTTTCTCTTCTAACACTTGCCTAGCGGGAAAGCATAAAAGAGACAGGTGACCCCCTGTTTGGGGGTTTGGATCAGTGCTTAGTAATTCCCTGAGACAAATCCTACTTAAGGAGCTACACTCTTGTTTCTTTTTTTGTTAGATCTAAATATTTGACACCATGTTTAGAGCTACAGAAGTTGGATTTATCTGTCAAAATTTTAGGAGAAAAACCCATGTGCTTCTAAAACTCACTCCAGATATTTGAACTTAGTTTAAAACCTTTGTATTGCAATAAAATAGATAGATGTCTTGCTAATTCTAGTGTGCCAGGGCATGGTGTGTTGCTGAGGTGAGGAATGCAGAGATTCCAGGTGCAGGGCATTTGTGTGAATAAGGATGTGCAGAACCAGAATATTTAACACTCCAGCATTTGCAGGCAGAGAATTTCAAACTTCAGTCTTCAGACAGCTGGACTGTAAACACTGGAATCCAGTGAGAGGCTGCTCTGTGCAGCCCTGTGCCACCCCATGCCGTGCTGGTGCTGGTTCTGCTGCACAGAGACCATGGGAGCAGTTTCACAGCTTGGGAGAAAAGTGACAGTGCCTGGCAGTGCTCCCCAGCTCCTCTCAGTTTGTCACTGCAGGGTCAGCCTCTGCCTCACCTAAGAGAAGGACTTTTGAGGAAACTTCTTGGGAAACCAAAGGACAGCAAGAATAAGCACAGGAGTGAGGTCACCAAGCTCTAAGGATGTCCTGCTGTTCTCCCTTTCATCGCCATGAACCTGGTACCCTTGGCAGATATAGCTCTATCCTATCTCTGCCAGCTGACAGTGGGTAAAAAAGATATCTCCTTATCTCCTACTGATGTTTCCCAGCTGTCATCCAGCGGGAAAAATCCTGTCTTTGCAAAATAAATTCAGTAAAACGCTGTTTTTGGTGGCCTTGATAAAATGTCTGTGCTGGCTGTGCTCCTCCTCGGGCCACTGCCTGTGGGAGATGGAAATGCAGGGCTCTGCTGGCTTCGTGCTCACAGAACAGCTCCAGATCTATTGCTTCAGTGGAGGAATGAATCTGAAGAGAGAAGCAAATTGTGGCCATGGCCTGGCTGGATGTCACTGTCCCAGGGGGAAGGGAGGAGGTGTCACTGCAGGAACACAGAGCAGTGAACACACACAGGGAAGTCTGAATGATCCAGGCTAAAACAGTCTAAATCCTACAGCAGATTTGAGATCTCTGCTTTTCAAAGCAGATCTCTGTAAATCTCTGAGAGAGCACTGTACACACAAACAGTAAATCTCCACTAGAGCCACACAGGAAAATGTAAATAGTGAATGATATAGTAAAATGTCATCGTGGAGCATTTTGGAAAAGTATTTTTAGCTTTTAGTGCTGGAAATCAAAAATGCCCTTTGCATTCCAAGGAAGAGAAGTAAAAGCAGATTTAAATGCAGATAAAGCAAAGGTAACACCTACTGTTACATTCCAAATTATTGATGCCTACGTTAGAGAAGGAAACATCGACTGTACAGCTCCTGTAACTGCTATGAGTGCACAAGAATTACACAGCCCAACTGCAGCAGCAGAAGGGGAAACCCTGCTATTTTATTTAATAAAAACCTTAATGTTTATTAAAATTATACAGATCTTTATTTTAATTATTTCCTTCAAATTGTCATCTTCCTGAACTTACAATTTCACATTTCTCTAACCCATTTGAAATGGATGATTTAGGAAACAAGGTGAGATAAAAAACCAGCAAGCAGCTACACGATTCATCTGAACCAAGCTCTCTTATCCTCCACTCTGGTTTATGACTCCAGATGCTGCACTGACCACCTGGCCTCCTCATTCCTCTGCTTTGGCCCTAACAGGATATGTCAACATTTTGTTTGTGATGCTATAAGACCTGATGTTTGAATGTTTTCCTGCTTGGATGAGACACATTCTTAAAGGTACATAATGCATTTAGCAAATCACATTGTTTGGCTGATGTTATTCTGGAGGATAATTAATTTAATACTATTTCTACCTACAAAAAGCTGGAG